>CM022552.1:9447949-9943716 GCA_012273795.1 Dendrolimus punctatus
ACATAAAATAATCATACCATCGTCTCAGTATGTCGTAGCTACACTAACGACTAAGATGCGCAAGCGCAGCCCTCCCGCCGGGTCCGCCGCGCAACGTGACGGGTATCGCCGTGGACACGAACCCGAGTCGTTCGATCGGCAGTGCGGCTGAATGACCTTTGTAAGAGTCAGGCGTGCATACCGTCCAAAATTCAATCAAAATATTCACGTTATCAAGTGCATCTATTGTAATTCTGTTTGGCTTGGTTTAGTTATTTCAAGTTATTTTTTTTTTTTTTTTTTTTTTTTTTTTTTTTTTTTTTTTTTTTTATTTATTCTGCTTGTTTTTTCAAGTATTTAACCATTTCGTGTACTACAATAAAATATTGACTCCTTCTTATTCGTGAGCGTCATTCGGTGTTGAAAGGTTACGCCCCCAACGCTGCATCACCCATCACCCAAATCCTTTGGCAAAAAAAAAATATTTAGGTCCAAATGTCGCTTACGATAAAATGGCGGTAAAGGCTCGATATGTCTTATCCTCTTAGTCCATCCCCATATCTCATTCTCATATTTAATCCTTCCATTCGCCAATCCCATCACACTAAAACTGGTTAAGCATTTACTTCGCCTTTGGTATTGCAAACACCTATAGGCGAAGGTAACCACTTCACACTATCTGGCCATCTCCATTTTTGTCACTTTCCCCATAAAAAAACTCTTAAAATGAATCTGCAACCTGTATCGGTTTTGTTTTACTAGTGTTGCATACGTGACAGTATATCAATCGTGCTATCCAAGAAACTTAACTAAACAATATCTCTAGGTCCACCTTCAGGCGTTCGTGGAAAAGTCATGGTACATTGTCGAATTGGTCCGATACTGGCAGTTGGTTCTTTGGAGGTTCGCTGTCGCTGTTCTTTATACTCTTAAGGAAATAGAGTACGGAGAGAGTAGGACAGAAGAGAGCAAATTCGAATCTGTCGAACCGGTTGCTGGGCCATCGAAGAGTCGGTCGGTGAGTCCCTCATTGGTATTCGGTGTGGTTTTGTGTCGTCTCGTGCTATCCTTTGTAGACAATTTTGATATATTTAGGGTATTGTTTAGTTTATTGACCGAAGGAAACGGTTCAGTCTTATTCTCATGAATGAACTCATAGACAACATATCTGTTCACATTTGAATAATCAACGTCAATGTGTAACGTAATCTATGCATGGGCCCAAAGAGCTAGATGGCGCTTTAACATACATGCTTTTGTATAAAAGCCGCTCTTCATTCCCGGCAAAACTACACGAGACTAGCCGAATACGGGAGTGTAGAGGCCCTTTTCGGCACGTCTCGTCTACATTCGTCTGGTCTCGGTTTAATGTCGGTACTATCAAAGAGTTTTGTGTTTTCGCGAAACAGAGCCCTCCACACTACCGTCCGATGTGTGATGTGTTGCGATATATTGATGTCGTCCACCATCTTCGTCTATTCCAACGGCGTTTTATGACTTTTTTCTTTTACCAACATATAATTGTAGTAGGCTACATACAGCACATAAAGCTACAGCGGCAGACGTTTCTAATAGGTCCATCCTGTACGAGTTCTGAACGGGCAATGCGTGAGTGTTAATGTGGAGGGCCGCTCTCGATCTCGTCATGTCTCGGCAAAACATTTGGCCAAGACGTCTCGGCAAAACATTTGGCCAAGACGTCTCGGCAGGAGTGTAGAGCGCGTTTAACGGTACCGTGAAATTTGATGGATGGCACCAAGAATATATAATAAGTTACCATGCAATATAATGCAAGGAATAATATTAATATGTTTAAACAAAAAATATTCGAGTGGTTGACAAAAAAATCCTATTATAGCGTTCAAGAATATTTAAATGAGAGATAATTATGAAGATGTTGTGTTGTGTGAAATAAAATAAAAGACTAGAATATTACACAGAGATAGGTTAAGTGATTTTATATTGCGATGCTATGACAGGCCAACTAAGTATTAAGTTTTGATATATGTAATAAGACCTATGTACCATTTATGTAACACTTAGTTCGCAATAAAAATGATTTTGATTTGATTATATATTGATGAGTTCATTGACCGGCCCTTACCTTACTATGCATTGACATGTGCTCATTTTGTTATCAAGATCTATATATATAAAATGTAGACGAGCTAGTTACACCATTTATAACCCAAGAACGGTTGGAATTATTTTTATAATCGTTGATTTGTTGCACTTGTCTCCACGCCAAATAAATAGCAAAATAACGAAAAATAATGTGTGTTTGCCACTGAACTATTTTTGCTGGAATGATTTTGATTAAATTTTTTGTGTATATTTGAGTGGGTCCTGAGATGTTTTAGATTCACAATTGGACCCGGTAGGTGGCACTGCAATCGAGTTCAAAATTTATATTTTTTTCAGGGCAGTACAAGGTCTGCCGGTTCCGCTAGTTCAATAATAACACAAAACAACGATCTATTTTGCTATAAAAATATTATATTTTAAAAAGAGAGTGTCGGGTGAAGGCAAGGAAAGGAATGCTCCGGTGGTTCGGGCATGTGGAAAGAATGTACGATGAAAGAATGACTAAACAGATATACAATGCAAAAGTGGATGGATGCAGAAGTCGCGGGAGGCCACGACACACCTTCCATGATCAAATTGATCGTGTATTAGCAGAAGGTGATGTCAGGAGCCTTAGAACAGACGAGCGGCCATGACATGAGCTATGAATGTCAAAGAAGCAAGTGAGGCGTGTACGAATAAGCCTGTATGGCGCTCTGTTGTTCGTGCCCTGGCGTGAAGTTATGTATGTATGTATGCATGTTATAAAGGTGATGTTTGTTTGTCAGCAAACGGTGGAGACGGAGTCGCTGGTGGGCAGCGTGGGCTCGGTCGGCGACTGCTGGATCTGCTACGACAGCTCGCGGCCGGAGCCGCTCATCAAGCCGTGCCGGTGCACCGGCGACGTCGCCGCCGTCCACCACGACTGCCTCAGCCGGTGGCTTGTCGAGGTCAGTCCGATACGTTTATATAAAATTATTATTCTTATAAAAATATTTATTTGAATGACGAGATTGACCGACTGACTGAATATATGAAAATTATACATAGATAGATAGATAACACTTTATTGTACACCATTACAGAAAAACTTACGAACTGTATTATTATAGTAGGGTATAAAGGACGGTCTTATCGCTAAAAAGCGATCTCTTCCAGACAACCCGTGGCAAGAATATTCCGATTAGAAGTGGCGATGGTGGTATACATAATTATTGTACGATTACTTCAATTATTATTTTTATTAAAAAAATAATATTTTTTTAAACATTATTCTATATTTTAAAGGTTTTTCATTTAATTTATAATAATTTAATTTAATCTAATAAAAATAAAATCGGGGGGCTTTCAAAACAAATTCCACGCGGATGACGTCGCGGACAGGTAGTTTTTTATATACCTAGATAGAAGTTGAAAAACCCTAGGTGGTACCTAGGGGTTTTCACGCGTCGTAGCCGCAGGGAAATCTCGAATTCGTAGTAATTTTGCAATAATTCCAGAGCGCTCAAACCGCTGACGGCCTCAAATGCAAAGTCTGCAACACACCGTACATCGTCCAGGAAACCAATAGGTGAGCTCTGATAAGATTTATTTGTTAAACTTTATAAAATATAAGTATTATTGTTATAAATTGTACATACCATAGTAGATAATTTAATTTAATTATGCTTTATAGTTATTTTCAGTTAAAGTAACTTTATCATACCTAAAATCAACTTGTCATCCATCACACAATCCATCCATCTGTTTTTTTCTTCTACAGGCTGGCGAAATAGAGTATAAAATAATAGGGGCGTCAGTTTCGCAAATTGGTTTGAACTCTGGCAATTCTAATATTATGTCAAAAATAATTTTGATACTTACTAGTAATTTTTAGTATTATGTAAAATATCGCGCAAGTATCAAGTAGTTTTATTTTCGACATACGCATTTTGTAAACATAACATATAATGTTTAATTTAACAATAATGACTATAATTTGGTAAGCAAGAGCTTTAATGCCTTGTGATAAATAATAGAACAATTATTTGATTAGAAAATTTTAAACGAACCATTAAAAATCTGTCATGTGCGGTGTTATAATTTTAAAAATACTACTCGTGTAAAATTTAGTAATGTCATATCCGTATTTAGTTATTTTTAGTGGATTTTAGTATTATATTATTATTATATTCATAATAACATGGATAAATTCACTTCGTTTATATTTCACTGAAATTGGCAACGAATAAGATGGAATATTGCCAGAAGGCAAAAATTTGTTTATGTTCTAGACATACTAGATTACTACACGTTAAAGTCATATAGCATACGAGACATTTGATTTTTCATCTATATATAATAGGACCATATTCGAGACCATCTCAAATAGAACACAACACACTCGAGACAATCCCAAATAGAGCATAACACACTCGATACCCTACCTTTAAGAAATTAACTCGCTAACCACTTTTTACTTTTAACTACATACGTGGGTTCGGTGGTGGTATTGAAATACTTTAAATCATATGACATGTAAATAACGTTACACTTCACACCCATTAGTCTTCCAGATTAAAATTATATTTGTCAAGTCATGTTCATCCCTCCTCATTACACGCCGGTAACATCTTAGTATACAATGATGAAATGTGTGTATAGAAAGAAAGAAAGAAACTTTATTTGAAGAAGATTATCTCCGCAAATTGCTAATGCGCTGGAACCATGTCAAATTAACATTCACGTGACGTCATCAGGAACTCTATACGTACGCGTACCCGCCGGCCAGTGATGCTTACGGTACTGAGTGTTCGTCTACGGCTACGTCACCAAAATGGCGGCCAGGCGCAATAGCAATTTGCGGGGATAATAGCTTCAGTATAGCCCTGGTCAACATTTAGTTACATTCTTTACACATTATTATACACAAAGCATTATTTGAGAATTTCCGACACAAAGCTGATTTGCAAACCTTCCTTTTGGCGTAAGACCATAACGACCCAATTTTTTAATATAAAATAAATAAAAGTAGATAATAATTAATAAAAAAATAAATAAACCTTAATAAAACGAATAAATAAAATACCTTGTTACTTCAAAATTTAAAATAAATACTCGTGTTGTCAACTTATATCGAGTCATTTATTCGAATACAGTACGATAAAGTGCGTGCCGAGCAAATGACATTCTACTTAAAAGATTACTACTATAAAGATATGAAGTGTTTAATATATTTTATATGTTATTGAGATGTATGCGTTGGTTTAGGATCGAGTGGGAGCGCGGGTTCACGTGCGTGCACTGGGTGCGCACCACGCTGGCCATGGCGTGCGTGTGCGGCGCGATCGCGGCGGCGTGGACGCTCGCGCAGCTCTTCCCCTCCTCGATTGTGCGCGTCATGGCCGCCGGGATGGCGCTACTCGTGTGCTACGTCGCCATCAGGTAACGTCATCGTCATCGTGCTGTTCTCACTAAAAGAGCCAGGAAGCTTATGCTCGACATCAGAGTCTAGAGTGAGCATAGACGCAAGGTCGCGGGGCTGACTGTCTTCTATCGGATATATTCGGGGAGTGTTCGTTAGAATTGTACGAGCTGATTCCTCCATCCCCATTTTACCATCGGACCACCAGACGCACCGGTTTGCGCCACCGTTGCACGGTGGAAACACCACCAGTCAGAAGCAAGCGTTTCGCTTCATCTTTTCTGGTGCGCACTGCCGAAGAGTGGAATAATTTGCCGGAGTCTGTTTTCCCTGAGAAATACAATCTTGAAGTTTTCAAGTCACGAGTGAATAGGTATCTTCTAGGTGAGCGTGCTTCATCCTAGACTGCGTCATCACTCAACATCAGGTGAGACAGTGGTCAAACGCAAACCTATATTCCATTTAAAACAAAGTACTTCATGATTTACATATGTGACGGTTGGAGACACGTCCCGGTCGTCGATCGGAGATAAAGAAAAATCCACAATACGTGAATAAGTAATTTATTTATTTAATCATGGGAAACCTACAGCTAATATAGCATGAATAAACATTTATAATTGTAATCAGACAGCCAATTACAGGTTTTCGCGAATAATTAATTCGTTGTTAAGCAGCACACTGGCATATAGTATACAATAGAAGTAGTCATATTCCCAAAGCAAAAGGATAAAGTAATAACTATTAAATCAATTGTTTTGCTGGGAAAATTGAACTCCGTCTTAGGATGTCTAATCTGACAGACTATCCAGTGGTTACTGACGTGACATGCAACTAATGTTCTGAAATAGTGCCGCCGCATACTAAGGAGTAACAAACGCCCAGTAAAAGCTTAGGTCGTAACACACTATAGCGACACTGTTGGTGCCGCCAATCTTCTTTTCCTTCGTTTTGTTTGTTTTTATAGGAAATCTCAACTAAAACCTCTAGTTTATGTCTTATTTTTAAAACAAAATCAAGACCTGTGAAGCGAACTGTGTCAGAAAAATGGGTTATGTGTTACGTTTTTACTGGATGATTGTCGTTTCTTAGTATTCTTTCATAGACGAATTTTCAAAATATTGTTTATATAATTGACATAAATGTAACGATACATAACATACCGGTAATATTGTAATTAGTATTTTAAGTAAAATTTCCATGCCTCATGGGCATAACAATAGCCAATGCTCTGTATAAGACTACTTTCAATGACGAGGATAAGGATGAAAACATCCAGAAGTTGGCATAGTCTCGCGCAGTATATTTCAAAGACCTTAGTATGTATACATTATGACCGATTCATAATCAAGAGTGTTTCATTTCAGATTTCTAGGCGTGCATACAGTGACAGCCCTCCAACGGGCGAAGGTTTCATCACTCAAGATCCTTACGGAACCCGTAACAGAAAATCCTGCGTCAGACCAGAGCCAACTTTCCACAATCAGTCGAACAGTCACAGTTGAGATCGCGTCGAAAGCTGTTCTAGAAAGGGCTCTAAAAGGCGAAGGCAACAAGTAAAGTGTCGAGTAGCCTACATCTCTTTTAGGAACAGTCTCGAGTGTGTTATGTCTTTAAGACTAAGTGTGGAGTAAATGAAGAATATTGTAATGAAATTCTGACTACGTCACATCGTGTGACGATGCGTTCTCGAGTGTGATACGTTTGTACAATCCCAAGTGTGTTAATCTTTTATTGCAACATTCTGAAGTGTGCATGGATTTTAAAGAAATAAAAAAAAAGAAATTTCAAATTTAAAAGTAAGTAAACAACGTATGGATATTTCTCGAGTGTGTTATGTCTTTAAAAAACCAAGTATGAAGTATTTGTGCTAGAGTTATGACTACGTCACATCTTGCGCTGGTGCGTTTTCGAGCGTACTGTCAACTCTATTGGAACAATCCCAAGTGTGTTAAAGTTTTATTGACATTCTCAAATGAGTAATGACTTTAAAAAACAAGTTATTAAATTACGTGATTCAAAGTAATTTAGGGGCGGTTAATGTGTTACATCGCTTAATGTTAGGGTCTCGAGTGTGTTATGTTCTATTCGGATTGGTCTCGACTGTTTTATGTTCTACTTGTGAGGGCCTCGAGTGTGGTCCTATATTGTAGATAAAATCTCGAGTGTTAGGTATGCTATATGACTTACGTGTAGTGTCAAATGTATATTACTGGAATAGTCTCGAGTGTCTACGTATTTATAGATTGTCGCAATTAAATGAAATTAATATATTTTGAAGAAGTGTTATATGTTACGTGATTTAAAGACCTGAGTCTCGAGTGTGACAACTTTTCGAGAACTTTTCCGTAAAAAATATGGTATAAAGGCTTAAAAAATAAACTTTTATGAGTTGAAATGTGTAAAACGAGATATTGAACGATATGCAGATATACGTATTCATGATTTTTTTAAATATGTTACTCGTACTTCAAGTCGATGGAGAATTTAATAGAAATGTCGCATATGTTGTGGTCACATCTGCGATAATGTTAAAGATGTTGACTTTGGCTGAATGCTTCTTAAAGCGTTAAAAATAACGCCGTTAGCGAATAGCCAGATAGTGTATATACATGCGTTATCTGTCAATATTTAATGTCATTAAAACAATATCAGATCACAAATAACGCAGTACATCTGCGTGTAAGTAACTATATCTTTACCATTTTCTCAGATGAGGCCGCACCATTTCAGTTATATAAATTAGCATACAATAAATCTGGAGGACAGTTACCGCCAAGATTTTCCCTTGAAGCTATGATATAGGGTTGTTAAAAAACAGAAACATATTTCCTTGAGGTCAGCAACCCGTTGCCGACGCACTCGGTATTGCAAACTTTCATAGGCAACGGTGTCATTTTTTAGCAAAGTCAAATTTTATTTGTGGTCAGCAACCTGTTGCCTACGCGATCGGCGTTGGAAGCGTTCAAAGACAACAGTGACATTTTGCATCAAAAATGTAACATTTCTTTGTGGTCGGCAACCCGTTACCGACGCACTTGGCGTTGCAGACATTCATATGCAACGGTGACTGTGGCACCTTATCTGGAGAAGCCGTTGCCTATGGAGTGAAATATAACGAAGAATTGTGTTTAAAAAGGCATTAAGGATAGTGTAAGGTTCAACGTACAGCGTTTTGCTGACGCTGCGGCCTAATTTGGGCTATTTTAATATAATAACATTAGTATAAATAACACTCACAAATACATTGTGGGCGAGTTGCTACTAAGTCGCTACCGAGTCGCTATTGAGCTGCGACCAGGGATTAGCATCCAAGCCAGAGTACTACAAGAATAAATCCCTGAAAGCGACAAGGTGTATTTTCTTCACCCTACTACAAGAAAGCACCAGCACTCCACCAACAACTGCCAGTATCCACCACCACAAGCAAGAACAAATGTACAAACTGTACAGATAGTTTATCTGTTTTGAAAAGAAAAAAAATTAAAGTACAAAAAATATTTGATCATTAAAGTGATACTATGCAATAAATAGTATTCTTATATGATAGTGTAATTTTAGATCTTTAACGATTTAAACTGGCGGATTCGAGCCTAAAACGCACTGCGTTTAAACACGAACGGCTTAGGTGTAACTGAAAAGGCAACGCGTACGAATACACATGGGTGGTTTTTGCTAAATTCTATTTTATTTTAAGAAGGCTTTACAGTGTAATACATACAAAATATAGCAACAATAATATTTAAAAAAAAGGTGCCGGTAATAATCCTCCACCAATTGGTAAAGAAAATAAACACATGCATGCACGATATCGAGGTATATTAATATGAAAAAAAAATAGTTATTTAACAAAAGAGTTTAATCGCAGTGTGTTGCTAAGCTTTCGTCTCATACGCATTATGCGGTTGAAAAACGCGCCGTAAGCTGAAACGTATAGTGCGTATGACAACTGTGCGGCCAGTAGCGTTCCGAGAGACTGCAGCGGTTTGCGGGCCGTCGTAGCGTAGTGCGTAACAAGTTAGTATTTATGAAATTTTGTTTCTCGTAGTCACCCGCACTGCGGTTTGCTGCGTGATGCGTACAGTAGACTTGAAACCAGTTTCAAATTAACCGCTTTTTAAACGGTTAAATCTGTTTTAGTCAACGTTTTCGAACGAAGTGTAAACGTTAAAAATAGTGATATCAGTTGTGTGCGACAAGGAACTTGCTGTACCACGTGACTGTGGTTTAAAGGTATGCGGCAAAAACCGAAAAAAAAGCACCGTTGTACTTACACCGGTTCCATTTTTTCCAGTTTACAAGCACTGGTCAGATAAATGACTTTTCAATAACCTCTGCAGTTGACTGATCAGCGTAGCCCGCCCGTTAACTAACTGAGACGTAGAGGTCCGGGTTTGATTCTTGCGCAATGTAAATTTGTGAATTTGCTTTAATCTGGTTACTTGGGATCGGTCCAAGATTTGTATTTATATATGTCACTGTCAAATTGTAAATAATATTCATCATCTTATCATAATCTATCTCGCAAGGTTGGAAACCGCTGTAATATTGAGATCTTACAAGTGAGACGGATCTCAATTCAAATCTCAATTTAACGCATTATTTTTCGGGTGATTGTAATCTATCGACGTGAATTCGTTAAATTGTAAGCAGTATGTTCGGTATACAATATTTCGACAGTGTATAATATCGCGAAATAGATCACAATCTAACAGTATTTACAAATTAACGGTGACATATATAAAGGCTGATTTATATTGGTCCAAATACTGACTTGGCGAGCGGACCGACTTCATAATATTCAATCGGGAATATTTAAGTCACCCCTGACTTGTTAGTGCTCTGGATGGATTCCAATAAATTTATATCCAAAATATAACGATTTCCCATCACCATGCGGCTGAAACCGCGGGTGCAGCTAGTAAATAATAATAATAAGTTTTCATGGCTTTAACCGCGGTAACTTGTTGGCGATAGGCCAAATAAAACTAACAATACTCATTGTCCTTTGACATCTTTATCTTCTGTAGTCATCGCTACTGGCAAGTGCCAAAGTCGGAATAAAATAAAAATAAATACCGACTCAATTAAAACTCGAATAACATGTACCGTTGATATAATCTCAAATACAATTTTTTTTTTTTTTTTTTTTTTTTTTTTTCAATTTAATTAATTAATATTTAATTATTACGCGCTATCCTTAAAACCGTCAAAACGTAGTTTTATTATCGGTCAAAGTTTAACGTCAATAATAATGTCGTAAAACAGACACTAATATTATCCCAGGTGTAGCAGAGAGATTACAGAATTCTGTGCTTATAAAGAATTTAATTTCAGAGTGAGTAAAATTATTTTTAATACTTTGCTCTGGATTGTAAATATGTAATTTTGAGGGCCTATTCATTTATTTAATAATATTTTAAGTATGTTATATTTACGTAAAAATTAGAGATGTGCCGATTATGACTGGTTGACTAGTCGACTAGTTACTAGCCGATTAGTCGGGTGTGAAGAGGCCGATCACGGTTTCGGGGATTTCCGTGGCCCTTCGTTTATAGCTGTCCCGGCAGCCGTCGTCCTGCCTGGAAAAGCTTCAATCGATATGCCGACAGCAGTGCCACCTACCGGGTCCAATTGTGAACCAACGCAGAAACCTTCTCTGGCTCATGCACAACAACTTTGCTAAACATCATCACATGATCAAATGTATAGTTTACGATTCTATAAAGGACGTACAGACAAACATTCATTTTTATATATAAGAAGAAAGAAGATTCGTGCGTAAATCGCAACCACCGCATGCGAGTGTGTCCACTTTTTGTTTACTTCGTATTTCGCATTGTTTCTTGATTTTTACTTTTGTATAGGTCAAGGCGGTGTTATTGTGTAAAAATAAAAAATACATTTATGTTTAAAGATAATACTGTTATTGTTTATTAAAGTGAAAGACCTGAATTAAAATTTAAACACCTCAAAAAGAAAGTCTCATGTATGGATTACAATGCATTAGTAAAGTATATATTATAAACTACAAAGTAAGAAGCCAGATAGTCGGCGTTCATTGCCGAATAGTCGCCGACTAGGGCAGTGGCCGGATAGGCGGCCTCACCGACTAGTCGGACAGTCGCTAGTCGCACATCTCTAGTAAAATTTCCTCTTAGGATATCATAAAATATGGCTTATAAACTATAAAGACACAGTGATAAACTTGTAAGTATATATTTTTGTAGTATTTAGCCTAATCTATTTCGTATGCAACATTAATAGTGTACTTGGTAAATTTTTGTGTTTAGATGGAATATTTGTCGGTTAAGAATGGTCGTTACATTTCAGAATTGACCTGACAGTTTAGAATTATCGTGACAGTTTAAAATTATAGTGACAGTGACAGTTCGGTACTGCACAACAGTTCAGAATAGTAGTGACAGTTTAGAATTGTGACATTTTAAGTTTGTCGTTACAATTTGGAACTGCACGACAGTTCAAAATATTCGTGACAGTTTAGAATTGTGCATTTTAAGTTTGTCGTTACAGGTCACGAAGTTCAAATATCGTGACAGTTTGATTGTGACAACTTAGAATTGATGTGACAGTTTAGGATTGTGGTGACAGTTTAGGACTGTTGTGACAGATTGTCAAGACGGTTCGGAATTTTTACATTAGTTGAACGCTGTCTAATAAATTCAAACCTTTCTATTTTGTGTGATTTGTATTATAATAGCGATGAATATTTTACCATTCACTCTTTACTCCAAGGGCCTAATTCTGCTATTTCAACATCTTGGCTTTGCGAAGATATTCAAAGTATGATTCCATTGCGACAATGTCACAAAATATTCTACTAAATCCACATGTCTTCTCGAGATCGTCGCAGCGGTATAATAGTAGAAAATAACGGTAATAATTGTATTGGCAGAAATTACGTCAGCCGAAATAATATTGAAAAGCTACCAAAAGTTTAAATATCTATTTCGCGAGTTTTTGTTACAAATATTTATTGGAATTAGAAGATTACCAAAATCAGGTTTTGACGAGATGGTCATAGCATAATTGAGCCCTTGCTTGGGTAACGTAAAGAATGGATGGACAGTATTATAATATTGAAATGAAATAAAATTTACTTGCATATGACATGATACGTAAAAATACAGGTCTTAAGTTATACATATATGAGTTCACATGTCATTATCCATAGGTGTGCAAATATTACCACGGAAAAATAAATTAAATTATTGATGTCAAAAGATAATAATGGCAAATAATTGAATTCATATAAATGTCATACAGCCTCATCTAGGTTTGTTCCAATTAAAATACTCATGCACCGAGTAAAAACAACTCTCCAATAACCAATTGTGAAATACTTTAAATAAATTCAAATTAGCACTTTTTATGGCAACAGGCAAATTATTAAATATTTTAACACTCATAAAATTAGATTTTTTTGTAAGGACAGGTTGCACGACGGATATAGAAGTCGATTTTTTATGGAGGGCCTCAGTAGTCTCTGACTTGATTCTCCGTACGTAGGGAAGAATCTGGATTCTGTTTTATTGTGGGCGAAAGGTTCTGTGGATAGATTCTGTGAACTATTACGACCGATCAATGAATGGGGAACCTATGTTTTTCGGATTCGGTATATTGCTTCAAGGTAAACCGTTATTAAATGAAATTCTCTAAGGAAGGTTCAGAAAAACTCCCTCCGTAACCCAAAAAATCTATTGGCTTGCTAAGAAGGTGTCCAGATTGATTTTAGAATTCCTCGTTTTATCAAATTGAAAATATATTGTATCCGATATTTATAATCACATTAAACAAAGCTGTCTTAATTTAATTAATTTATTATGCAAGTAGTGACATGATATCCAAATTATTGTTATTATTAGATTTTTAGTGCTTGCTTCGATCAGAGACAAAATGTTATACCCACTCCAAAGTTTTTGACCACAGACATTTTTGGGGAAATACGCCAATCTAGAGACACTAGCTCGCCAAATAAATACAGGACTATAAGGATTAGCATGAGTTTGTTTATATTTAGAATATCCAGGATCGGCAGTTGATTCTAATATTTGAAATTATTTAAAAGAGCTTATTAAGAATATAAAAATATGTAAACTTGACATAACACGTTTTCCAGCAGTGAGAAGAAGTGAGGAAAAGTTGTGTTATAGAAAAGTATGCGTATCGAACGCCCGACGGAAGTGATAATTTGCATGAGAGAAAGGGAAGCCAGACATATTGGCACCCATAGACGATACACTACGGTAACGCGTTACGTAACGAAGCAGTCTACCCTCCCATAAGAAGTTATCAGTTCAAAATACTTGACATCTAAGATGACACTTACACGTTAAACTAGTACCCTCAATGTGAATCCGGCGTTGTAGGTTTCGGTAATTCGATGAAGAATTATTATTGTATACTTAACCATATATGTTGTGGTTGACGAATAAATTCATTTTTTGTCCAGTCTTACCCAATTGCCTGAGCTTTTTTTAAATTTGCTCATTGCTGCTACATTGACGGTCATAAAAAAAGAAGCACTTTCTGATTTATAATAAAACTATTTATTACTATAAAAGTACATAATATGTTATTTAAATATCAATACGAATAAAAGTTAACCATATTAAAACAAAGAAATACACCAAAAGACTTAATTTATCTTAAAATGCTCGCTTTTCTAAAGATCAGTGGATACAAATTTGATTAAATCTCGAAGTAGCTAATTGTAGAGATAAAATATATACATATAGAAGTAACTACTATATTATAGAGTAAAATGGCGTCCTAAAATGCTATTTATAGTTCAGCCAAATTAGGGTTTCACCTCGGAATGAAAGGCAATAAGCTCGGATCTGATCTTACGACACTTGAGATAATTTTTGGGATGACAAAATAAAGGTATTTACAAGTTTTTAGCTTTCATTTCATTTCTACATTAACTTCTTTCTTCTCTGTATTTGACCGGACTATAAATCAAAACATCATTTAAAATGTTACTTATTTCTCGTAGCTAAATAATTATAGGCCTCTACGGGACAACATCTTGAACTGATTGGTCATATCAAGCTACATAAAAGTTTATTTTCATTGGTCGGCAGTACTACAAAACTACAAAAAATGTGTATGACTATCAAAGGCGAAACAACTATAGCCTGTATCCCTTAGCATAACATCTGCGAAATTTGACACGAGTATAGTGGCTTTCGAAAGAGTGGCATGTGGCAAATTATTTTTCCACCATGAATTTTGCCGGCTGTTACACCGTATGCCATGAAGCAGGTGCTCTAACTAGACGACTCGTTAGGTTCATTATTTACTCTCCCGCCTGCGGGGAGTCCCCGCATGCTGTATAACGACCAATGAAAATAAATCCTTGTACTTCAGTTGTGAGCAAATAATATAATGCTATAGTATGATCCGATGGCTAATTTAGGTTATCGTATGATTGCATTTTTCAAAAATATTGATTTCACACTTTTTTTGTTAAATTGAATATTCAATTCATACATGTGCAAAAAAGTTTATTAAAGCTATTTATTTATCTATGGTCTAATTTTTTTATTACCAAATAAAAGTTAGTGAAAGTATAAATAAAACACAAAAAATTGACCAATGACAATATTTCAATTATTTCACTTGTATTCAGTCGGGTTATAATTTAGTTAAGCCTTAATCAGGCACAGGGAACTATTTTTTCACCCACCCAATGAGGCTTAATTTCCGAATATTTTTGAAATGGCAACCTTGTACTTTTTACACAAATATAATCTTAGAAAATTAGAATTATTTTACTGGCAGCCCCAACCTTTCAAATTCAAAAGTAGAGTCAGGGTAAATTACTAGTCTATTTGAATTTATAGATGTAATCGGGCATTAGGAATTTAATATCCCACACGTAAAAGATCATTATTTTCAGTTTCAATCATTTATATATGATTTTATTTACCCTGATATCCAACATGACCCAAGAATATATACTTAAGCCATGAAAATTATTTTTTTGTTCGGCCCGATTAAGAGTTAAACAACTTTTATTTGACAAATAAAAAATCGGACCTTAATATATCAAGAATAAGTTCAACTTTGAGTGTAGCGACACACCTGCCGAACGTTGAAAGTTCGGCGACTGACGAGCTACGCCGAACGCAGCGCAATTTCCGCTGTTGGGTCATTAAAAATACTGCGAGCGTATTTACACGAACTTTCAACGGCTGCGTTTTTCGGAAGGTGTGTCGTTACATCTAGAAGTCTATATCACATAAGGCGTTTGTCTTATTAAGTCTTTCAAAATTTAACTTTAACGAAATTATGAAAAATTATAATGTCGTATGTCTGTGCCAAAGAATTGTATTGATTGTATCAATAATACGTAATTTTAATGAAAATTCCATTAAGATCCGGATGAGAAATAAATTATTGTGAAAATATCTGTTTTTGATTTTAGGTCCTTAATCTAGACATGACATATTTTTGTTTATCCCTACTAATATTATAAATGTGATGTAAGTTTGTTTGTTATGCTTTCACGCGAAAACTACTCAACCGATTATCATGAAACTTTGTACACATATTCTTGGAGGTATTAGAAGTAACATAGGATATTTTTATGAAAATAAAAATCCACGCGGACGAAGTCGCGGGCAGAATCTAGTGAATTTATAAAACTTAAATAACTAGAACTGTGTAAGTGTTGCACGACACTTAATCGATCGTATACACAAGTATTGAATACGTTATCACCTTTTTTTAGCTTTTTTTAACGCTGACGGGTCAATCAAATTTCATCAATGATCACAGAACTGACGGCACACTAAAGTGAAGATAAAATTTTGATGAAATCTACACATCGAGATAACCGCATGCATCGAGGTGTCACGGCAGATGAATGTTGGCCGTGGAAAGAAAAAGACGTATTTATACGTATTTATAATATTTATTATAGGACATGATATTACATGCACCCGCGTTGTGGCTGGTGGAACGCGAACTACACATATCTACTTATGTATCTATATTCTAAGTACATGCAGCACACAGCTCACGATTCGTACTTCAACAATATATATATATCATATAACGGTTTATCATATGTATCAATCACATCACGGCAGATCATATGTATCATATCGCGTCAGATCATGTGTATCATATCATGGTAGATCACAGATGCGGAGCGACGGTGGCGGATTTAGTAGGTAGTCATTTTCTTTATTTAACGGCTCTTTCGTATGGCAAGAAAGAGGCCTTTTCTTTTATATCTTATTTTTAAAAATAACAACAGGGTAGGGGTGTCATTATTATTTTTATACATTTTCTTAATCAAAAACATCGATCGAATACAATTTTACTGTTATCAATATAGTTTTTACTCTTCTATTACATTTTTGGTATCTATTTAATTTTTTTAGTTATTAACTTTTATATTAACCATCAGTCTTATTATATATATTTTCTTTAATGTCTATATTCATAACACTTTTCGCTACAAGCTAGACTTAAGGAAACATTGGTAATTACATCGCTCTCTCTTTTCATACACCATAGCTCAATTAATTGGGAAGGCTATAGGAACATAATACACTGTGATTATAGACTTTGTAACAAATCGCTGCCAGATGGGAGCGTTCAATATTGTACATAACGTTACTGACTGCTATTTATTTGGAACACCCTTTCTACGACTTTAAGCGTGAAAGCAACGAAGCCTTCCTCCCTCATCTTCTTACGGAGCAGTTCGTGTACATTCTTCTTTTTGAAGTTGGTTCGTAGGGTAGTAGGTTGTCCTGCGGTCGGTGTTTGCAACTCTATTATTAGAAGGTTGTATGTAGCGCCAGACGTCGCGAGTCATACTAAAGGCCAATACCAAAGGGCAAGCATGGTGGGTTAACTGCCCGTTTTCTCTAGAAAAATGGGGACCCCGAGCCCAGCAGTGGAAGGCTATAGGCTGTTTTTATATTATTATAACCGCACTAGCTTGTTGCCTGTATATTACACACAAATATAAAAGCATATGGGCAAGGCGATATCATTAGGGTTCGCTTTTTCCAAAATGGCTACAGAACTCTAGAAATCAATTTAAAAAAGCCCATAAAGTGTGGGTGCTACTCTAGCGACTCACTCTTGACCTCGACTCGCACAGGATCACGATCCTGCGGGGCGCTATCGGGGTATACAAATTTACAAAAAGGACTCTCACCATACGTAGTATCCATAGTAGTTTGTGGTCTCACGATCGCACGTAATGGCCGCCAAGCCACATAATATCATTTTTATTATACCGCTGTAAGGTCAATCATTCTATTGTGCCTTTTAGTGTCAATATTGTTACGAGTTACAGGACTCGATTTAAAATTCCGTTGGAATTACTATAGAATTTATTACAACTATACAAACACGTATAACACAGGTACAAACATAACTAAACATAATCAGTTCAAACCTAATGCACGATTCAATAATACGTGCAAAGTGCGTCCTATATAGGTTATTGAATGTATACAAGTCTCGCCTTGATCGTGGTTCGTGCTAGACTGACTCATCCCTCCGTTCGGGCATTGTTTTATACTAAACTATAGGTACAATACAATACTTGACCACGTGGACTCAATTTTCCAATAATTACACCTGGCTAATGACCATCAAAAAGGATTACAATACACAATAGGCGGCTTTTCTAATTACACATTTTAAACACAAAGTAAACAAAAGAAGTCCAAAAGCCGAAACGGTAAGCAACTGCAGGTGTGTATGCACTTTTGTCGGCATGTAATAATAAGCTACGCAAGGGCGCGTTCCCACTATGTCATAACGATTAATTTATCGTTGGGCGACTGTCGTCTCTAGCTGTTCCCATTATAACGATTGTTTGTCGTCAAAAATTCTTACCGTTTAGCGACTCTCGTATCTAGCTGTTCCCATTGGGTCGTGACGACATTTTATCGTTTCACGGCAGTCGCTTTATCGTTTACATATCATTAGCGAGGGGGAAGGGAAAACACGTTTAAGCGACGAGACTATTTTTATCGTGGCTACGAGAGATTTGCCGTCACGATTTAGTAGTAACAATTTTTTATCGTTTTACGACTGTCGTGCTAGCCGTCCCCAATGTCATGACAATCTCTCGTCACTGCAAAAAATTTCGTAGACGATAGTAAGTCGTGTCGTTCTATATGTGTACACCTCGATTTAAACATATAAGCCACGACCATTGAAACTCCACGATTATCTGTCGTCTGGACAAAGTGAGAACGCTCCCTAACATGCAAGTATAATATAATTAAACTATAAAATGAATGGTTACTATAATTATATATACCTCTACCATCACAGAGGCGTCAATTAATTACGTGAGGCGTTCAAGGGCAAGAGGTGGCAAGAGGCAAGAGGTGGCAGTCGAGCGGAATCTCACCTAATCTTATTTTGAGGAGAGGTCGTCGGCGAATATCACGCAATTTTTTCCGCAAGAAAACGTATCAAATTGCGAAGAAATTGACTTATATAAAACTTGTTTCGCCAATCTTCTATGCGTAAGCGATAACGGCTTAGATTGCCTAAATCAGATTGAGGTTGAAAGATGAAAATCACGTGGACAGGTTGGTTCCAATAGTCATTTTTGAGACCGTGTATGAGACTCCATGGACTGAATTGAAATAAATATACTTTTGTATTTTTTTTGCAGTTACTATTCAAGTGTTTTATTATTCAATTATGCTCGCCTGCCAATACAATTTAAATATTCTAATTTACATTCGTAATAATGAGTGCCTAGAAACAATAGAAGGATGTTCACAATTTCAGCACCAGGCATAATAGTGCCATCTTTTAGATTATAAAAATGCTATTTTCTTACTTGGGGGTTGGTATACGCTTCTTACTTAAAATTCCGACTGAAGTGTTACATTTTCCCCTTGTTAAATTTAAAGCTTATTTGGAAAGTACCTGGCTGAAAAAAATATACTATATTATTAAAGAATATAATTATAATAAATGAAAACTGCATTTACATAGCTGCTTTCTCGCTGGCTTTTATATTATCATCTGTTTAATGTTTATAGTTTGCCTAGCCTGTAAGGAATTTATGGACATTTTGTTGGGTTGTTGCAATATAAATTCCTCGTAATATGTCATTATTGTGAGGTAACTATATTTTATGTTTGTTACAACTTCATTAATGTTTAGAAAATACAACTTTATATGTATTTAAAAAAGAAGAGCTGAGATATATTTATATGTTTTCATCATAATTATTTAATTATGATGAATACTTTTTAGCTAGACATATTGCTGGGGAATTTCAAGCCGCTTCCTCTCCTTTTAACAGCGATGATAACACGTTGCGAAGCGTTGTACATTGGATACGAAGTAGATTTAAATTTTGACTTACACGTATGACCTATGACGGCCCATTATTAGAAATGTGAAATTATCTCCAGAAGTTTGTCTGGAAGAAATTGCGGTTAGCGATATGACCGCTGATTGTACTAGTTATATGATTGTTAATTCGAGTGTATTATTTTCTTGTGCGCAATAAAGAATATTCTATTCTATGACCTTCGAAAAGTGTTCTCCAGGGAAACTTATTTTGAATAAAAACTTTTAAATTCGAATCCGAATTGAATTATCTCATAATGATTCTATCCTACGGAATCTGGCTGTTCGGTATTCACTTGAAAACTACCAGGCCGATTTCAATACAGTTCTCGCTGATCGATAGTAAATTGTCGGACTTAAAATCTGTAGCACATTATATCTCGAGAATCCAACGGAAATTTTCTTGTGAGTGGTTTAAAGTGGCTAGGTCGAATTCTTCTTTATTCCGATGCGAAATTTTCACTGATCGATGAAATTTTTAGCAAAACCTTTAGTAATTGCTTACCCCGAGTTTCACGGGAATTTCTGGGGTTTGTGTATTTTCATACTAAAAATCCATTACCCTTCTAAAAGTGAACTTAGATTTTGTATTTAGCATAATAATGGTAATGTTTGTTACCTGTCCAACGTGGACAAAATCGCTGGTAAATACTAGTATGAAATATAATAATAAAAACTAAAATCACCATTTTTTTTGTGTCCGCATGTACATACAATATGTAGTTAATACGTAACCTAAGTTTACCTGATTTATCTAAAAATCAGGAAATGAAAAAAAATAACATGCGTGTTGACTAAGGCATTATTAGCTAACGGACTTTAGGCACGTTTGCGTAACGAATTCTTTCAGATAATCTATGTTTGTATTTTGGACGAAAATTTATGGTCAAGTGGGAATCTTAAGTAATAAAAAATAACACCTAACTTTATTTTTAAATTAGGATAATTATTATGAAGTGATAATACTGGCAACCTTACGCCAAACGTCAAGACAAATGCAAAAAGACACTGAACGCGCGGTTCAAATATCAACTGCGTTAGCCGTTAAGGGATTTCCCTGTCTTAAACTAAGTTACGAGATAATACACGATATTAGCCTTTTTAGTTTTTAATATAATAGTCCATTGAAATCTTACAATTTAAGGACCGAATATTGCAATTTTTAGAGGACGCAATTTTATTTTTAGGACATGTGTGGGGGGTCAATAGAAGCTTAACCTCAAGTTTGTGGGGTCGTCGCCCTTCTTGGAAAAAGGGGTGAAAACATTTTTTTTCGCGATATCTCGGAAACTATACGTCTTACAAAAAATTTGAAAGTCATAATTAGTAACAAATTGTTTTGCCTACAAATATGTTTAAATAACTTTTTGCCCTAAATTAAAAATTAAAGAAGTTATAAGCAAAAAAGTGAGAATTTTTTATACAAATTTTCTTTCTTGCTCTATAACTTTTTTTGTATAAATACATTTTACAAAAAAAATACCTCAGACCGATCTTGTAGATGATCTTTTCAAGATTTTTTTCCATACTTTTTTTTTTAATTTCATTCGTTTAAAACGCTGTTACAGCGCTCCAAAGTTGACCGGGTTCGTCAATGCTCATGAGAATCCGGTCGAAACGAAATGTTCAACTTATTTTTGATTGTATTATACAACGTGTTTCATTTCAAATGACAATAAATCATAATCTTAGCAGTCTGGCTCCAAACAAAGTTTTTGGTACTATTAAATCAACCGTAATGTCAAAATTAAAAACAAAAAACAACAAATTAATTACGATAAAAAAGGAATAAAATCAGAACATCTTGATAATATTGGTTCACTGACCTTGGTAAGAATGAACATCTTCCGCGTTTAATGATGAAGAGACGAGCTGGCAACATGATACATTTGGTCACTAACCTACCGATTTAGTCACAATAACTGATACATGTTGTTGTAAATTTCTGAAATGAAAAATGAGGTCCTGTGGCTAAACCAAAGAAACTACCTTGATCCGTTTTTGTATTTGGGCAGAGTACGTCATGAAGAAAACGTGGTCTAATTTATTGTCGTAAGGTCTGAAACACGCTGTATATATTCTTACAAATTTTTGTTGAATTCGTACAACTTTACTTATTTATTCCTAACTCTTTTCCCCGCCACCTATGAGGTAGTCTGTAGGCGGGTTTTGTAGAATGGTATACCATTCTAGACTGGCAAAGCGTCGGTTTCGCCCAGGGTAATAAACGTCCACAGGCGTTGGTAACCATTTTTCATTAAGTGGGCGGTCTGCCTGTTTGCTAGCTTCGTAGTTGGACCAATCATAGAAAGACGGAGTCTAGGACTCTCAAAGTGAAGTCAGCTAAAGGATGCCGATCTTAAAATAGGACGCCGATCCCTCTGCAATGCGTAACGAGAACTCAGTATGAAATCGAATTAAATTATATAGGTGGAATGGTTTTCAGTGGATACTTTACTATTGACCACACGGACGTAAACCAGCTGTACACTATACAATTTTACGCACACAAGTAAAAATTTGCTTGAAGGTAAGAAGCTTTTGTAATGTGTAGGCTCCGTCTATATTTATATTTCTTCCGAGGCGTCGTAACAAAAAAAAGAAAAAAATGAAATATAATTTTCTTAACAAAGATCTTGTTGAACCCTAAAACAATTTTATAGAAAACAATTTAAACACCAGTTAAAACTAAAACAAAGCAGTATGAGTCAGTTTGAACTGACTTCAACCGGTTTCTACTAACGATGTGAAGTGCAAAATCCTCGTGCGAAGGTGCTGACTGAATTTAATTGTGTTTGAGTGATCATTTTAATATACCTAATTAACGATGTTTTTCAACGTTTCCCGTAAAATAATGGACTTTAATTGGAAGAAATTCTCCTTTTTTCGGCCTTTTTACCGAGTTACGCGACCAAGGTATCTTTTTTTATTGCCTGTAGTCTTAGACCATAAATAGAAAAACGAAGTCTCGGGCTCTTAACGTAAAGCCGCCTAAAGGATGCCGATTGCTGGGAGGAACCAGTGGGAACACAGGAGAAGAAGCGAAAGCGACAAAAAAACTCCCCAGAATTTCTATCGTTTCGCGATTTTACTCCATAAAAAAATAGCCGACTATCACAAAAACAAGGTTTTGCTAAGCTACGAAACCCTAATAAAAGTACATAACGAATTTCATTACATATGGCTGGTTGCAGTATCTTACCAACCGTTCTTTTGCATTACTTTCGGTTAAAAATAGACATAAGCTCTATACATGTAATTTCAAAATTCAACCGATACTACGGTTAGTGAGTGAGCATTAAGATATGGGATATTTATCCGTGCAGGAACGAAGAAAGAATACAATTTCCTGCGGCCCGGCGGCCTGTCGTAAGAGGCGACAAAACAACCCACAGCCAGGTGGTAGGGCATTTGCCCGACTGGATGGCTACCACTCCTGGTCTAGAGTATGTCGCCATAACAACCTTGAGTTGTGTTCCGGCATTAGTGACCAGGTTCCAGGCTCCCTAAAGAGAGCAGTAGCGCATTCGTAGCACCTTTGGTGTTGCAAATGTCCATAGGCGATGGTAACCGCTGCCCATCAAGTGGGCCGTCTGCCTGTCTGCTGATCTCCTGCAATAAAAAAAAAAAAAAAAAAATGGGAACCGAACATTAGTTAACCATTATCTAACTCTGAGTACGGTAGAATACGCGCGAGTGAGTAGAGTAATTAGGGCCATATATAGACAGAGTAATTTTCCATTTTCGTCCAGAAGTATCGATTATAGCGTGGGCAGATTAGAAGCATCGCGCAAGGTTGCATTGATTTGGTGCCATTCTGGCAAAATGCCAGATTGCTATCAAGGCCAGACATGCAGGTAAAAAAGAGCATAACAGCCCTATTGTAAGGTCAAATGTCAGACAGGGATATTCCCTGTCTTAAGACTATTTACATATACATTTATCAATACGAGAGTCCACTAAATTTGTTTGTGAGTAATGTAAATTATTTTTTATCTATTAGTCTCTTTCGTCTATCACATTTTTTCTCAAAGACTATATAGAATATTAAAAAAATTAAAAAAAATGCCGTGTCTGTACATTGCTTTAAAAAAACATTTGGAAAGACTATATAAACTATGTCTCATTATGCATTATGACGAATTTTATCTGTGCAGGAACGGCGAATACAATTTCCTGCTTTGGAGTGGCCTGTCGTAAGAGGCGACAAAACAACCCACAGCTAGTTGGTAGGGCATTTGCCCGACTGGCTGGCTACCACCCCTGGTCTAAAGTATGTCACCATAAATAATAATAAATAAAAAATAAAAATAAAAAACATAATTAAATTCATAAATTGTTACATAATTATTTTTTCTTTTTAAAATGTCAAATTAATAAAATCAATAAAATGTATGTCCTTTTACAAAAAAAATAAAAGAATACATTATTGTTCATCGACGGAAGTCGCCTCAGCGGCGTAGGCCTCCCCCAATTTTTTCCATTCATCCCTATTTCTTGCTAGTCTTGTCCAATGTGGTCCGCATCTTTCCTTAAATATATCTTCCCATCTTTTATTTGGTCTCCCTCTTTTCCTCTTAACGTCTCAGTCTCTAGGTATCCATTCTGACACTTTCCTGGTCCACTTTTCCGTGTTCATTCTGTGAACGTGTCCTGCCCATTTCCATTTAAGACTTCTTACCTTTTTTACTACGTCACATACTTTTGTTTTCCTTCTTATACTTTTATTTGGAATTTTATCCATAAGTTTCACGCCTAGCATGCTTCGCTCCATTTTCCTCTGATGAACAGCTAGTTTGTTTTCATCTTGCTTACGAAGAGCCCATGTTTGGCACCCGTATGTTAAACACGGGAGAATTGCTACATCGTATAATTTTTGCTTAATCCCTATATCTACCTCCTTATTTTTCATGATTTCCTTATAATTCCAATATTTTCTCCATGTAGTTGCTATTCTTCTATCTATTTCTTTTTCAGTGTTATCTTGAAAAAAAATGGATTGTCCCAGGTATATGTATTCCTCGACGTATTCAATTTTTTCGTTATCCACTTCGATATTCTCTTTTTTACCATTTGTTAATACTTTTGTTTTTGTTGCATTTAAATACAGACTAACTTTTTTGCTTTCGCTTGTTACATCCATTATCATGTCTTGTAGCTGTGTTCTATTTTCCACTAGTATTACAATATCGTCCGCAAATCTTGAGTGATTTAAATATTCACCGTCTACCTTAAAACCTTTATTGTCCCAGGTTATCTCTTGAAATATCTTTTCTAATACTGCTGAGAACATTTTTGGTGACAGAGGATCTCCCTGTCTCACTCCCTTCTTTATTGCAAATTCTTCACCTTCCGTATCTAACTTTATTGTGGCGCAGCTTTTAGAGTATATACTATAGAGTCGCCATAACAACCTTGAATTGTGTTCCGTCTTTATTTACCAGGTTCCAGTCTCCCTTAAGAGAGCAGCAGCGCATTTGTAGCACCTTTGGTGTTGTAAATGTCTATAGGCGATAATAACCGCTTTCCATCAAGTGGGCCTGTCTGCTGAACTCCTGCCATAAAAAAGACGGGCAATCTTATCACTGAAAAGCGATCTCTTCCAGACAACCCCAGGATTGAATTAAGATTATAATGACGATGGTGGAATACATAATACATACCTTTATCCCACTTCGTTACATACCTATACCACCTTATTCTTCTTCCTCTTAACTTTTCAATGACGGGTGCAACCTTTAAAACCTCTTTACTCACTAAGGACGAAAATAACATTTCAGAACATATCGAGACTTATGCCCGGTTTCAATATAGCAAAAACGATTCGTTTTTGATACCGACGGTTAGAATTTTAACGCCTGGTAACTCTACTGACGTTTCTATAATGAACTGTCCGTAGCTAGTTACACATGAAAGTACCAACTACCGATGGGAGGGAATTTCTAACCGATCGGTAGATCTTTTGTATGGAAACGACAGATGAAGTGTTTCTATATTATACCACTAGTTGTCAGTACCAGTATTCGTAGGAATTTTGTTACCACCCGATTTCGGCCGGTTGCCGGTTTATTTGTTGTTAACCACTCGTGAATGTTAAAATAAATACGAATAAATATTAATAAAATGTTGGTAGATAGTGATAGCAATAGTGCACTCAAATACATAACTAGATTTTTATGCAATAGCAAGATTTCCTCGGATCCTTGGAACACTTGATGGCACTCGTATTAGAATTCAATCACCATGTAAGTCCCATAACTTTACTAGCCATATTATAAACATACTTAACCTTGTTCCTACAATATAAAACTGTGCTTTATATTGTAGGAACAAGTGTATTTATATACTGTTACTTTTATTTTAGGTTCTCAGGTAGGAGAAGAATTCAGAAACAGGAAAGGATATTTTTCCTTAAATATCCAGGCAGTGTGTAATGCAAATGTACAGTTTATGAATGTTGTAGCTCGCTGGCCAGGATCTGCGCATGATGCCACCATATTTAATAATTCAAAACTGAGAGGTAATAAATAACATATATACTTACAATCTAGATAGATAGATAAACAACACTATATTGTAAGTACATCAAAGCATAGATAAATGGAAATAGAAAAATTCAGGGATAGTACAATGGCAGGGATTGACATATTTATAATAATGTATTGATTTTTTTTAAGCGCAATGTGAAAGTGGTATATTTAGAAACAAATGGCTGCTGTGAGATAGTGCATACCCTTTAAAGCCATACCTTTTAACACCATTATTAAATCCTAGGACTCAAGGAGAATATCTATACAATGAAGCTCACATTAGAACCAGAAATACCATAGAAAGGTATATATTAACACACAACTTGTTATAAATACCATAATATATTTAATTTCAGTAGATTTTATTCTAACTCAGTTCCACTGGAGAATATATTTTGGAGGGTTATACATAAGTTAAAAGTTTAGTTCCTACTCTATTGTACATACACCACTTTATAGCACTATTGGTGTTTTGAGAAAATAAACTCACTATCAACACAGTCTAGCTAAAAAATTGATTATTATTTATTTGTCTATTTTAGGTCTTTCAACATAATATAAGTAAGTAATAAGATGTATTTTGCACAATGTATTGGAGTTTTGCCTATCAGTGCATATCACAGTAAAGACAAATCATACTCAAAATTCACAATGCAACATATCTCTATAAATCCTAATGTTGTTCATTGACAAAATGTTTCACAAAAAATAGGGTCAAAAGCTAAAGCTATCATGTGATTGCAGTTCTGTTATAGAAATATTCTTCAATAGTATAAAGAAATGTACACGGGCAGTATAGAAAAGGACTACAATTTTTGTATTCTAAAGTACTATATACCTAGTATTGAGATTGTAAACATCCCTGTTGACATATTTTTGTAGCATATTACAGGGTTTTAAGGACAATAACCATCATTTAAAATTTACAATTTGTTTTGTTATAGATGTTTTGGAGTTTGGAAGCGGAGATTTCCAGTTGTGGCATTAACATTGCGCCTCAGTCTGTTAAGAGCACATACAGTGGTTATTGCTACCGCTATATTGCATAACAGATGTAGATTAATCTACATGTCAACGTCATCCAAATTATTTAAATAATTTGGATGACATTGCTTTAGAGGTAGCGGGGCAACATCAGACATGGAGAATGCAATGCCTGCATCTAATAATAATGAGATAGGCATTAATATGGAACGGAACATGTTAACCGCAAGTGTTTGCAAAAGTGTTTGAAAAATATTGCAAAAGCAGAATGTTAATAATGGTTTACATAAACTTATATTCATTATTTGCAGGTTGGAGTAATAATATAAAAAAACTGCTTTATTTCTCAAATTTTAATTAAGAACTAAATCCAAGTATTTGCTTGTCACAATTTTATCAGATGGAGCCCAATTATGAGACAAGCCTGGAAGAGATTACTTTTAGTGATAAGGCCACCTTTTGTTTTTCTGTAAAATTATTGTAATTATTTATTTGATAAACAATAGTGTTTACTATTCTATTCTAAGATTGTACATATTAAATATAATTAAAACACATATTAAACAATTTCTTTTATTTATCCCAATAACAATATAAAAGTTTAGAATAAATTTTACATAGAGGTCTAACACAAAATTGAACTTCTTTGCAGATAATTCAAAAGGTAGAAACATAGTCATTTGCAATGTGATTTATGTTTAAAATTGAAGCTATATAAAATTAAAAATAAATTATAACACTCATCTTCTTAGACAAAATACTGAACAGTTAGAAATATATACACACAATATAAAACTAGAATAAATTATACACAAATGGTTTTATTAATATAAAGTTAGAAAGACTGAAAGAGATTTACAAACTAATTCAAAATGACACTTCTTTGCAGATAGAAAACCCAACAAGTGCAAATATAACCATCTTCAAAGTAGTTGTTTGTTTGCTACTAACGCAAATCTTCATTTCATAAAACCTCATTACACCAAAACATAGTATTAAAAATCCCTCATGTCACTCGCTTTATATACTTCTAACATTAACACAATAATTGCTATATAAAATCTAAAAATACATATAAAGCCTGTAAAAACATGAAATATATATGTAAAATCTCAAAAGACTTTAAATTAAATATATCAACAAAACATTGTTGTTAATAATCGAAACAATGACATTGGAACAATAATTATTTTAAAAGTTCGTATGATATGTCATGGATGCGTTCTGTTCATGCAATATTCACACATAAGATGGTTCTCTATTTGTAAGCATTTTAAAGCAGAGTAATTGAAAGATTGATTTTTAATGACAATCGTATATCAGAAAAGATTCATGTTTTGAAAATGTATTTATTTTGTAGTTATAACTCAACTCATTGAATTACGTTGCGTGTGCTACTATTGCAACGACGTTGCGTTAACAAAACGCTTGGGAGGGAATTAGTTACTGATAACCGACAGTATTACTAATTGTCAATGAGCTTGTGAAACGCTCGTATATCCCTCTCAACCATCGGTTATTGGTAGCATCAAAGTCAATCAGTTACTATTACAGACAACTGTCGGTAAAATATAGAAACCGGGCATTATTTGTTTAACTAACTGCTGCGGCTCACCGACTCAAAATGAGTCTTGGCCTCCAAAATGAGAATACTCCACTCCTTCCTGTTCAATGTTATCTCATGCCAGACATTGGTATGAAGTTCGCACAGATCAGCCTCCACTACGTCCCTCCAGCAATATCTGGGCCTACCAAGTGCTCGCCATCCCGTTGGTCTGCCCAGATAGGCGCTATTCACCGCGCGATCCTCCCCCATTCTATGTAGGTGGCCAAGCCAGCGCAAGCGATGTGCCTTGCTCTCGCCTATTATATTGAGCTCATCCACCAGTTCTTCGATTTCGACATTTTTACCGATCCGCCAGTTGCCATCACTTCCCCGTGTCGGACTGAGGATCTTTCTTAGGGCCTTTCTTTCAGTCACCAACAGCTTGTTCTCTTCCTTCAGTGTTAGGGTCCAAGCCTCACATCTGTACATCAATATTCGACGTATGACAGCTTTATATATCGATTTTGGTCTTGCGGCTGAGAAGCTTCGATACCAACACCTTATGAAGCGTCGTGGTACATCTTAAGGTGTTATTTGTCTATGTTTTGTTATTTTATTTCGACTATAAAGAGTTCTAGAGTATCTATCTATCACTTCAAACAATCAATTAGTATGTAATCTAAATAATTAATATAGTATTACGTGCATTGCGAGTATTTTAAAATTGCTGACGTTCTGCATTTTAACACGTTTGTTGTCAGTGTCATTGATGCGTGCCGTAGTCAATATAAAATTTCAATATTTTGTATACTTACTACCGGGTCCGACAGACTTTGTCCTGCTGTGAAAATGTAGAACCTAATTCCAGCGCCACACGGTACACGCATCCAATTGGGAATCTAAACTATCCCGGGACCCATATGAACATACACATACTATCCGTGCAGGAACGGAGAAAGAATACAATTTTATGCGGCCGGGCGGCCTGTCGTAAGAGGCGACAAAACAACCCATAGCCAGGTAGTAGGGTATTTGCCAGACTGGGTGGCTACCAGTCCTGGTCTAGAGTATGCCGCCATAACAACCTTGACTTGTATTCCGGCATTAGAGACCAGGTTTCAGTCTCCCTTAAGAGAACAACAGCACATTTGCAGCACCTTTGGTGTTGCAAATGTCCATAGGCGATAGTAACCGCTTTCCAACAAGTGGGCCGTCTGCCTGTCTGATGAACTCCTGCAATAAAAAAACATTAGAATTGTATATTTAAAGATTTATTCAAATTTATTACAGCTAATATTTTGTTATGTTTTCGGGACTAATCTATACGTAAATGAAGAGTAACTTCATTTAATTTGAATTTAGCGCGCATTATCATTATATACGTCAAGTGTCAATGCAATGTCACTTATACATCATACTTTTTGTCAGTTAGAGCAAAGAGCAATAGAACAAATAAGTGCTATTTTCCCCGGTGCTAACCAACTTTTCTGCAATGCCATCCAAAATCATTGGCCAGATCATCTCCAATTCTTCACTGATGCATCAAAACTAACGCAGAATGGACCTGTCGGTGCAGCAATGTGGATCCCTAAATTCAGAATAGTCCTAAATTTTAAAATTCCCATATCCAGCTCTACATATACAGGTGAATTGATCGCTCTTTTGGAAGCTATCCTTTACATAGAATCATATAGCATAAGTAAATCTATTATTGCCACTGATTGTCTGAGTTGTCTTCAAGATATTAGTAAACTTCCCTTTCATGCTAAAGATAATTTCTCAGTTACCCTTAAAATTAAAGAGGCTCTCTTTCGTTGTCATCGTATCGGTCTTGATATAATTTTAGTTTGGATCCCAAGTCACTCAGGCATTAGCGGCAATGAGATTGCTGACTGCTGTGCCAAGGAAGCTGTCTACTTAGGAACCACCAAGTATAACAAATGCTTTCCCCGAGACTTACGCGCTCTTGCCAAGCCCCAAATGTTCATATCCTGGGATGATAGATGGCAACGCTCTCGGCAGATAGTCGGGAAGCATTATGGAAATCTTTAACCGGTTCTACGTCCAAAACCTTGGTTTTTGGATCATCGAAACTTATCTAAAAAAGACATCTCAGCAATTATCCTTCTCAGGCTTGGTCACTGTTGCTCACCTGTTTTCTTATCCAAAATTAGAATTCGTGATCACTCCCTCTGTGAATGCGGCTTAGCCGAAGGAACTCTTCACCACGTTTTTTTTGATTGCCCCAAAATTAGTATTCCCCTTAATGACGTTTTGCATAAAGAGCTTCCTCGCCCTATCAATTTGAACTTCCTTCTCACCCTGGCTGACAAAAACCATGTATATACTTTATGTAAATTTATATCAGTTAGTAACATTTGTCTATAGTGTAGTTAGTCTAACCTGTATGTGATTTGTTCTGTTTACATGTATACAGAAAACCTTACTGTACAATACCGGTCAAAATTTATTTTATAGAGCTTAACTTGCTACATTATTAATTAACCTGTCATTTTTCGTATATTTTACATATCTACGGCGACATTGGCAAAATCAATGCCAAAGGCGTTGGAGCCAAAACCAACGAAAGTCAAGTCAAGTCAAGTGCTATTTTAAATTCGTAAACTATAGTAGATTAATTGAAATTGTAAGCTTAATTAGCTTGAAATGTTGTTTCTCTTTTCAGAGCAACCGTTAGTTTTTTAATTTACGTATCAAAGTAAACCACATTATATATACATTTTTATTTCGACGTTTTGGCCACTTTTCAGTAGCCGTGATCATGGAAGACAATGATGGTACATGTCAATGAGTAATGTTAAAGTTATTATTCATCCACCCACAACTAGAACATTTTAATTATATAATTTTGTTTTTGAATATTTTTCATTTACTTTATGGGAGCCTAATTTATCAGCGCTTCGCAATATTTTGTATCTTGAAGAGAAGAACCGGCGCTAGGAACTCTTGTAACATGCCTTTTATCTAATAACTAGCTTCAGCCCGCGACTTCATCCGCGTAGAATAGTTGAAAGAAAAACAGTAATTTAAAAATAACTCCCCTATTTTGAAACATTCTTCATTGGTGCACCTATTGGTTTTAGCGTGATGATATATAGCCTTCCTCGATAAATGGGCTATAGATACCCGATTTATCATTAACACTGAAAGAAATTTTCAAATCGAAACAGTAGTTCCTGAGATTACCGCGTTCAAGCAACAAACAAACCAACAAACTCTTCACCTTTATATATTAGTATAAGATTATATATAATATTATTTTACCGTTTACCCCTTTTAATGGCTTCTTATTCCAACATCGGTTTCCTATAGTCGGTTTCATTACGAGAGTTCAGGGCTTGCTCTACCTATTTTGTTTATTTGAAGTTGTATTTTTATTATAAAGAAACCCTTTTAAGTTGCCAAGGAAGCGGTTCGTAGGTACAACAAACACAAATTAATAAAACTTCATGAAAGAAAGAAAAACTTTATTTGTTTTTACTTTCATAATTATATTACTTTATACATTATTATACATAGAGAATATTTTGAGAATTTCTACGACGCATTTTCAGCAAATAAGGTTTGAACTCAGTATATTACTGTGCCGGAATTATATCTAACACAACGCTGATTTTCAGCGCAAACCTTCTTTTGGCGTAAGGCCAAAACGACCCAATTTTGTTATTTAATAAAATTAATTAATAAACCAATTTTAAATACGTAATATGTACTTCAAAATTAAAATAAAGACTCATATAACAACGTTGTATCCAATCATCTGCTCGAATACACTTCGATGGAGAGCTTGCCGAGTAGAGTATTACCACATTCTGTTCATGCATTTGTCTTTTACTTTATTTCTTATGACGTCATTAGCGCTATAAATATAAGCGCAATCATAAGGGATGATGACGCAAATTCGTGAAAACCATTAAGAAAGGCTTTTCATTGCAGTACAACATTAACAATTTTAATAAGGCGTTCACATCACGCTCTAATTCTTTGCGATAAGGTTCAAAACCGATTGTACGAGTGTCAGAATCGTTTTGCCGAAATCCGCTCCACTGAATGTGACTCTACCCCACGAAAATATACGGAACATTCCGGAAATTGCCGAAAGGGTACAAAATGGCGGAAGGTTCCCGCGCATGCTTTCTACATGACCCGTGTGACGTCAGCTTAGGGATGCTTACATTTTTGAGTTATCGATAGAATATAGTAAATAATGTACAAATTAAGTATTTAAGGGTTTAGTAAGAAGCCACTTAAAAAGTAAGCTAATCATCTGGGCTCCACATCATGATAAATACTATCCTCATATCGGATTTAATAAAAAAGGACACTGAGCATAGCATACTGAGTTAATAAATATACTGAATTTTATGTTTAATTAATTTAATGATTTATAACAATATGTCTTGTTTGTCTTTTTATTGAAGTGAAACTTCTTTAGAATCGTTCTGACTTGAAACTCGACGAAAAAGAGATATAAACACATACATCTATATGATCGAGCCTGCGAGAGAAAGACGTTGTTATTTATTGCAGTATTTCGGCCTACTTGATGGAAAGCGAAAACTATCGCGCATAGACATTTGCAACACCAAAGGTATTACAGATGCGCTGCTGCTCTCAAAGGAGACTGAAACCTGGTTACTAATGCCGGAACACAACTCAAGGTTGATATGGCGACATACTTTAGACCAGGGGTGGTAGCCATCCAGATACGTGTTTTACATTTTGCAGCACATATTAGAGAGTCAATAAGATAGATGATTAAGCATAGGTCTAATTTGGACCGAAACAAAACTGATAATAATATTTTTTAGCCTAAAACAGGGTAAAATTTAAAGTGATACTTAAGAAGTTTATTTTGAATTATAATATGTTGACGGTTGTAGGCTATTTATATTAGTAAAAGTTTCACTTCTACTAACTGTAAACTGCACCCACAGACACTTTCAAATTATTTTTTCTTCTTTGCAATTTGCTATCAAAGAAACGCAAGCCATGTAGCGATGAATATGTGAAAACCACTAAATGGTTTTATATTTATAAATAGCTCGTAACTCAGTTTAGTTTTCAGCTGTTTATTTTACGAATAAACCAAATAAATCATTTTTTAAGTTAGCGGTGTTTTTATTTATAAAAACGCAAAAGAAGATATTTGTAGCGCGCGAATAATAAAGCGTTATCAGGATGACAGTTTTTGCTTGGAGATTCTCATTCCTTATATTCTTTTTCTATGATTATATCACAATTTTTCATAATATCATCACGCTGTCCATCCATACAACACTGATTAACAACCTTTTACGCTTCTAAAACATCGCTAATGATTTGATGAAAGGAAATTAAATTGTAAAGCTCGTTCTACACTTTCCAAAGCAATAGATTAACTGAGCATCAGATCACAGATAATTTAAGGTTATATAAAAGAGATTAGCTTCCACTGTTTTTATAATTTGACAAAGTAACGAAACCCCAGAAAATAAATTAATGGAAAATACACAACACAAAATATTAAAAATAATTTATAAACTCTAGTGTAATTATCATTTCCAATTTTATATTCCACATTCAAAAGATGGTCACCTTCTGTTTGAAATACTTTAGGGCTCTGCTCATACTATCGTCCTTTCGTTAAGAAATGTACTAAAGTATCACTTTTGGGGTGATAACTTTTAGTAGTATTGGAACAGCATGCCTTCGTAGTGTCTTCTTTATTGTTATTTGGCGACAGAATCTTAAAAAAGCGTTTAGTAAAAAATGCCCCGTACTTCAAAGAGGTCTTAGTAACAACAAATTGTCGTCGTTAGTGTTTTTTTCCAATTTTCTATCCCTGACTCGAAAAGTTATGGCTAAGTTTTTATGACATTAGATAATCAGACTAAGCTTTTGATTTTAAAAAACAGTTAAGAAGCATAATTGTGGTTTTTAAGAACTGTCGGACTATAACTTATATTCAATTCACGCTTATATTTAATGAAGTTACATGTGTTGCGGACTCACTCTTTTTATGATACGAATTTTGATATGTTATTTAATGATTTAAAATACATATTTTCTTCCAAATTTCATTCATATAGAACCACTTTTCGAGCAAAGTAAGTCTCTATTTGTAATTTAAATAGCACCCGATATGACGTGGTACTAAAGCGGTAACGCTTTAGTACCCACGTTTAGTAGTAGTAGTATTGAGGATGGTAGCAGTCGTAGTGGTGGTGTTGGTGGTACTAATAGTAGTAGTGGTGGTGTTGGTGGTACTAATAGTAGTAGTGGTGGTGTTGGTGGTACTAATAGTAGTAGTGGTGGTGTTGGTAGTAATAGTAGTGGTAGTGGTGGTGTTGGTAGTAATAGTAGTGGTAGTAGTGTTGGTGGTTGTTTAGTGATGGCGCTGATGATGATAGCAACAGTAGTTGCAGCAGCAGCAGTAGTAGTAGTATAATAAGTGTCTAACCAGGTATAAACCAGTTGCAAATTCCTAATAAGGATAATCATTAGGCAAGACGTGTAGACTCAGCTTTTAACCCTTCCGCAAATAAACCTATTAATTTGATAAATACCACGAAGCTGTTTAATAAAACTGAAAATAGCCGATAAAGATGGTGACGCGTCCAAATTCAGAGTACTCTAATAAATTGTAAGCTACGTTGTAGTATTAAAATAATTGAGGATATCATTATTATTTTACAACTACACGTTGCCGTAAAATTTTAATAGGCTCTTACAAATTAATTTATTTTATATTACTATTATTATACGTTATTCATTGTTGACTTCGAGATGCTTTAAAATTTGACCTGTAGCTCAATGATTTAAAACGGGTTTTGAATTTTGAAAAATAATCTCCCATATCTCTCTTTTCAATTCTGTCTCTTGTCACTTACATCCTTGAAGCGACATCTGACAATCCAATTGATTTGTTTGGGTGCAATTTGTTGGGTTCTTTTAACTTTACACACTCTAGAATAAGTTGAAAAATGGAACCTCGGTAAGGAGCTCCGTGGAGTCTTTAATAATAAGCACTTGCCTGTGTGAATTTCTTCTAGTCCGTGTCTATAAGTTACCGACCGTTCAATTGCCTTGCTATTTATTTATATATCTATATTAATTATTAGTGGATGAATAGTAAGATTGAAGGCACCGGCCATTAATCGCTTGGCAAGAAGAGTAAATCGCAAACATTAAATATTTTTTGTTTTTAAACACGGCACACGGTATCTTAAGTAAGTAGATATCCATAAATACTCGACTTTTGTAATAGTTCTCAAGGAAAAGCCTCAGCCAAATTGTGAGTTTTTGACTGACGCCAAATTATGTAGTAATCGTAATAGCTTAGAATGGCAAATTTCTCTAAACATTACAGATTTTTCAACTGCAACGTATATATTTCTTCATTAAAAATCAATATTCCGTAATCCATACTATTGTTTACCAATAAATATGAAACTTTTTGAAAATAAAAATACATACAAACAAAAAATTGAAATAGGAACGAAATAAAAAAACATTAATCTATAATTAAAGTTATACCATTTTCAAATAAATTCTAGTTTATTAATTTTAAATTTATTATAATTATTAGCTGTAAATTTTTTACTACAATCGCGACGAACCGTGGATTTAGTACGTTTTAATTGGATTTGTTTGTAATTATGTAAATATTTTATTATGTAATTAAATGACACTTGATTGACGGTTTATATGATTTACACGAGTGACGGATTTACCATTTATGCTCAGCGTGTGATTTAATACGGACATTGCGAAGGTTTAAAATTCAATAAGTTTTCAGTTTTTTTTTATAAATACTCTTCTATGAATGAAGATTTACGTTGCTGATATTTGGTGAGTTTTGCAGTTCTTCTTCATGTATACCAGTGTTTTTCAACCTGTGGGTCACGACCCCTAGGGAGGTCGCAGAGCCTTGCTCGGGGGGTGGTCGCCAAAAGGGAAAAGGCAATTTAAATCTCGTTATTAGGTACTTTCTAAGCTCAGCAGCTTTTTGTAGAGAATAAGGCCCTAATAATGAATATGAGAAAAAGCATAAACGTAGTCTTTTAAATTATTAACTTTTTGTCTGTCTATTGCCCAAGGGGTTCGCCAAAATTTTTCAAGCTGTAAAGGGGTCGCGTATTCAAAAAGATTGAAAACCACTGATGTATACTAATATTATTATTATAGGAAAGATTTGTATTTTTGTACTAGCTGCGCCCCGCGGTTTCTCCCGCGTGGTGATTCAAAATCGTCATAATTCCAAAATAAAAGAATTTTTCTAAAATAAAAATAATCTAAGTTACTCCTTATTATATTAGCTACCTGCCAATAAAAGTCCCGTCAAAATCGGTCCGCCATTTCAGATATTAGCCGGAACAAACAGACAGACTAAAATTGTAAAAAATGATATTTTGATGCATGTACCGTATATATTATTATATATTATATATATTAATATGCATGTAGTAAAAAGCGGTAATTTCAATATTAAAAACAGACACTCTTAATTTTATTTATTTATGTATATACGGTTGTAATAATTAAACTCAAAAACTACTTGTCCCATTTCAAAAATTCTTTCACCACTTGAATGCTACACCATCTCAGATTAATATAGGTTAAATTTATTAATCGAAAAATTAGGGGTTCCTACTAAAATTTCAATAATGTAACCCCAAGGTGTAACAAAATTAGCGTTTGAATGGGTCCGAGGATGGTTTAGATTCACAATTTGCCTGGTTGGTGGCGCTGGAATCGAGTTCTAGAATTTTATTTTTTCTGGGCAGGATAAAGTCTGCGGCTAGTTTTAAATATAAAGAAATGAATACATGTAATAGATCCATACTAGAATCATCAGTGGCGGATTTGCAGTCTTGGCCGCCCTAGGCCCCAGGTCATATATGTAGTAAGTACCAGCCACTCCTTTCTCAGCACCCATCATATTGAGTTCATAATGCGTTTAATGAACGAAATACCCAATTACTTCACATTACATTATCTATATTTTATTTATAAAAAGTACAAAAGTGATATGTATAGTGGACTATTATTGTTATACGATGCGGTGCAGTGCGGCCCACCATGATGTGCGCGAGCGTTTAGAATATTTACATACTTTGAGTTATTTCTTGTTATCATCAGTGAATTCTTTGTTACGATTGGCCGCCCTAGGGCCGGGCCTTCTGGGCCTTAGGGCAAATCCGCCACTGGGAATCATTAACTTGATTACAGCGTAGTTTTTGGTGAAAACTGAAAACTGCGCAGTTTTACTTCCTTACAATGTGTAAAATTACTGTAAAATGAATAACAATTTTTTATTTATTTTATTTTTCAAATTCAAAAGTTTTTATTCAAAATAAGTTCCACTGGAGAACACTTTTTGAAGGTCATACATATAGGTTATAATTTAATTTTACTTCCTAGTCTATGTACACCGCTTCGCAACGTGTTATTGCTGTTAAGGAGAAGAAGCGGCAAAAAACTCCCCAGCAACACGTCTAGCTAAAAATCGTTTTTCTTTATATTTGTTGTTCTAATTATATTTAAGTTCTTTTTTTTAAGATTTTGTACAGAATTATGTTACAGAATGACTTTTGAAGAATTAATGGACTTGTAGCAAACAGTGCATGTTCAATAAGACAGAGTGCTCTCTGTAAAATAAAAGGATAGAAAATAATTATAGTTGTAAATATAAAGACATAACGTAATAAAAAAAATTCCAACATAACTCCATATATTCCTTACAAGTACAGCAAGATAAAAACGTTATACTCGTACAAAACACAGTATATGAGGTTGGAGCGAGCTGTTGTGTAAATGAAGTTGAAGTTTATTCTAGTGCTACAAATGCGCTGCTGCTCTCTTAAGGGAGACTGGAACCTGGTCACTAATGCCGGAACACAACTCAAGGTTGTTATTGCGACATACTTCAGACCAGGGGTGGTAGCCATCCAGCCGGGCAAATTCCCTACCACCTGGCTGTGGGTTATTTTGTCGCCTCTTACGACAGGCCACCCGGCCGCAGGAAATTGTATTCTTTCTCCATTCCTGCATGAATGAAAGATTATAGTTTGGTTTCAAACTAGGTATCAGGTTCCATAGGTTCTAGTCTCCTTCAAGAGAGCAGCAGAGCTCCTTTTGTGTTGCAAATGTCCATAGGCGATGGTGACCGCTTTCCATCAAGTGACCGTCTGCCTGTCTGCTGAACTTCTGCAATAAACAAAAGGTATAACAATATTGCTTTTGGAAGATACAACACACCTATGTGTTCAGAAATTCAAACGCACTTTGATTTATAAGAAACTAGTTGTTTCCAGTGGCTTCGCTCACATCAATTGAAAGTAGTAGAAAGTTTAAGTAGTCAAGATTTGACAGATTTTCATAGAAAGAGTCATTTCCCTTTTTCACCCCTTTAGGGGATGAACTTTCAAAAATCCTTGCCTAGTGTGCACCTACCGTATAGAAAAGAGCCACATACAAATTTTCACTGTCACCCAGTAGATTGGGCTATGCGTTGATGTCAGTTAGTGAGTCAATGAGTGTGAGTGAGAATGAGTATATATATAATATCCTACTGCCTGGCTGTAGGTTGTTTTGTCGCCTCTTACAACAGTGCACACTGCTCATGAAAATGTAATATTTATCTGTTCCTGCATGGATAAAATATAGTAAATAAATACGGCATTAATTTTCTTGTTGGTTCTGTGAGTGAGGTAACAAGTATGCTATGCTCTTATGCATCAAATAGTACTACGATGTCTATAATTAGCGACCTGCATATCGTGACTCAGTCTTAGGTTAGGAGTCCACAAGTTATTAGGTTAGAAGGTTAATTCAACCAATTAAAATGTCTTTTAAATAGATTGATGACACTTGTTCATCAAAATAAACAATTGCAAAAATGCATGTTTAGATACATACTCTTTTGGCAAAACAATAGGCGTATGTCGGCCAGGTAAAGTAATTTCTACTTTTTACAATTTTAAACCATTTATAAATAAACACTACGGTGACGCAAAAATCCCTTTTTTTTTGAGTACCGAGTGAATAAATATTAGTTTTAGATGTTTTAAATAACCCAGCTAAAAAAAGAGGTTTCTCCAAATTTTCTGAGATTTCAAAAATCGCCAAAAACTGTTTTTGTCTCTTCTTACACTATAATTTTATAGACCGAAACAAAGTAAATAGTTCCTGAAAGTTTCAGTTCAAAATTTGAATTTAAGAAGTCGCTCATGATTTTTTTATTGTACTAGTGCATTGATTTAGATCTTTACATTGTTAATGTACTTATTAAATTTGAAAACCTGCCCAAAACTTCAAGTAAAAATTTTGTTGTGATTCGTTTCGTCACTTGTCAGTTCAAGATTTTCCTCTTGTCCCTTGCGATTGATTTTTCCACTTATCCGTTGTCATTCGTTTTTCCACTTGAGCGTTGCGATCCGTTTTTCAACTTGTCCGTTGCGATTCGTTTTTCCACTTGTCAGTTGAAGTTTCACTTCTATCTCTTTCAATTTTTCACTGTTTTAGTAAAAAAATATCAGTTTTTTTCGGCCCAAATTGAACCTATGTTTAATCATCGGTCTTATTGACTCTCCAATATGTGCTGCACATATATAGATTATTTCTCTTTTTGTTGTCGTTTTTTCGTTTCATCGAGTTTCAAATCACAACGACTCTAGAGAAGTTTCACTTCAATGACCCTTCAAATTCCTGCTTAAACTTCCCTTATGATACCTATAGGGAGAGTTTGGAAGGCGGTAAGTTTTCACAGCATTAAAGTCAAAAATATTGAAGAGGATTAATAAAAGGTTACGCAAGTTTAAGTTCAGTATAAAATTTTCTAGTTCAAACTAAAATACTATTTGAACATGTTATTTATTTATTTTAATTTTGAAGTAACAAAGTATTTTATTGATAGTTTTATTAAAATTTATTTATTTGTTTTACTAATGAAATATAACATAAGTAGAATGTCTTTGTGAGTAATGATGCGATTTAAATTGATGTTATAATAAATACAATTAAAAACTATTAATTGTATAATTAACTTTTATAGACTGTGTAACAAATCGCTTCCAGATGGGAGCGTGCCCAGAAAGAAGGCTGGCTGCATTACCGCGCTGTATAGCGATGCTTATTCGTTGGGCGAAATAGGAGCCAGCCTTTTGATCATGGGTTGCATCAAATAGTTTCTTGCAAATCTCTCTGAAGAAACTCTTTGCCGATGGATCCCACGGACCTAATGTTTCAACTCCAAACGGCACAAATATACCCTTTCCCAAGGTTCCATATTTGCGCCGTTCGAGAGCTTCAGTTTTTGAAGCAGTGTCGCCAGCCTCTAACTCAGTAGAATTCGTTTTTATTTTATTTAACGTAATTGGGTCGTTTTGGTCTTACGCCAAGGAGGTTGACACTGAAAATCAGCATTGTGTGGGATATAATTCCGGGACAGCAATATGCTGAGTTCAAACCTTGTTTGCTGAAAATGCGGCGTACAAATTCTCAAAATATGCTCTGTGTAGAATAATATTTAGGGAATGTAATTACGTCATTATTTCTTTAAATAAAGTTTCTCTTTCTTCCTTTTCCTTTCTATTTTGGTTGTCATGTTCCACTGGACTTTCATATACTTAACTCTAAGTGAAGCCTTATTAATTTTAAACAATGTTTAATATAAGGTGAAAAATAAGGATTTTTCATATTATCGATAGAAATAGGTTTCGCATCTCTAGCCCTCATAGACGTCGACAGTCGGTACAACACGTCCGTCGCGGAAGCAACGCACTGCGCACTCCTAAATCGCAGGATTTAAAAAAAGTGTAGTCATTGACCAGTGTTTTATTTTAAGGAAATTAAAACCTATTTTATTCAATGTTGCCAGTTATTTAAGTAAGTAACATAATCTTTGAAATATTTTAAATTACTTAACACATGATTTCTTTATAATTAAATTATTGTTTGATCAATGTTTTGATATATATTTTTTTAAATTATTGACACCCATGCTGTGAACTGTGACAATATGCATGTTTATTGTAAAGGCACGTGTATTGTTTTCAACGTAATCATAACGCTTATATACAAAAATCACATCAAATACTTATAGTATTTTTATACATTTTTAATGAAGTATTTGTTCGTATTGTGACATTATTTAACTTTCCAAAGACATCTATAACTGCGAGCTGAAATCGATAATATAATCAAGTTAGATGTTATATTCTAAGTGACCTTTTAAAAACGAACCAAAAACAAAACCTTTTAAATATTAAAAAAAATATTATTAAAATATTTAAATATTAATAAACATCATCAATGTATTAATTTTTATAGAAATATAGAACCTATTACATAAATATTACATCATACACAAGAAAAACGATTTTTTTACATAACATCGGCAGTCATAGATAATTACCATTATTTTTATTTACAAATTGTTTTCATTAAAAAAGATGTTATTTTTTAATTTTGCAGACGGACTACGGCATGCCTCAATGTTATTTATGCCTTAGGAGAATTTTATTGATTGTTGCGCGATGGGTGGGGTGCACGGGATGCGCTGTGGGGAGGTCAGGACTCGATTCCTGGATTTAGGCACGTGCTGCAAACACGTGGACTGTTGTTTATTAAATACTTAGTATAGATTTTAGAAGGTAATGTAAAGAGGTTTCTCTTAGTTAATTTTTTAACTGCACAGAATGTGTTTAAATGAAGGTAGGCGCGTCTTATAGATTTTTTTAGTGAGCATACTTATGACGTCAGTAGTTAAAGGGAGTGAAATGGCGCATTAACTTATTATTGTTTGGAAAGTAATTAAAATTATTTCTGTGATGATATTTGATCAGAACATATTACCTGTTGTTGGAATACGATGATATTTAAGTGTAAGTACATATATATTACTCTATATATATTTATATTTTTGTATATATATAACTGTATGTTATGTATATTAAGTATATATCTACTTAATATATAAATATCTCTATATATTGGATCTATATATTTATAATTAAATTGTAAGTAATCTTGCTATGTTTACCACCATCGTCATTATAATCTCAACGAATGAATTCTACACAACCCTAGGAATGCCTGGGGTTGTCTGGAAGAGATCGGGTTTCAGCGATAAGATCGCCCTTTGTGTATAGTTAAGTCTTCCGTTGGTCTGTATGTCACTAAGTCCTAAACGGCATGAGCAATTTTAAAGAAATTGTTTGTGTTCAAGTAGATACGATAATGGTTTTGATGCACAAATGTACCCGGTAGGTGGTGCTAGAATCGGGTTTTAGGTTTTTTATGACTTTTTGAAATAAAAATTCTTTAAAATAGTCGTGATTTGAAACTCGATGAAAGGAAAAAGCGACACTAAAAAGAGATAAATATTTAATCCATATATGTGCAGCACAGATCAGAGAGTCAATACGGTCTTATTGACTCTCTAATTTAATTAATTTAACTTAGGTCCAATTAACATAGATTAACATAGGTCCAGAAGTAAGAAAGAGAGTTGGTCTGAAAGAGAGTGTCGGGGTGAAGGTAAGGAAAGGAATGCTCCGGTGGTTCGGGCATGTGGAAAGAATGTATGATGAAAGAATGACTAAACAGATATACAATGCAAAAGTGGATGGATGCAGAAGTCGCGGAAGGCCACGACACACCTTCCATGATCAAATTGATCATGTATTAACAGAAGGCGATGTTAGGAGCCTTAAGAACAGACGAGCGTGCATGACAAGGGCTATGAATGTCAAAGAAGCAAGTGAGGTGTGTAAAAATGGGCCTGTGTGGCGCTCTGTTGTTCGTGCCTACCCCGCAAGGGACCTGGCGTGAAGTTATGTATGTATGTAACATAGGTCCAATTTGGACTGAAATAAAAGTGGAAGAAAAAATATTTTTTAGATTAAAACAGTGAAAAATTGAAGGCGATATTTAAGAAGTTTATTTTGAATTATAATATGATGACGTACATAGATTAAAGGAATTATATTTATATTAATAAAAGTTCGAGAAGAATTATCTGTGAATATAATCTCTGAAGTTGCACTTCTACTGCGTGTGAACTGCACACGCACACATAAAAATATGTGTTTATTTGATTAGGTCCCTCGGTGGTTTAAATCCACAATTGAACCCAGTAGGTGGCGCGCAATCGGGACCTAGATTTTTATTTTATAAAGTACAATATTGTCTGCCTGTCCATTAGTATCCTAGTCAGTTTTAAAAAAAAATTAAAACAGCTTGACGGATGTCCAGATTTGATAATGATGATTTTGCCAAAAGGTCTACTGAACCTTAATAAGAACTAGCAATACTCCCCGTGGATAATACAACCAGATGTTCTCACAAAAGCCAAACGGTTATATGCATTTATAGAGAAGTTTTGGTTCTTGTTTGGCTGTAGGCCAAATGAGAAACCAACCCCTGTAACTTCGGCCAGCGATATTAAAAGTCAACAAAAGTTGGCGAAACAACTTTGCTTGGGGTTAAAACGATTATTGTCTCAGAATCTTATTACAAATTTGCTAAGTATCGAAGTAGCTCTTTGTCTAGCAAAAGGTAGACAGACGCCAAGTAATGGCAAGTTTTTTTATATATTTAAAAGCCTCCCTAGCCCACGGCTTATTCAAATGTATTTATATAATTATATTGTTACGAGTAGCGAGACTCGAATTAAAATGCCGTTAGAATTACTATAGAGTTTATAGAACTACACAAACACGTATAACACAGGTACAAATATAACCTAACACAATAAGTCCAAACTTAATGCAGAAAGTCGTAATTCAATAAAACGCGCAAAGTCTGTCACTTATTACATTCCCGATTGTAGTACACAAGTCTCGCTTCGATCGTGGTTCTCGCTCGCCTGCCTCCCCCTCCATCAGGTTATTGTTTTATACTGCACAACTGCAATGTCCCCGTATCTAAGTTGACTTAATCTGCCACACCTGGCTAATGACTCAGCCGCAAACTTCCATAAAGAGTACAATAAAACAATGGACTGTTTTCTAATAACAAATTTTCAACACAAAGAAACAAAAGAAGACGATCATAAAAATTAGTTTACTAGTGTTAATTAGTGTACCAGACCATTGGTGTCATAGACCAAAAGCCACAAGTATGTATCCGCTACCAATGGAAGCATATTTGTGGTGTTTTAGGACCTCTTGTCGGGCGGCAGCTGCTTCAGCTACTCCAGCTGTGTCGGAGCGATGGGACGCTGCCAAAGTGACAACGCACGTACCGTCCCATATGGTCGTCCCATCTTCTATGGCAAAAGACATCCCGCCGGTCTCTTGCCATCGTCGCGACACAGTCCATTCGACTCCAGAAATTAGAATAGCTGGCATCCCGGTGGTGACAAGACCTCGGCGGATAATGACATTTAATGCAGCATGGCGTGGTATTCTGTCGGCACTTCTGACGCACGGCAAGCACGTGAAGACTTATACATATACCCGCCACGCTTGTCCAAAGCGACTTGGAAGGTTTGACACATCGCTTATATCGATGTGCAGGTTTCATTCACGATGTTTTCCTTCACCGTTGTTAGCACCTGTAATTGTAACAATATACGCATTCGGTGAGAAAACTGTCAAGTTGTGCATGTGTTCGGCCAGGATTCGTACCCGCGCCCTTTGAATTTGTAACGCGTGCGCTAGCCACTAACAAAATAACGAATTAAGAGACTCTTTTAATGTATTTATGGCTTGGCAACCAGGCCTTTAAGCTAGGAAACTGATTATTGTACTGATTTTTTATAGTGTTGTGCTCTTTTATTATATAATAATTTTGTTGCTATATATTTTAAGACATTTAGTCTTCACTCCAAATTTTAAAGGGAACTTACAAGGAATTTATGCTATACATATACTATGTATATACACAAGAAAACAGTGTCTATATATTCCATACGAATGTCGTGCGGTCACTGGGTCAGCGTAGATCAATATCATTTCTATTTTAAACATATAAACAAGAGCCATCATGTCTTGGTATTTGAATTAATTAAATACGCACACAGCATTGTAACGGCCACCGGTTTCCGAGCTGACTGGGATCTTCAATAAGGGACTGGGTTCATAATATATATAGTTTATGTTATCAACGAAGAAAACACTTTTTGCAATCATGTGTTCAGCTCGCGCTCCGATACAAGTCTGTTCTCCATTCGTTTTTGAGGTGTTCTACGATATTTTTTTTTAAATAATTTAGTCGTTACAGTGTACAAACTTATGTTTTCTAAACTATATTAATGGATATATATGACAGTATTATCGAGACGAGATTTATCAGAGACAAAATATATTTCTTAGAATTTTTTGGTCGTTTATTTTTTGTAATTTTTAAACATGCATAATTCGTAATATATTTGTTTTAGTGTATGTTTATGTTCTCAATTATTTACGTAAAGGCGGAGTGTGTGCAATCTAAAATCTGGTTATTATAGACGAAGCAGTCCAGCCAGTCACAAAAAAATACGTTAAGCTTATTTCACTAATCTGCAGCTGTAAGTTTAGACTTATAATAGGAAACATCTAAAAATGTTTTTTTTTAAATTTAAATGTAAAACGTCATTTATTAGACTAAAAAGTAAACTAAATGTTGACCAGGGATATATTCAAGCTATTATCCCCGCAAATTGCTATTGCGCCTGGCCGCCATTTTGGTGACGTAACCGTAGCCAAACACTCAGTACTGTTAGCATCACTGGCCGGCGAGTCCGCGTACATATCGAGTTACGGATGACGTCACGTGAATGTTAATTTGACAAGGTTCCAGCGCATTACCAATTTGCGGGGATAATAGCTCTGTATTGAATTTAATTTAAATCCGTTGTGTAGTTTCACGTCTTGCTCTGGCAAGTAGACAGACAGATGTTACAAAAATTATATATTTCAATTTCTATAAATTAACTAGCTGTGCTACGAGTTCGCCTGCGTGGAATTTTTTCGCGGATCCCTAAAAAATTAGCCCAAGTTACTTCTTATAACACCAGCTATTTGCCAGTGAAAGTCCCGTCAAAATCGGTCCAGTCGTTTCAGATTAGTCGGAACATCCAGACAGACTGATTTTTTTAACTTAAATACATATATAGCTTTACATAGAGAACTATGATTTTATGCACATCTGAAAAATTTGCGATTCACTATTTCTTTTCATCGTCATGTTTATTTGAACTTTCTTCTCTTTAACTTCTGATTTTAGCATGGTGTTCGTTCGTCTATCGAAACTTACATTCATAATACTGTCATACATCTGTTTTGTGATTCTACTTTTATATCTTAATTTAAAAAAATATAAGTACCGTATATATCTCAAAAGATTGTATATTGATTCCCAAAGCGGACTACCAGGCTCACACGTGCAGACCTGGGACTAAAACAGAACCATATACTAGAATGATATTAACTCCGTTTTTAGTTCCTCGCCTCTGTTCCTATTTTTGATACTACATTAATATTGTGTAAATTCATTTCTAACATGTCACCATATGTATATCATAACCTAATGTCTACACGACTCTCCACGGCACGAATAAACTACAAACCCATGAAGTTTTTATGCCACAGTCGAATATGTGTGTGAATGTAAGCATATTGGATAAAAAATTTAATATATATTCAATAAAAAGCTGTCATTTTGACATTACAAACAGACACTATAATGTTATTTATCTGTATAGATTATACAATCTCGACTCTTATAAAAATTTAATAGATTATGTCATAAGTAAAAACAAGGTGTAATTTCAAGTATTTTTCCATGCCATTAATACAGGCCAATGGCGTCGTAAATATGGATGTAATTATGTCAAGGACACAGGGTATTGTGTGCCGCAATACTCGGGGTGTTGAAACTCGCAAGAAGGGAGGGATGCTCGCCTTGAATCGTCCGAGATTTGAGTGTAGGGGAACATGGTAATTAGGCTATGATTAAAGATCCAAAGTTGTGGCAATTGCGTATTTATGTATATCTATTCTATTTTGTTCGCGATGTCAATCGAGCTTGCTTTATTTATGTATATCATGCTTTCTCAATATAATTTGCAAAAGCTAGGCTTGACAGATGACAGTGACAGATGTGACAATAACTTTTAACATTATAACATATAATATTTCTTATGTGTGTGTTATATTTTTTCTCCTTATGTGGTGGATAAATTAAAACGTAACAAGGTTTATTTCACTTTTTACTATAAAATATAACTTACTCAAAATTCGATTTATAATTTGCCTTTTTCACACCTGACACTGGCAGTAAATGGTCGCTATACTTAAAGCGTGACCAATTGCCATAACACAAAATAAAAATAATATAAAATCCTATTAATGACGTGTCAGTACATTGAAGCTAAAAAAAACAACTGGAATAGACTATATAGCGAAGGAGAACACGATGCCATTATTTTTCGATTTCTCGACTCGGTTCATCTCTAAGTTCGGGATCCACGTAAAAACTACTGCGCCGATTTAGATGCAGTTTTTGCTGATGGATAGTGAATTCATAGACTAAATATTTTTTTTGTGGGAATATCGCCGGAATTTTTCTGGGAATTATTTAAAATGGTTAGATTGAAAACAAAACGAATCCAATGCAATTTTTTTCACTGATCAATAGCAAATTTTATATAATAAAATGTGTGATATTTTATATCCGAAAATCCCGAGGGTATTTTCCCGGGAGTTTTATTAATTATACTACTTCAAATCGGATTGGCTTCGAATCAACTCTATGTTTTGCTGGCCAGTCGTCTAGATTATATAGACTTATTTTCTTTGTTATTATTATATGTTTGTAATTTGGTTTTTTACATGTGATACATAAAAAAAATCGAATTAAGTTTTTATGTAGGTAAAATAAAGCTACTGCCCAGTGTTTGACATGCGGCGTATCTGCGGGGCAAACTCGATTGAACTCTTAAATGTAAATTCGAATTTGGCTTTGTTTTAATGTTTGTTTGTTGTTTGACGCATATCTTATAGAATGTACTGATTATAATGAAAATTATTTTTTATTGTTTCAGATCGTCATACATTCAAGAAAATCACTTATTATGTCAGCATTAAATTAAAATTCCTTTAACTGATTTTAAAATTAAAAATGTTCAACCAATAAGGTTTTAATTAACCAACCTTTATGCACAGAAATATAAAATTCGTTTTCAGGGATTCATTGAAATTGCGTCAGAAATTGCTTCAACGCACCACAACTTATTTTAAAGTTGTAGAGTTCGTAAAGAAGGACGCGATTCGGTATTTCACATTTGATTATGAGATACACCTATAGTCGCATATATTATGAATATATTCATAGGTAATCAATATCATTTGAAGAATCTCGTCAAACTTAAATTGACAATAAATCAGTGAAATTTTACGAAAGAAATTGAAGATAAGGAATATTTACGTTGTATAGTCCAAGCCAGAAATATATTAATATTTAAAAGAAGAAAAAAAGTCTGTTTTCAAAAAAAGAAGCCATTGTTAATTTCGAATAATAGAAACACTTGAAAAAACATTTGCCAGTTTGAAAAAAGAACCGATTGTTAGAAACAATTAAAATCATTGACCATAAAGAAGTACTTATTTATTTAATTGACGTATTCCAAATTTGAATACGCTATTATTCTCTCATTCGGAATTTAAAACCTGCTCTGAATTTAAAAGAAAATTAAAGTACCAAGATGGCGGCAAAAGCAGAGCCATAGGCCCTCGAAACGGCCATGAACTGGCGCCTTTAACAAGAGCTGATGGGACTGAGAGACCTCATGGAGTGACGATCGTACTCCAAGGTTCCAGGGGCTCCCTACAGAGGGACGCTCCTGACGAAGACCGAGCAGCATGGTCCGGAAAACTGCAGTTCTTCCTTTCCATCATCGGTTACTCGGTGGGACTTGGGAATATTTGGAGATTTCCGTATCTTTGTCAACAGAATGGTGGAGGTAAGCGCATTTCTTTTGTCACGAAACTTTAAATATTGATCTCTGGAAAAAGCATTTGATAAAAAATGAAATATGTCTTTGTGGATCACACTTTTCTTTCTTCTTTTATCGATCTATCTCTTTTTGATGTACTTTCCATACATTACAACAATTAATACATTATAAAAATAAATAATGTATAATACAGGTAATACACTAAGTGGTATAATGCAGATTGTGATTAGTTTTTCCAAAATCAGCCGATTTGATTCTTGACAAGGGTAATAAAGTCTTGAAAAATCTAATTATACCATTATAACTCGGTCAAAGTCGGCCTCGGGACTCCTTTGAGTGTTTATCGTTATCTAGCATAGTTTAGAATTTAGCCGTGAAAAATTAAATTATATGAATATGAGATTGAATATTTTCCGAACGTATGAGTGATTATTTGGTATAGAGTAGTTGAGTTTCGCCTATGGACGTTTGCAACACCAAGGGTGTCGCCAAAGCCTTGTCGACCTCTAAGAAATATTATAACGCCCTTATCAAAGAACCCAAGACATAGCGTAAAGAAAACTGCGGCGGGAATTTCTCTCCTGATCATTGTTGTACGCGGAATAAATGTTCTAGAGAACCGTTGCGTAGTTGAGCGTGGGAGCTCAAGGAAATGGGGGTGAATATCCCGTCGCTGGCGAGCGGTGCGGTTGTAAAAGTGAGGCGTTGGCACCAGATCAAACAGTTCCTCCGAACACTCCCTGTTATATAGGCGGTAAAATACGCAGAAGGACACCAAGTCCCTGACCCCGAACGACGTGTCAAATGTGTGAATGGGAAAGATGGACGATAAATGAAAAAACAGATTAACAAAAGACCATGAAATGAAAAGACAAGAGACGATCGAATTAGTGCTGGATAGAACATGATAATAAAATGAGTTTGTAAGAGTAACATGACATTTTGTCCTGAACCAGTGCAATGTACCACTTCAAATGAGGCGAGGAGGTTTGTACGGTTTGTACCACGGCAGTACATTTGAAGTGATGAAGGCCGGTGAGGCGGGGAGCGTCATTTTTTCAACTGTCCAGGTCAAAGCTACTAGTTCGGATATGTTCGTTAAGAATCGAATGTGATCGACCTCGGTCACCTCATTTTACTAGCAGTCATGTCATGTTGTTCTCTTTGTCATGTGAATATCCGTAGAGGAGTTATTATACTGTTATAGCATAAGCCTCATGCTCTCCTTCCTCTTACGTTTGAGGCGTGAGTAGTAGCGCCACATAAAAAGTGATGTCTACATTTTAAAAACATTAAGACGTATCATTACAAATGTATTTTGTATGGGACAAACGTGCTAGCTCACACGTGTACTACTCAACGGTATTACTCATTTCACCTCCACATGTGTATCTGTGATAATGAACACTGGGTAGGGTGGACTTGTAAGTAGGCTGGCTTTGCCAAGTCCTGAACGTATTTCGTAACTTTGCAATTTTTAAACACCTCCATCAGGCTAATCAAAATACACAAAGTTCTTATCTATATTCAGTATAAACTCTGTTTTATGTGCGTCGTTAAATTTTAATGCGGCACTCTTCATATATTTTAAGCGAGACCAGTAACGCCGTGTTTACACGATCAGAGTGGGCTCGACCCAATTTTTTTTATCATTTTAAAAGTAACAATAATATTTTTGGGAAAATTAGAAAAAAAATCGGCTAGTTAGGGTAAGCCGGTCCAAAAATAATTCTGTATGATGCTAGCGCTGACTACACCGCTTTTGAAGCAAGTAGTCAGTGAAGTAGCATTATAAATTGATTAAAGACATTTTGAGAAATTATCACTCACTGTAATGAACAAAGAACTGAGTAAAATAAGAAAAAAATTTCGAGTTGTCTCGGTACCACGGCAAAATCATGCTGATTCGCCCGCTCGAGGCCGAAAGTGCTGCAGCGGCGTGATTCGGTGTCCACACGCCGATAGTTGTAGTAGGGGAGGTCAAGCGGGGATTTTGGGATTTACTCGAGCGTGGCAGAATAACATAAGGGGAGAAACCTTGCACCCTATTATGTAACCCACCATACATATTAACCCTTCATACAGCCTGGGGGTATTTTGTATCTTTCAAACTATTTTTCAAATTGCCAGCTAAGGAAATTCCTCCACAGATTAAATTAAATTGTCAGATTATGGGTCAGCATGGCAAGGACAACAATCTGAACCGTCTGTACATTAATCTGATGCACTCAAGTACTTTACTGTAACTTTTTTTGCATTTTCAAAAATCGGCCATGGCTTTCTTCGCGTCCAAATCGTCAGTCTTTTGAATAGGAGTTCCTTTATCCCATTTGAATATCTGACTCGCTTGAGTATATCTGTGCGACTCTTTTTTTTTAAAAGCCTGTACACGCTCACTCCACCAGTGAAAGGGTATATACATCATATAATTTTTTTTCTTTATAGCATCTAATCTTCACAATCCAATAGGCGACGCTCGAGTAACTCCACATTTAGCATCTTGGCTAGCATATTGTAATAAACGCTGATTTTGAACTTGCGTGAACTCACGGACCTAACTTCACTCGAAATGCGCTTAAGTATTGTAAAAATTGCAGCTAAGGTCTTACTCTCAAGCGCCTCTCGTCGTTCATTTTCGTCCGATCATCCCGAAGGAATCAATGAAACAAGAAAGAAAGAACAAATATTTCTTTTAAAAATACAATTATTTAGCCAATATAACACGAAAATAAATGGAACATTTAGGGGATGCTCCATTAAGAGCTCATAACGCCCAAAATGCTCTGTTAACCGTTCCACAAGGCGATTGCAGTCGTTGTGGTCGTGGGGAAAACGTGACCAATGTCTTCACTATTTTCGATCACACTACGCTCATAACGACCCATGTCAAGAGGTGGGTCGAGTAACCGTTCCACTTGTGTTTACGACTGTAACGCCGGCAAGTGGAATGGGTAAAATGGCGGTTATGAACGTGGTCGTTGTGAGTCTCTAATGGAATGTACTTAAATAAAATAAAAAACAATCAAAAAATAATATTCGACGAAAGTCGTTCGAGAGTAAACCCTCTGAACTGTGAACTCAATACCCGCTTTCCTACAAACTATACATAAGTAAGTTTATGTAGTTTATAATCTAATTCACGTGTTTTGAATTTTGAAGAATAATTAATATACTCTGCAAATTGTATTTAATTAATAAGGTAGTTACTTACCTACCGTTTTAATTAACTATATATATACATGTTATATAATATTATGTATAATTTGCTTAATTAAGAGATATAAAAGTATTGTGGTAAAAAATAATAGAATTTTTTTTGTATTTATTTAAAACCAGTGGTAGCGGCAGACGTTGTCTTGTCCTGAAAAAATAAAAATCTAGGACCCGATTATAGACCCTCCTGCCGGTTCCAATTATGAATTTTAACCATCCAAATACATACAATCAATGTTATCAAAATCGGTAAAGTCGTGCTCAAGTTTCAATGTCATTGCGGATTATTCACTGGTCGATAGCAAATTTAATGTAATAAAATGTGTGGTAATTTTAGTCCCGGGAATCCCGCGGGATTCAAGCCAAAGTCAAGGTTTTTTTATTTGTTTGAACGCGCTAATATCAAGAGCTACTTGTCTGATTTGAAAAATTAACGGGTTCCACACATTTGTAATCTCGATGTACAAGTTTCTACACGATCTTCACCGTCAGCACGTAGTAATCGATAAAATAGGTTTCGAATCTTTGGATTCAAATACAGAAATTGAGTTAAACAGTTCGTAGCCAATTCGTAGCAAAGGCCATTCGTAGCACGTCTACGACGCTACGGGCCAATTCGTAGTGTCAAAATCGATACGGTGTCAAGCCCCACAGAGCGCAACTAAAAATAGATTTTGACGTTCACCATATAGAGTAAAAAATTGATTGTAAAAAAAATAATTGGTTGCGTGAATGTATATATTTATTTACAATTTGTATGGGTCGTGTATTTTGACTTCTATTACTTACGTTCAATAATCTATACTAGTATTATAAAGAGGTAAAGTTTGTGAGTTGTGAGTTTGTGACGTTGTACAAGGGTTGTCTCTGGATCTACTAACTCGATTTTCAAAATTCTTTTACTGTACGAAAGCTACGTTAACAGGGAGTGTCATAGGCTATATAACATGACGCTATATACCACGATAGCGGGACAACGCGGGTGAAACCGCGCCGGGGCGCTAGTGATGGATAAGAATAAAGATAGGCTACAAGAAGATTTTTTTTAGCTAGATTTTTTTTATTGCAGGAGTTCAGCAGACAGGCAGACGGCCCAATAATGGAAAGCGGTTTACATCGCCTATGGACATTTGCAACACCACAGGTGCTACAAATGCGCTGCTGCTCTCACTAATGCCGGAAATGAAATCAAGGTTGTTATGGTGACATACTCTAGACCAGGGGTGGTCGTCATCCAGTCGAGCTACACCCTGCCACCTGGCGAAAGTTAGTTGAAATAGAGTAGTAATAAATTATCTATATAGCAATACGTGAAGCAAAAACACAGCAAAAACTTTGTACTCCTTTTTACGAAAATTGCGCGAACGGAGGAGTATGAAATTTCTAGTTTATGCAGAGAAGGTGTACAGAATGCTATTTTTAAAAAATTATGCATATAACATACATTACACACACTACCAGGTACTCGACACACACACACACACACACACATATTCATATACCTTTTGTTTATTGCTAACTAGCTGACCCGGTAAACGTTGTTTTGCCATGTAAACGATAACACCTGCCCGCGCCTTTGCCCGCGTGGTGCGTTTTTTTAACTATCCCACGGGAACTCTTTAGTTTTCCGGGATCAAAAGTATCCTATATGTTGATCAGGGATATAAGCTACCACCATACAAAATTTCATGTAAATCGGTCCAGTCGTTTCGGAGATTAGCCGGTACAAACAGACAGACAAACAGAGAAACAACAAATTAAAAAAAAAACCAAAATTAGTTCTATTTCACTTCTTACATCCCCCTGATTCGGTTTTTAGCATTTTTTTTCATTGTACAGAAATTTGACCTCTACAATTTAATTTTATGTATCGATTAAAGTCAAATTAACAGTGTAGTCTTGGCGAAATCTGTGATTATAGAAGTATAGTATAGCCATAAAAAACCATTCAAAGGTTGTCTGGAAGAAATCACTCCCAGCGATAAGACCACCCATTGTACTTTACATTACGTATGTACGAATTTGTTTTGTAACAATAAAGTAATCTATAATATCATAACTTCTTATTATCCACAGGTGCTTTCCTGATACCATTCATGATTATGTTAATCCTGGAAGGCATCCCACTCTTCCTGATCGAGATGGCGATTGGCCAGAAGATGCGGCTTGGCTCCCTGGGGGTGTGGAACACCATTCATCCATGGTTGGGTGGCATCGGCATATCCAGTTGCATTGTGACTCTCTTTGTGGCTTTATACTACAACGTCATCATAACCTGGGTTTTCTTTTATCTCTTCAATAGTATACGGGTGAGTAGCTCAAAGTTTTCAAAGGGATTCCTTGGAAATTCTTCGCTTGTTTTTTTAAAAATCTGTAGCTAGTGAGGAGGTGATGATGTGATGATTGTTTGGTTGCGGCCGTTGAGCGGTGTACGGAGAAATAAAAGATTGCTTGCGTCGTACACTTTTAATCACACACTCTCAATGTTTAACAATACTGTTCAGAAGGATTTTTGGGAGGCAAGCACCAAGCGCGAAAACTGATGTTTGAACCCGAGCACGTCGTGCGTTCGTGTTGAAGGCGTGAGTCGGACTGTAGCCGAGATGTCCTGAAATGAACTTCGGTTCTCGACTGTTGCGCGGCAAGTGAATTGCCGCGAAAAATTGTGGGCGCGCTGTCATAAAACGGCGCGATGTTTAGCTTTGTACAGATTAATATTGGTTTCGCGCTTAAATGCTTGCTTGTGATGTTGGCACTAATGTCGCCACACTAGTATATACTTGAGGAGTTAGGTACAGATACAAGTCTTACTTCAAAAAAGGATATTACACTATTTGTTTACATAGCCGTGTATTTTAGTAGCCGTCTTCATCGACGAATCATCGGAATAATAAAAATCAATCAAAATAAAAATTGAAAGGTCTTATCACTGCGGCGGCGATACCTTCAGATCACCTTTACAATGGTTGAAAATAATATACTTAACATAGATTAAAAACAAAGAAAAAAAAATGAATTAAATGTCAAAAAAAACGCAAAACGTAGCTTATTATGTATATTAGTAGCGAAAACTCCAGAAAAAAACTATTTTAGTACTAGTAGACAATATTTTGTTTTCTTCTTTCTTTGGCTATGGACATTCAAGTGTACAAATGAAGTATATTTTGTTCCTTTAGCTCACAGCTGACCAGCTGCCGTGGTCAAGCTGTCCTCAAGACAACGGAACTGCTGAAATGGAATGCAACAAGGCCTCAGCTACGGTATACTATTGGTACAGGGAGGCCTTAGACGCGTCACCAAGCATCGAAGAACCGGGAGCTCCTAGATGGTGGATCGTCCTGTATCTCTTCTTAGCTTGGACGATTGTATTCTTTGTCGTGATGAAAGGAATTCAGAGCAGCGGCAAGGTACTTTAAATGCTGTTACGAGTTACGGGTCTCGAATTAAAAATGCGTTTGGAATTACTATAGAATTTGTTAGAACTATACAAACATGTATAATACAGGTACAAATATAACTGAACACGACCAGTGCAAACGTAATTCACGATTCAATAACATGCGCAAAGTCCGTCACTAATGTCTTGCCTCGTTTGTGACTATCGCTAGACTCCTATACTAAACTATACAATAAGCGTCGACACAATACCCGCCCGCTTAACAATAATTTCCAAGAATCACACCTAGTTAATAATTACCATAAAAGATTGCAATACACAATGGGATGTATTTCTAAATACTAATTTTAAACACAAAGTAAACAAAAGAAGACGGTCATAAAAGCGCTTCAATGTTATTAGCTCAAATGACGCCGGCGGGTAATAATGTGCTTTGTTTGCAGGTGGTCTAAATTGTAACAATACTTTTTCGCTATTCATAATTCGGAGTAATAGCTAAAGCTATAGAATTCGTAATAAAATAAAAGATGAGAACATCCGCATACGATCAAAGTCGAAGTGAGAATGATCGTTCCTTGCTAAGCCGGCTCGCTTATATATTCGAACGATGACGTAACGAGCTGTATTATAATCATAACTACCCGCAAATATTATAAAAGGAAAATAATAGGTGGCATTACTTACAAAAAATGTTATTATCATTACATAAAATGGTGTAGTTGTTATTCTTAAACTAATAATTAGGGATGGTTTTATGTACTAAGAAATAAGTTTTTTTTGTACATATATACAATGCAATCTTGTTAGGCAGTTCTTGAAAAATTATAACGATGTTCTTATTAATTTTTTGGTTATATTAAGTGGCTGTATATACTTTTAAAGTCGCAAAGAGCGCGTCTTCCACCCTTTTTAATTTTGAAGTAAGTATAGGGTGAAAAAAAGTTTATTAGATGGTAGATTCTTCAGCAGACAGGCACAGGGCCCACTTGATGGAAAGCGGTTACCATCGCCTATGGACATTTGCAACACCAAAGGTGCTACAAATGCGCTGCTGCTCTCTTAAGGGAGATTGAACTTGGTCACTAATGCGGAACACAACTAAGTTGCTATGCGGCATACTCTAGACAAGGTGGTAGCTATCCAGTCGGCAAATGCCTACACACTGGCTGTGGTTGTTTTGTCGCTCTTATGACAAGCCAGGAAATTGTATTCTTTCTCCATTCTGCACGGATATTTTTTTATAGATTTTATAGGATCTTTCAAAGAAAATGGTTTCAGTGAGATTATGTTTTTGAAGTGTTACTTGTTTTTAGGTGGTTTACTTTACGTCCCTCTTTCCGTACGCCGTGCTGACCATCTTCTTTATCAGAGGGATCACGTTGCCCGGATCTATGGATGGTATCATACATATGTACAAACCGAAGGTGAGTCATTAAGTTTATTTATAACGACACTGGAGTAGAGTCAAACCCTAATAAGTACTTCTTTTTTTGAAGTTATACTTATTTTGGCGCGTTAGGGAAAAATGACGAGAGAAAATTTTTCCGATCCGCGCGCTCACCGTCACGAAAAACCGACACACTGAAGTTAGCTATAGTCAACGTTTTAGTTTTTCTATTGTTAGTGTCGTTTTTTCTACAAACGTAGGATAAGGCGGAAGATACAATTTTTGAAAAGATTTTTATCTTGTTACGCCAAAGAACTACCAATAACTTCTAACGCATTTTTTTTGGAAGAAAAAGCAAGGTACATATACATTATCTATCAATATAATAAACTTCATTAACAATGTCGCATCTTAATTAAATATAGCATTAAACCCATATCTGGGTGAAACGGCCTATATGTAACAATAGCTGTCCCCGCGGCTTCGACCGCGTGGATTTTTTTCTCACGGAATCCTAAAATAAATAGCCTAAGTTGATCATTATAATATTAGCTATCTACCAGTTAAAGCCCCATCAAAATCGGTCGCGCCATTTCAGAGATTAGCCAGAACATCCAGACAGACAGACTGATAGAAATTCTAAAAATTACATTTTCGGAATCTCATGGTCCGAATTATCCCCCCTGATATTTTCCACATTTTTATTTTGACTAAGAGACGCTTCAATTCTATTTATGTGCATAGATATATAAATTACACATGAAGCCGCAATTAAAGTGAAGTTTATAAAAAAAACGTGTGCGTCTCGGGACGCTCGATAGAAGTGATAATTTAAACAAATATAAGTAGAACTATTTAATATTGAAATTGTTTAACTTGAGAAAAGCTTAGGCTATTACTTAAATTTCATGTATATTAATACGATAAAGTGAGGAAAGGTTATTTATTAATAATAAATAAATAATCGGCAGACGAATACACATTATTGTATATCCCGAAATTAAGCAAGTTACGCTTGTGTTTGAGTAATATATAACAATGTACTACTCTACACTCTGGGCCGATAACGGAGAAAATACGTTTCCGAAATTTACTATATCAGGAGTCGAACCCGGAGCCTCTGTGTTCCAGTGAGATTGGCTGACAAAGGCTTAGTCCGCCAACCAAGCCTCGAATAAGCAGAGCAGCAGACGGCAGAGGCCGGTACCATCGTAATGCAACAAAGGTCTACAAATCTGTTTTAATTGATATAACTAGTTTATTCTTAAGGTTAAATTTTTGAATATTTTAGTTACAATTTTTGTGATTAGTTGTGTATTTACATTGTTATTATCATATAATTATTTAATCTTATTACCGAAATACGACTAGCGCTGTGGTTAGACTGAGAGAGAGCCTGCCTACCGCTGCCGTATGCGTGAGAGAAAAGGAAGCCAGGCAGACTGGCGCCGTACGCGTTACGTAACGAAACGGTATACCCTTCCATTAGAAGTTATCATTTCAAAAATGCACAATTTGATTCACCTCTTCTTTCGCAGCTTGAAAAACTTCTCAACCCGATGGTATGGCTTGATGCGGCTACGCAAGTGTTCTACTCCTTCGGCCTGGCGTTCGGTTCTTTGATTGCTTTCGGCTCTTATAACCCTCCAAATAACAACTGCGTGAGGGACGTCCTACTTGTTTCTGTCTGCAACGCCTTGACTGCTATCTACGCGTCTGTTGTCATCTTTAGTATCTTGGGCTTCAAGGCTTATACTATGGTCGAGACATGTATCACAAAGTAAGTGAATTTTGTATTTTCAAATTCAAAATAAGTTCCACTGTAGGACACTTTTTGAAGGTCACACACTACATACCACTTCGCAATGTGTTATAGCTATTTAAAGGAGAAGAAGCGGCAAGAAACTCCCCAGCAACACGTGTAGCTAAAAAAGATTTTATAATTATTTGTGTATAGTTTTTTCTTAATTATTTATATATTATCTGAGGCTCTTTTTCTTATGCATAAAAAATACATGAAATCAATAAAAAAAACATTACACACATTACCATGTATTTGACACACACACGCATATATACTCTTTTGTTTATTGTTAAAGTCAAAAGTGTAGCCTTGGCGAAATCTGTGATTATAGTCTATGACAACAGAACCTTAGTATTATTCAAATTTATTATTATGGTTGAGTTTCGACTACGGGCGACCACTAGTAATTATAATTACATACAACGTTCACGTCTTTTTTATTGTAATACTCAATGGTGGCGGTTATTATATCGTTACGAGTTTAGCGGAACTCGAATTAAAACGCCTTTAGAATTACTATAGAGTTTATTAGAACTATACAAGCACGTATAACACAGGTACAAATATAACCAAACACCACAAATCCAAACGTAATGCAGAAGGTCGTAATTCAATAAAACGCGCAAAGTCCGTCACTTTTAGATTCCGTTATGTACACACGTCACGCCCGTATCGTAATCGTCGCTTGACTGCCGCCTCTCTCCGTCAGCCCGTAGTTTTATACTCCACAAATGTAAAATGATCCGCAACACCTGGCTAATGATACTAATGAGTGACGTATGCCAATGAATAAGTGAACAAAAGAAGACGATCACAAAAGGATTACAATTGGTTCAAATGCCGGCAGGTAATAAAATGTGCTTTTACAGTCTGTACGTGGAATTTGTTTTTGTCGGCGCCTAGGTTGCAACAATATCGATAAAGAGGCTAGAGCCAGGAGTAATATCATACGCGTTTGTTTTATACTACGTAAAGAAAATAAATCTAACTATTCTTGATTTTGTACAGTCTTTACACATTATACAGTATATACATCAATGTTGAAGTCAACGAACACTACGAAACAAAACTCCGCTTTGACAGCTCCATTACTATTATTAGACAATAATGCGTAGATTTCCGTACGAATATTAAATACGAATATACGAATATTCATAATGAACAGAAATCATTATTGTTTAAATTATTTCGTAAGTCTGAAATTCGCAACGCACGTAATTTGCACAATGCTACTGAACACTGAGGTTATAGACTTGTTATTGTTAATTTTGCGCTAACATAAAAATAGATAAGTCCGAATAGATCAATTTCATACACGTGTAGTGGATTCAGTTCTAAATATTGTTTTCGAAATACAAATTCAGTTCATGCCTTAGGTTACAAGCACGTTTGTAATTTACAAGAATTCATGGCCGATCCGCTAAAATCGTTCTTTTACTTTACCCCGTCCAAGCATTTATTTTACTTTTGACGTGTGTACGCTCATCAAGGTTACGTTCCACTTGTGGCTCACAACGCCCCAGATGCTCCTTATTTATTATTTTCAGTTTTGGCCCGGGCGAACGAGATATGCCTGAGTCTACTACTTTTTTTTACCAATAAATTTACAGGTTACTATGTTATTTGTTACTATTATAATTTAAAAATGCTCCTTTAGACCATCCAAATAGCGACCACAGTCGTTATGGTCGTGGCGAAAACGTCACTAATGACGTTATAGTTTCCGATCATACTGGGCTCACGACGACCCATGTCGACAGATGGGTCGAAGTGGACGTTGACCGTTGATACGTTGACAAAGGCGCCATTTTTAAATCAACCAATGACATTTAATGACATCAACGTTTCATACTCCGTTCCACTTGAATTTATGATTATAACGCTTGCAAACAAGTGGATCGAGAAAAATGGCAGTAATAGTGAGAGTGATCGTTGTGAGTCTCGAAAGGAACGCGGCCCAATTTCCGCATTTTGCGAAGTTTTCACATGTCACAATTGTAATGATTCATTGTTCCAGACGAGGTACTAGTGCCGTTTTGAGTCATCGCGCATAGACTATACATTATCGTAATCATATCTATATTTATTCGTAATTAATCGTTTTAAAATGAAAACGTTTAAATTAAAAGAATATAACACGGCCATTTGTTTTGATTTAAACAGACGTAATTTTGGTATTATTCCACTTTTAGGTATAAACTTGAGGTTTTCCTAACTATAAGGCTTATTTATTACGCAATACAGTTATTTTTTGCAAATGTTATAGGTGCAATTAAATTATTAAAATGAACAAGCTATATAAATTATGATTGTGATTCCGTGGACATTAATGATTAACGCACCTAGACATTCGCACTAGCTTCTCAACCCAGTGACTTGGACTATACAAACCTGAAATCATACATCTCTAAAAAAGCCTTTCATGTTTAATTAACGTATAAACCTCTATATATATATATATATATATATATATATATATATATATATATATATATATATATATATATATATATATATATATATATATATATATATATATATATATATATGTATATATATATATATATAGACACTCGGTAATTGCTGGTTTCGGAAAATGTCTTGTTAAATTTATATCCAAAGGTTAACGGAATCGCCCTTGAAATCGCGTGGTAAACGGCGATTTTCACGAAATGTCAGACGAGGGTAATATGTACGCAGATAGCTATTTTTGCAATGTTCTGTAAAACTATAAATACTATAATTATAGAAGTCTGATCAGCACCTTACCTCTTGTTTACATTTTTACATTATGTCTTATTCTACGGCAGACATCAGGAAAGTAGTAAGGGAAGGATGATTATATAAAACATATTATTTGAACATTTGACATTCGCGTCTCCGAAAATTATCGGCACTATCCAACTTGCTGCTATGAAATGAGTGTTAATAGTTGATTTATATGGTAAAGAAAAAAATCTCGTGGAAGGTAAGTACAGACCTGGCCTCTAGGAGCTTCCATAACCACCCAGACCAGCCCCATTGTCACCGTCTGCGGTGATTCGTAATTCATTCCCCCAATGATATCAGAAAAGGTATTAAAGAAGAATGGTGGTCTCCTCCTAGAACTTGATGTCGCAGGAGAAGGCAATCGACAGACAGAGACAGGAGAAGCGAGTGACCCTGACGCAGACGGCGACCAATAGAGGGTCGGAGGCGTTGTTACGCTCACCTTGTCCCACAGTGAGCCAAACGCACGTCTTCTCGGTCCCAGAGGCACCCTTTTTGATATGTCAAGGTGTCATGGTGAGATCGAGATATCTTTGATGGGTATGGCGGTATCCCATGGCGCAGCAAACGCGAAGGGACGCTGACAGATCTAGTGCGGAGTCCTGGTATTAAAACTCCTTCTCCTTCTTCTGCAGTTACCTTTTTAGGAGTCCGAGGGAATGTGTTAATGCATTTCTCCAACATTATCAAATAAAAGATATGGAAGAAAAATATTAGAAATGACAATAATAACTCTTCTTTAACTTCAGCTATTCTATGTGCAATTCTGAACCTAAGCTTTCTTAAGATTGCGTCACATGTTTTAGCCAGTTTCTTTTATCAACTAGTAACAATCATACCTTACAAAAGTCGTTAGTATATCTGTCTGAAAGATGTCCTACGCTACGTTTACCGAAACCTGGTCAACGCTAATATTTTGCGAACTATGTACTTAATCGTCGTTCTCTGACGATTCGGTAAGAGATACTTTAAGCGTAGATTGTTGAGCGACTAGAAATTTGCGAGCCATCATGCCGTCAGTATCTACATCTCGGCCTCGTATGTCTTTACTGGTAACATGCTTTACTTGAAGAATTTGTCTTCAAGCACTGCTAAAATAAAAACACTATTATAGCCATGGTAGAATTACATGCATATTACCTATTAAAATATTATGAATCCTATTAAGTCCTACCTCATTTTATTCATCATATATATCGCCAGTTTCAAGTTGGGTTGCTCTGAAACTGTTGCTCTAAAGCCCCTTGATGTTTCTACCAAGGGACTATTGTTATCGTGCAGTTTATATTGGTTATTTTGATAAGGAATACAGTGTTATGTATTTATTTTTCTGTCTAATTATTTTTAGGGAAATCAAGATCCTAGCGCTGCACCACATTGGGGGGTTTACTCTTAACTCCACTCAGGATTACTACAATGAAGAGTTCCCGAAATTGAATCTCAATACCACCGCTGAACTGAATTTGACTGGTTGCAGCATGAGCAGGCAACTTGAGGAGGTAAGGCAACAAATTGACAATGTAAACCATAGATTCCTAACAGTGGCGTAGATAGCATTTGACAGGCATTGCGTAATATGTTATTGTGAAATGGATGCGTCGTCATTTTACTAAGCGGCTTTATCGACAGCAGGAGATTAGAAGAAAGGATAATATTTTGTGAGAAATAAACAAAAACAATGTAATACACTTCTAGTGAAATCTAGTGTATAAATATTCACAGGTGGATATATAGTAGTTCCATTAGTATACAGACTACTATAACATTTGCGACAATGTCAAGGACTATTTTTTTATTAATATTTTCAAGAATGTTAGCTGTGGCCAGCGCCACACGTTCCACATAAGACGCACAATTTCCATGCTGCATGGCCATGTTTACAACCGCGATTCTTTCCGTTCCATTTGCATGTGAGCGTTTACGATCGTAAACTCAAGTGGAACGGATTATTCGACCCACCTTTTGACATAGGTCCTCATGAGCGTTGAGCGAGCGAAAATTATAATTGACGTTTGCACGGCGCGGCTGAAGGAGTATTTTGATCGTTTTGAACTATTGCTGGAACGTGCCCATTGTGTACAACTAGTTGTGCCAGCAAAATTCGTTCGCGTTCCCATGACGATATGTTTGTTTTACCAGTATATATAAAGTACTCTGTGGTTTGTTTGTTAATTGCAATGGACCAATTGCTAAAATTGCCTATATTAGTTGCACTGTGTCGAGTTTCATTTAAATCTGTTCATTAATTGTTTCGTGATGCTTTAATAAGAAAGAAGAAAGAAAATATTTTTGTTTAGGACAAATTATATAAATACAGTATAATTGCTAACAAATTTAAAAAGTAGAGTCTCAGCTTAATGCCGGTCGATAAACAGTCAAACGAAAAGTTCTAAAATCTGAATTTTCAAAATGTGGTAGTCTGAATTAGCATCCCTTATTTATTTTCCATTTTTAGTTTTATTATAAGAACACCCGTAACACATTTATTACAGATAAATTATTATAGATAGATAGATTCGTGTTAGTTTTATTTCGATATCCTATAGAACATAAGAATATAATGTTATAGTGCAAAACGAACGAAATGACAGGAAGACAGTGTTAGAAATTTAATTACATTTACTATGATAATTATAAATTTCAGGCAGCCGAAGGTACAGGTCTAGCCTTCATAGTGTTCACCCAAGCAATCCTGAAGCTCACTCCAGCGCCATTTTGGTCAATTATCTTCTTCCTTATGCTGCTGTCTTTGGGTCTCGGCAGCCAGATTGGTATAATGGAGGGTATGCTGTGCACAATCTTCGATATTGACTTCTTCAAGAGATTGAGCAAACCTGTTATCACTGGTAAGTTATACGATAAACAAAGAACATTAACAATAGCAATCGTCCGGTAAATATAATTGCTTTAACAATGTTATGGAAGCTGTATACATCTTGTCATCGCAGTGGACAACGCACTACTGGCTAGCGCAAGGCGGGAGCGCGCATATTAATAGTTGCTTCATCTCGCTCGCACATCATCCGTCCCGCTCACACACTGTACTGGCTGTTATGACTTGTTAATATTTGTACTCAAGGTTACCGTTTGCAAAATAAATCAGTTCACTTCAATTCACATCAGGCACTGGACAGTGAATACTACGCCCTACCATCTGAATTATCATTTGCTGCAATGTAAATCCATACTATTATAATATTTATGCGAAAGTTACTCCGTCCGGCTATTACGCTTTCACGAAAAAACTACGCTATCGATGTTGCTGAATTTGGGTATATATGTAGTCTCAGTACTGACAATGGACATAGGATACTTTTTAAACCAGAAAATGGGAATCGTTACGTCGCGAGACGGTTCAAAACTTTCTGGGGTTGCATAACGCCTAGATAAAAGTTAAATGCAATGTTACTTGTGGTGCAAGTATGCTCTCGAAATAACCTTTTTAGTTAGTTTGGCGTTTAACATTACAATAATTGATCCTTACACGGTACACTATGGGTGGGTGCAATAATACTATATGTCTTACAGCAGAACTTCTACTTTTTCCGTGCATGAACGGAGAAAGAATATAATTTCCTGCGCCCGGCCGGGCTGTCGTAAGAGGCGACAAAACAACCCACAGTCAGGGGGTAGGGCATTTGCCCGACTGTATGGCTACAACTCCTGTTCTATTTCTTTTTGGGTAACGCAGGGGGAATGTCTTTTGACACCATCCTCGGGTCCTCCGGGGGAAGGGCCAACATCCAGGCATAAGGCCTGCATCGAGGGTGTGTGGGACCCTCAGCGACCGGTTCTCCACGCTCGCTTTTAAGATGAAGCTGTCGCGAGAAACTGTCGGCAAACAACCCACTAAACCTAAACGTGCGCCCCATTTATAGCGCTTTTACGGGGCGACACGGGATCTAGTACAGAGTAACTGCACCATGACGCCCCTACGCTTTGTAACTGGGCCACCCCGGCGAGCAGTGTGAACCACTTCGTACAGCAGGGGGTGGGAGTGACGGGAGTGACACCTGCCCCCTGTGACGGTAACTCTGAGAGGAGATGCGCGTAGAAGCGCCGGTCCACCTCCTGCGGATGGAGTATCTAGAATATATCGTCACAATAATCTTCAGTTGTGTTCCGGCATTACTCACCAGGTTCCAGTCTTTCCTTAGAGAGCGGCTGCACATGGGTCGCACCTTTATTGTTTGGTGTCACCAAGCGGGCTATTTGTCCGCTTGATGACATGACTGCTGCAGACCAAAATTAAATATATTTATATGTGCTCATTTCTATCGCCAGGTGTGGTGTGTGCGTTTTGCTTTCTCGTGGGTTTGATCTTTACCACCGGCGCTGGTGAATATTGGTTGAAGATGTTCGATTCCTTTGCGGGCACTATCGGTCTGGTGGTAATCGCCTTACTGGAGATGGTCTCCGTCATTTATATCTATGGACATGAGAAGTAAGTACATTTACTTTTGGAGTTATATATCATGGGGCTCTGAGGCCAAATTTTATCGAGGTATAGATATACCAGCGAAACGCCTGGTACACGTGTTACGTGGCCAAAAGACTGGTCTATTGATGCATACATACATACATAACTTCACGCCAGGTCCCTTGCGGGGTAGACACGAACACACGAACACTATTGATGCAGTAGTCGCTATATATGGTAGCGTTGCCATTCAGCGAGGTAATGCAGTCAGACTTTTGGTACGTTTCCAACTGACAGCGGTCTGGCACTAGATTTTACAGTTTAGTTTTAATTTGTACATATAGTTTTATTTAATTAGGAAATTATAAAATTTATTGTATTGGAGTTTAAAACAATAGTAGGGTCTTGTGATTGTAATGTCGAAAATGAAATACGTTATATTTACATCTTAATCCGTCCGTCTATTATATTATTTATATCTTTGTACATATTATTATATTCGCCTTGTTTTTATTTCATTTTATATCATGGTTATTGTGACGGCCTTTGTGGTTGAACACTCTACCTCACTGCACGCAGAGGCTCTGGATTCGATTCCTGGCATGGTATATTTCGGAAACAAATTTCCGTTATATACCATGAGTTGCCACCTGTAAGAAAATATAGTATTTTTGGGTGAAAATTTAGGCGAAAAAAAGAGTACATTCTTTTTAAAATAATTATTTTGTATTTTATTTATTTCATTATTGAATTTTCGGCGTGTATTTATTACTTACTTTATGCTTTGACCAACAAATGCCTAGTTTTGTTAAACAATCATAATAACTGGAGCAAAAAGCGCGACAACTGAATTAGTGATGTAAATATGCATGCATAACGGTCGCCTTTGAATAAAATTAGTTAATCATATTAAACTGCTTAAATACGTTTTACACAAAACGTATTGACAGTTCTTTAAACATATTTAGCAGAAAATTTTCCGTTGTGCAATACGCTAATTGTATTTATGTGTGTTGAATACGTTTTGTGTTTCTTAAGTAAATCTAAGCAACCTTATGCAAGCGGCCCTAAGTGTATATTACAGTACGGTTGGAGACACTAATTCTATCCCTTTCATAACATCTATTCTAGAAACTGGCAAGGCGGGTTATCCGTCTGCCACCTACAAGCAATAATAAGCCTTATGGAAACGAGGGTGAATATCGCACCGATAAATTTATTGATATCCAAAATCGCTTTAAGGTTCACAAACGACATCTACGAGATGACAGGCTATCGTCCCGGCATATACTGGCAGGTGACCTGGCGCTACGTGGGCCCCTTTATCGTGACCTGCATCCTTCTATGGTCATTGATCTTCATGGCCATAAATCCACCAACTTACGGCGCCTGGGACGCCACTGAGGTAAATTAAAATGTTGATAGTCAAACATACACTACGTCATAACATGGAAGGAAAATACTAGAGAATGACAGTTGTAAAAAACGTTGGCTACATATTGTTACGAGTTGCGAGACTCGAACTAAAAATGCCGTTGAAATTATAGTAGAGTGTTAGAACTACACAAACACGTATAACACAGGTACAAATATAACTGAACACAGCAAATCCAAACTTAATGCAGAAGGTCTTAATTCAATAAGTCCGTCACTATTAGTTTCCCGATTGTACACACGTCAAGCCTTGATCGTAGTTGTCGCTTAACTGCCCCTCCCTCAAACGGGCCATCGTTTTATACTGCACAAATGCAATGTGCCCGGCAACGTGGACCGAATTTCCTAGAATCAGCTTGTACTTTATAATCCGTAACACCTGGCTAATTAACGATTACAATAGAGCAATAGGCTGTTCTCTAGAAACGTATGCCAATAAATGAGTAAATGCAAAAGAAGACGATCATAAAAGAATTACAATTAGTTCAAATGCCGACAGGTTATTAATGTGATTCTACAAATCTGTACGTGGAATTTGTCTTTGTAGGCGCTAGGTTGTAACAATATAATAGGATAGTTATAGGGCTGTTTACGGCCACGAAAACAGTGCAATAAGCTCCACTCCAAATTATTTAGGTAAATTAAATAATAATTTAGGGAAAAGTAATTTATATGTATAAAATGATATTATAAAATTATTGATTTTTTTATTACAATTTATGCCGCGATTTAACAATACTTAGATGTAAAAAGAGTAAAGTAAAGTGGGACATGAGGCACCTGTATTATGTATGGCTCGCATAGTTTTTTTAAATTTTTACACCAGGGAGAATCGTTTCCCAAGGACGAAAGGTGCTGTTTTCGTCTCTATGATTAGGCAACTCCAAGCGTACTTTCAGAAGATGAGAAATGAAAATTATTTTTATTTTAAAGCTACTTTTTAATTTAATGATATTTTAATTTAAACATTGTTCTTACGAACTTAATAAGTAATCGCTATTGGAAGTAACAACAACAATGCAAAGGTGCGATATGAAAAGTAAATAAACATCACGAGGTGGCCTAGCTTCGTTTCTAAAATACTTATATTTTAATCATGATAATTTCTATCTACTAGTATGGAAGATTTTCGCCAATGATGGTGCCAGATCATATCCCAAAATGCTATCCTCTCATGATACACGTCTGCCTGCATCTTCATCGTGCTGTCGATGTTCATGTATGGTCTCGCCGTTCCATTTGTAACTGGTATCCATGTTGGCACATCAAGCAACGTCTGAGTAGGTGTTGGATTTCTGTAAAGTGGAATTATGAAAAATCACTATCTCATTGAAGCTCGGGAATCGCTAATTGGTCTCCGGGAGACAGCAAAATCAGTTCTGTACTGAGTAAGAGTCTGTTCAGGTGGACTTATGTTAAAAAATGTATACTTCAATACTTCAACGTTATTATTAATTAAGAATAGGTATTTATTTTATCGTCTTTGGTGTAAATATCTTATTATCATTCCACATTTACATTAAATTTGCCGAAGGGTCCTCTACGTGTTGGTTTTTCTTTGGCCCTACGTAAGCAATCCAAAATTCCGAGCCATTTTTATGGCCCGTGGTCTGAACAGAAGAGGAAAACCATTTTTGGAATGATTGGAATATAGTCAGTTAAGTGACAAAGTTTAACAAAAATTGTGAACTTACCCATATTTAATAAAATTTGTCCATAACTTTGTCAGTTTGTCCATCATTCCAATTTGTTCAGTCTTCAACTCGGTTCCCATGTAGAACAAATACTGTAATTCTTCAGTATGGTAGGCCCCAACACCAGTAATATTCTCATAAGGACTGCCTTTAGTATATGAAAATAAATATTTGTACACTTTTCCAACGCCTTGCTTTACATAGTCGTCAACAGACCGTTCAGCTCCGTAATTTAACATATAATCAGACATAAAATCTACTAAGGCTAACATTGATTCTCTAGAAACATCTTTACCACCTATATAAAATTTCTTAACATTATTAGCAAGCACACGCAGCTCGTGTTTTCGTAACACAAACTTACTGTTTATTTTTTCAGTGAAAATATGTTTAGCATCATCGAAAACTGAATCAGGTTGATTAGCAAATTGCCCGAAAGTCTCTTTGCTATTATAACCAAAAAGGATGCTCATGTCTTTAACTTTCTGTGGATTTTGTAGATGGAATGGATCACTTGCTATAAAGTTCTGTACGCCTTTGTATTTCTTCTCTTTACAGGCACGAAGCAATAAACTCATATTTGTTTGTGCAGTAACAACTTTAATAGGATCTTCTTTAGCCAAGAACTCTAAAGCTTCCTTATTGTTCGTTGTATTACGACCTAAATAGGCTGCTAGTTTGATGGGTGCATTATAATCTGGTTTTACAAACAGGGCCTCCGCATGTAAAGTACCACTTTGCACTATAGCCTTGTCAAAGAGCTTTTCATAAAGTGAGTAGAGATGCAAATCAACAGATCCGCCTCCATAACTTTCGCCTCCAATTGTAACTTTGCTAGCATCTCCTCCAAATACACCAATGTTCTTCCTAACCCATCTTAGAGCGTCAATTTGATCTTTAAATCCCTGGTTTCCTGGTATATGAGGGTCATCCAAACAGAAGAATCCATAAGGTCCAAGTCTATAATTTGCAGCGACAACAATAACGTCATGTTGCATGAAGTACCTGCCATCATAATCACCGGAGTTTCCAAAGAAGAATCCTCCACCATGGAACCAAACGAATACTGGTAGTAGATTTTTAGGGCTTGCTGTTACTGGGGTGAAAATGTTAAGGCGAAGACATTGTATAACACCCCCTGGAGTTAGGGCTACCTGAGGACACTTTACAGTATGATCAGTGGCGTTGAATGGCGTATCGAAGTTTGGGTAGGGTTGTGATGACTGGAAGAAAATAATATTATTCAACACGAGACCTGTATCTTGTATAGCGTAATCACGGACTTAAGTTTATAAAAAGATAGGAGAAGCTTAGCTGTCTGTGAGTTCTAAATGGATGGCAAAATGTAAGGTCTATTTGTGATTCATTTATTTGTGATTAATAAACTTTAGAACTTCATTTTATTTTATGGTACACGTTTTCCGAAATATTAAGTTTAAGACCAAGTGCACCACAAACGAAGTGGTGGGCACAATTAGTTACTACTAAACTATCTGTAGTTCTTTATAATAATAATAAATCTGTGAACACTTCTATCGAATTTTTACAGTGTATTTAAAATTTTGAAATAAATCAGGGGCTAGCTTAGGCCAACAAATTTAGAAAAAATCTTTATGCCCTCATATGTTTTTTTGATATTAAACAACTCTACGGGCTCTAGTTCCGTAAGTTTTTTATAATTGAACTTAGAAAAAGTTTAGAAATTAAACACGCGTATTTTTTATTTATTTTGTTATAGTGTGAGACATTTATTGAATGTATGGGTGTATTACATAACACACACTGTTATGCTCAAATTCACTTATATATCTTATATATAAAGCTGAAGAGTTTGTTTGTTTGCTTGACCGCCCTTATCTCATGAACTGCTGATCTGATTAGAAAAATTCTTTCAGTGTTAGATAGACCATATATCGAGGAAGGCTATATATCATCATGCTAAGACCAAAGTTTTTTTAACTATTGCACGCGGACAAGTCGCGTACAGATGCTAGTTTTATTATAAATGTATATCTGTTTTGTGGTGAAACTTAAGAATAAATATGCACTTACCCCAAAAGGATTTTGTTCATCAACTTTAGCATAGGGCACTCCAAGATACGTGTGATACGACACACTTCTGTAAGTAGCTATCTGACCGTGCACTGGTCCACTGGGTGTCTCCACATTTTGACCCCATGCCTGTGTAGCGAGCAATAATATAAACAGCATTGTTGCTTCCATACTGACGTGAACATGACTCGTTTTCTGTTTATGTAGTTGTTGTGGCTTAAAGATAGAGGTGTTTAGGATTCCGTACATTTAAAATTAAATTTCCTTAATCAATACTTTTAATAAAAAAAACGAGAAAGAAGAAAACGACTTCAAGAATAAATATTAAAATCACTATATTTTGAAAAGTTACGGTTTTTTATGTTTCATTTGGCACCGACTTCAAGATGTGTAGAAAATATTTAGTTTTGCTGTTATTTACTCTTGAAGTCTGTTTCTTTTTTTGGTAGAATATTTTATAGTAGGTATGTATACATATACTTCTTGAAAGGAGGATTTCTTATTGTTAAAATAATATTGTAAGTTGCGCAAATACTTGAATAGTTTTAGGAAATAAAAGTAAATGAAAAACATTTTACATGCCCATATACTTGAGGGTAGCTCTCCATTTCCCAGGGATCCATTGATCATATTCTGAATTGGTGACAATGGGACCACCTCAGGAATATACTTACTCTTGAGGTGGTCCCATTGAACATCCTCCTTTTTGAAGTCGGTTAAAACTGATTGTCATGAACTTAGTACACAGGTAAATATACCTCAGTATAGTTATACGAAATAGCTTTACTTTGAAAAATAATTATTCGGGCAAATATTTTGCACTAACTCCGTAACGTCAACATTTTCTTACCTAAATACTCTTGGAATTCATATCGCGTTTATAGCGTTTCGAATGAATGTACAGAATTCTACGTTGGTTATAAAATGAATAATGTAGTGAATTGTTTATAAACTAACTTTAATCTTATCATGCTGTATTAAGTTCAACGACGAAAGCAGTTTATTTTGCTATATTCATTTCTACTTAACCTGACTTGTATATTGTTTATTATGACGAAAATAAAGATAGAAGAAATGTTTAAAGTCAAAATAAAGCTGACACTAGATAGATCAATCAAGCTAAATCAATCTCAATGAAAGACACTGTATTGAAAACGCGATGGTTCAATGAAATTGAATGAAGACAGAAATGAACCGCGTTATATCGTTCTTATGCTATGTTACTTGAAAAGGAATAAAGTACGGCAATACTTTGTTGTAATGACGAGGAGGGCGACGAGTCTCGAAGCCGATCTAGAAACTCGATGTTCAAGGATTGTTTGCGGCTTTCTCTGTTTTCTTTCGTCTTTAAAATGGAAGTGTTCTCAGGAACCGTTGTTACTGCTATCGTCTGCTTTCTGTCGCTTCCTGGAGCAGCTTCATCCCTGAATACATGTAGTCCTAGAAACTTTTTGGTATTTGTACTGAGCTCCCAGCTCCTATTCTCACAGCGCTACAAGGAGGGTTTTTATACTTAGTTGGTTTACAACATTCTTTTGAGACTGGTAATTGGTAGCTTCTCTAGTATTGCAAATTTTCATAGGCTACTTTCCATCAGTTGGTTATCAGTCTGTTTGTTCTAGTCCAGCAAAAATAATCTAAAAGAGTATTCTTCCAGCAAACCTATGCATTGCGAAAGGGGAGTATAAATAAGCAGGCCTATGCTCGTAAACATTTCACTATTGGGTTCAGGCGTCTGCATTTTTAGGGAATGGGCAGTAAAACTGCCACGCTTTTCCCAGATGGATTTGATAGTTTGATACATCGACTATTCCGATGTGCAGATTTCATTACGATATTTTGTTTCACCGACAGCACCTGAGAATTAAACACGTATATTAATTAATATCTTCTAATTAGAAGCGATGTCTTTTAAGTGGTGCCTGTTTCTGGCACTGGAACCCAGACATTTGAAACGCGAGTTTACTAAGCTAAGCTACTACGGCTTTTGAATTGTAGAAAAATTCTTATTCTACGGAACCTATTGATATATTAATGTGACAGGATGACCCCGTTATTCATGCCGTAAGGTGATTCACGCTTCCACTGCGTCTTTACGTAGATGTAGGTATTCTGTTACGCAGGTATGGGGATTACCCTTGATCTAAACGAGCGTTGTTATCATTTATATATTTACGCTACTTATTTAGATACCATATTAAAGTTTTAATTGGCTATTAATTAGACAAAATGAGGAAAATTTTAACGGTGTAAATATTAGTTGAGGTGATTCGACTAATTTCCTATGCTATAAATTTATTTTGATTTTTATACAGTTGTGGTGGATAGTTTCATTTTTTACAATAAGTGAATCGTCACAGAATATTTTTCCTATCGTATTACTCTATGAAAGTAGAGTAAACGCGGTCGAGATGCGAGCACTGCGCAAAATCTGCGGAGTGACGCTCGCGGACCGCGTTCGTAATACCGAAGTAAGAAAGAGAGTTGGTCTGAAAGAGTGTCGGGGTGAAGGTAAGGAAAGGAATGCTCCGGTGGTTCGGGCATGTGGAAAGAATGTATGATGAAAGAATGACTAAACAGATATACAATGCAAAAGTGGATGGATGCAGAAGTCGCGGAAGGCCACGACACACCTTCCATGATCAAATTGATCATGTGTTAGCAGAAGGTGATGTGAGGAGCCTTAAGAACAGACGAGCGTGCATGACAAGAACTATGAATGTCAAAGAAGCAAGTGAGGTGTGTAAGAATGGGCCTGTATGGCGCTCTGTTGTTCGTGCCTACCCTGCAAGGGACCTGGCGTGAAGTATGTATGTATGTATTACTCTATTGCAAACATCCCACTAAAAAATCTTCGCGTCGTCGTTGTTACTATCTATTGCATTTGATCAAGGCCCTTTCACTTTTATATTCATAAAATCCAGCGAAACATATTTTTTGACAAATATAATTAAATAATTGCTTACGTACTGCTCATTACATTCACTTATAAACTTATTAAGTTAATAAATAGCGCCAACGCTCTATAACTCGAATTCATTGCAAATCCTTTCATGTTCGATTTAAAGCGGTTCTACTAAATATATATATATCGCTTCTTTGCTTCAACAACGTGACATATCCTAATATTCACTTATTTCACTCACTCACTATATTTTGCTAAATTTATCATATTATCACAACTTTCTCATGTATTTCAAAAAGCTTAGTAAATTGACACTAAATGTAATTGTAAAAAATATTAAAAAATGTATAATATGTTGGGTAAAATCTTTTTTTGAAACTTTAAAAGTGGCGTACTGTAAATTTGGGTTTTTCAAGATAGCACGTTATTGAAGCAAAGAAACGTATATATAACTGACACGACACGATGTCACAAACCATGAACACAGCACGTTTTCTTTAAATAACTATCCCCTTAATACATCAGTCTTTCTTGTAGATGCCTACAAGCAATCATAAATAATCTTCAAGAACTTAGGACGCTCGCAGTGTTATCAATGCTATTCTTCTTCTTTCAGGGTCGCGTGGTGAAAACGCAGTATCCTAACTGGGTATTGGTTATCGCGATCATGATGATCCTGGCTGGAGTACTCCCTATACCTACTGTGCTGCTTCTTCGCCGGTTCCAGTGCTTGCCCTCGACGTGGATATTCACCAGGGCTCCATCAGGAGAATCGAAACCACCGTCTCCACCAAGGAAATGATGAGCGACCAGGACGTAAGTTAACTTTCTTACTTTCACAGTTTTTGTATCACTCTAAGGATCATTCAGGCTGCTTTGTGCTATAATTAGTACAATTTCGATATTTATCATCACCATCATTATAGCGTTGGTCTCGGCTGTATTATAAGCCTCTAAGTCGGAGCCCGGGGTCCGCATTTCTATTTTTATTTTGCACAGATTCATGCGATCTTCGGTACATATTGCTGTGACACCACTGGTACTTTCTTTTTATGGCCTTTCTGGAGCCTACTCCATTCTCTTGGGACCTGGGGTTGTGGTAGAGCTAGACATTTATTTTCTACATAACCTGGTCGGTTTCCATAAATTCGGAAACTAGAGAACTTTCTCGAAGATTCCTGCTATTATCCCCGCAAATTGCTATTGCGCCTGGCCGCCATTTTGGTGACGTAACCGTAACCGAACACTCAGTAGTGTTAGCATCACTGGCCGGCGAGAACGCGTACATGTCGAGTTGCGGATGACGTCACGTGAATGTTAATTTGACAAGGTTCCAGCGCATTAGAAATTTGCGGGGATAATATGTCACGGATATGAAAGTTGTCGCGGATACTGGAGTTTCTAACGAGATGACTTTGATTATATTATAATAAAAGAAGAAAGAATGAAAGTTTTTTTCACAGAGCGCTACACTGTGGGGTTTTTTAAAAAGGGCCTAAATAGATATTTAAAGTTTCGACGGAAAAACTAACGTTTCGGCTTCCATAGGGTTACAGCTGTCGGTGGGAACCGGTAGCCACTTACCATCAGTTCAATCAGACGACTGAACATAAAAAATAGATTTGTAATCATTTATTTCAATTTCTTTGAGTTTCAATCAAAAATGCATCTTCGCATCATATCATCCGAGCATAACTCCCTATTGCAGTCGCTCGAAAGCAACTTTCAGTGTCGATTATTTTGAGACCATGTCATCTTTCACTAGTATTTCTTAGGCTTACCCCTTTTATAAGCACCTGATAGACAATTCTTAAGATTCAAATTCAAAAGGTTTTATTCAAAGTAAGTTCTACTGGAGAATATTTTTGAAGGTAATACTGGTAATACACAAGTGCTTTATTAATAACATATTTCTATCTTTATTCACATTATACAATATTTAAAAGAAAACTAGTATATACATAATTACAAATAAAAATAGGTTCTAGGTCAAAGTCAGTGGGGAGTGTTCCCATAATACCGGCCGCATTTTCACTTTTGTGAAGTCTCGCGTAACTATTTTGGTTACGCAAGACTTCTTTCAATCACATTGAAAAATCTCGAAACAGTCAGTAAGTAAGCCTCGTGTCCCCATATAAGTTAAAATTTAAATCTACTTTCTACTCCTTCTTAATGTATATGATATAGTCAAAGGTCAATATGCAGTCTCTTCCCGAAATGACTGGTTTGTCCTAGTTTCCAAGACCTTTCGATAAAAACCTGAAATAAATTCCAATTTCGGACTTTGACTAAAGTATTTTTAGACATACCTAGAAGTACCTAACTTTTTAGTCGAACGTAAAATAATCTGTTTCGGACCTTGTCTAAGTAGTCGATCCTGGAAGCGACTAAGGCAGACTCGGTCAAACGTCGATTCGTACTGAACTTGTTACATGTTTAATGACTTTATAAATTAATTTCTCCTAGGTTAGACGAAATTCGTCAGTCAAAGGCAAAAAACGTTATTTATTTGGACTTTCACTAAGACTTTATGTCAGACCTGAGGTTTGACAAGTCAAACCTAGGAGCTCCAGAGCTTCGATGTTTGACTATAAAATATATACTGCTTCACGTCGTATTATCGCTGTTAAGGAAAAGAAGCGGCAAGAAACTCAGAACGCGTCTAGCTAAACAATATTTTTCTTCATATGTATTTATCTGTCTTAGGCCCTATTTCGCATCATCTTGTTATATATCATCAGCTAAAGGTTGATCATGATTAAAATATTGGCTTTGGTTTCCATACGCTTGTATCATTGTAATTAACGCTAACTCATTAAACTAACCCGTTCACTGCGCGTGGGCATTAGGTGATGTCGCCGGAATCCGCGCCACCTGCGCCGCGCAGCTCGTCGCCGAGGCGGCAGGCACCAAATTCACTATCGGAGACTTCGATGTAAGGATCTGTGTACTTATTGCATGACTTTTTCATTAATAATTTGGTTTAATATATTGGGCCATGAGCCTCTTCTACGGTCTCAATACGCCCAATCGACTCTAGATGATCAGAAGGCTGGTAGTCTTCTAACGCCTTATCATAAAAGAGCGACTGGCTCAGTAATCTCCTTAAACGTCTTAAGGGATTACATTGTTTGTAATATTTTACGATATTATTAAGAAAAGGAATATAGCCATCAGAGCTCTTTTTGTTTGTTGTTGTGTAATTTGTATTACCTAATTATAGTTTAAAAATTAGACGTAAAATTGTTGAGAAGTCTTAGTAACTACTTAAAATAATAACAGACCATAAGTGACCCACTGTTGGGTGCGGTCGTGCCCGTGTATAGACGATATTCTAGTTACGATTGTCCAAGACGGATTCTTGTGTTTCATTGGATGTGATTCAGTAAACTCTGATAGCCGTTTACCATCCGTTATGGCAAATTTTACGTCATTTTCTGAATATAAAATTCGTAAATGCCAGTGACAGAAACCATGTATTATAGTGATCATTATTGCTAAAGATTGTTGTTTCTTTAAGCTGTAATTGTTCTGTTATTTTAATTGTAAGTTTAAACGTTAGGCAAAAAAGTTTTGTTGCATAATGTGTACAAATCTAGAAATTAAAATATTTTCTTGTGTTCTATACGCGGCTAGTCTTAGTATACGCAATTTAAGAAAGTGTGTACATAATTAATAGTACAATCCTATAAGCTGATCTGTGTGATGATCAATCAATCACTAATTTATTTGTTAAAAAACATGGTGTACACAGGTCATATTGCTAAGACTGACAAAGACAAATTCACACCTGCATTACCTTTCGGCATTTGGACGTCTTTTGTTTACTTTGTGTTTGCAATTTGTGATTTAAAAAATAGCCCATTGTGTGTTGTAATGTTTTACGGCCTATTGTTGTATTGTGATCACTGCCAAGCGCCTCGGGTTTTTAAAAAACAATGTGATTCTAAGAAATTCGGTCCACGCGGCCGGGCAGACATATTTCATTTGTGCAGTATAAAGCAATGCCCCAATTGAGAGATGAGCAGTCAAGCGATAACCACCATTAAATTACTATAATTTGGATATATAAGGATAAGATTCTATAAAAGTATCTCGTAAATTGCGTATACTAAGTGCAAATTTGTATAATGAAATTAATAATAGATCATAATACAGCAACTTGTATTTGCTATGTTGTATACCTTTAATGTTGGATGTTTTTGTAAATATCATCAATCGTATACCTCTAGGGGGTGGACAGCAGTGAGGAGAGGCCCAGCAAGCGTCTGCCGACCGCCATCGCTCGCAGCCGCCCGAAGAAATAAATGTTTGTCTTGCTCGCTCCTATTGGAATTTCTTTTTACCGCTTTGTTGCTGTCCTGTACTTGCTTTACAGCATTTTTTAGTTCATGTACTTTTGATTACCTTGTTATATTTTCTAGAACGTCATATTTATAATATTTTGTCTAGTGGTTTAGGTATTAGTCTGCCTAGTTTTCTAGAACGCAGAGGTCCCGGGTTCGATTCCTGGCATCATGTCGCGGATCGATTCTAAGAATTGGCCGTAATAATTATGTTCCCCATAAAATATACATAACTTATTTAAATTGGGGATATAAGTATATGGAGTAACTTATTGATCTTTTTGTACAATTTTACAAAAAGATTTTTAAATAGCTTTCAAAAATATTGAGTGCACGTAGTTATTTTACATATTTTGTTAATAAATGTTTACTGCAAATGTTACGATTTTTATAATTTACGTTGTTTACGTTTTAGGGAAAATCCATTGATTACATATTGACGATGGATGTTTCAATATTGTAAAAATATTGATTTGATCGATTGGTGAAATTATCTGTATTATTATTGTATAGCACTTTGTTTAACAGTAACCAGTTAAATGTTGTTTTTAAAAGTACTTATTCATATGTGTTTTGAATTTATTTTCTATGTTTATTCAGTTCAGTTTATCAGCTTCCTTGGTGGCAGTTTACGGGTTATATTTAGTTATAAATAAACATATAAATCACAAGTAATCTTATGTAATATTTGTTTTTACAGTCATCAGATTCGGAGCGCGATGTACGAGCGTCCAACCGCTTTGACGACTCAAGCAGTAGTGATGAAGAAATTTTAAACAAATGCACAAGGGGGCGTGGTCGGCTTGCAATGAAGCCTATTGGTCGAAACCAGTTGCTTTCAAGATGGACGTCGTCGACGATTGACGTTTGTAGAATTCTTAATTTGATAATAGGAAAATTTTTGAGGGTAGTTTTAGTAAACGTATGAATTGGTCGAACGTTAACGGAAATTAATTAATATTGGAAAGGTTGAGATACGCTTGAAATAACGAACGTTAATATCTTCATATTACTAAGTAGCAACTGATGGGAATAAGTAAACTGAGACATTGCAAAGCGGCGTTATAGTGATGTATTAGCACGTGTTACATGCAGATGCTGTTATTAACAATGTTAACAGTAGGGGAGCCCAAGATGGTAAATGTGCACTTACTCCGAGACCTTTTGGATTGTAAACATTAGATGCTATATAAAAGGTATATGATGTAACTTTTATATAGCATCATCATGCCCTTTCACCGGTGGAGAGAGTGTGAACAGGTTTTTTTAAAAAGAGTCGCACAGAAATACTCCAGTGCGTCAGATTTAAATGAGATGTTAAGTAAACCCTAAAAGAACTTCTGTTCAAAAGACGGACGATTTAGACGCGACCAAAAGGCATGGATGATTTTTGAAAATGCAAAAAAGAAAAGTTACATTGAAGTACTCGAGCGCGTCAGATTAATGTACAGACGGTTCAACTTGTTGTACTTGTCGTGCTGACCCATCTGACAATTATGTGGAGGATTTCCTTCAACTGACGATTTGAAAAATAATTTGAAGCATAAAAAAATACCCCCACCATGAAGGGTTGATATATGGTTGGGATACATAATAGGGTGGAAGATTTCTCCCCTTATGTTATTCTGCCACGCTCGAGTAAATCCCAAAATCCCCGATTGGCCTCCCTACTACTAGCCCCTATTAATATTGTCTATTAAGCGACAAGCTCAGACGAATAAAAGCATACAGAGAGCCTACGTGAATAAAAGCCGTAGACGCGTCAAATGATATGAAACATTTCTTAAACTTGTGTGCGTAAACTCGTGTAGATACAGATGGTTTGCCTATGTGTGGTTAATAGTGATGTACCCACTGGAAACTATTCCATCTTTGTAAGTACTATTCGATTATTTAATACTAAATTCTCGCAACGTACTGCGGAGGTGGTTGGCTTCTTGTTCCCAGACTGGCTTTTTTTACCCGTCTTTTCTCTCTCTACCTTATTGTTCGTCTATGCCTACACTACAATTAATTCTATCAGTTTCTACTTCGTGAATCTGAAGAATCTCCTTGTCGTAGTGAAATATGATCTAAACACTTTACTGATGAGATCTGTATGAAGTTGAATTACTTAAAATTCACAAATTTCATAAGGGCGTGTGTACATGGCGTTAGACCGAGCTGCTACCGGGAAAATGTATGTATTACTGTATTGTCAACGATTCGTAATATGCCCGTGCTTTCCAAATTAATCAGATATATGAAAGTGAATAAATATCACGTTGAAAGATTTCTGTTAAGTAAGTTAATAAAAGCATGTTAAAAATTGCCCAAGTACGTGTTAGCTCACACACAACGGAGGATAGTATAAGGGCGATGATTGGTCTATTTTTTAATAAAACTAATTGTAATAAAAACATGTTATTTACTGCCCCATCTGCGGCTAAGCGTGAGCACAGTTTTGCTGCTTTAGTGCAGTGTGCACGCAATCTTGAATAATGAGTTCATCAAGTTAAAGTTGGCGCATTATAAACAAACAACACTTTAACACGTTTCCGGGGGGGACCTGAAACGGCCGCTTTCGCAGATTCAGAATATGACAAGTATCAAAATAAGAGGGTGAAAGTGATGTTTTACACCTACCATGTATCTAGATATGTGTCAATTTCACTAAGTGATTCTACAAAAGCCGCTTGGGCCCCCAGTACACCATTTTTTTAGTCGTTTTATTTAAAAAATCTATGAGCTTTTTAGTAATCTGCACTACTTCATTACGTAGTATAAAACAAAGTCGCAAAATCGTCTCTCCGTATATTCGCAACTGTTTCTAAACCACGAAACTGATTTTTAGCGGTTTTCACCATTAGTTATTTTTTCACTGAAGATTTAAATATAATTAAGTTTTTATGTGAGTACAAAAAAAACAATATTTTCAAACGGAGTCACTTAAGCGCGTCTTGATAAAAAATTAATGTAATATAGCCTGTGTGAAAGAAAGCTTACTGGCTAAATAAACAAGGGTTACACACATACTAGGGTTTGACTTTAGTAATTACCAAAAAAACAGTTTGGATTTGATCATTTTTGGAATGTATTATTACTTTTGTAAAGACAGGAACATACGAAGCATTACCGTTGGAACGCCATCTTATATTTGACACATTGTACATACACCCTTAGAAATATACAGCTTCCTTGCTTCAATAAGGTGTCATTTTGAACAGTGACATTCAAAGAATACCCAACTTTTCTGTCAGTTTACAAAAGATACCGTGTTGTTCGTTTCGATACAATTATTAAAGAAAAGTAAAAACTTTCGCTTCTGAAATTTAAATTGTATCAATGTAACACATTAGTTACGTTCCATTAGGGTCTCACAACGTCAGTTCACGACCGCGAATTTTTCCGTTCCATTTGCTTGCCGGCGTTAAAGTCGTAAACTCAAGTGGAACGGTTATTTGATCTACCTATTGACACGGGTCCTTGTGAGCGTTGTTTGATCGAAAATGATGACGTCATTAGTGACTCTCGCCACAACCAGAACGACCGTGGTCGCCTTGTGGAACGGCTAACGGAACATTATGGGCGTTGTGAGCTACTGATAGAACGCGCTGATTATTGAAGCAAATAGGCGACATATCGTAATATTGAATAACACTAAAATATGCTTTGAAAGAATGGAATAAATGAATGGCTTTGAACTGAATCACCAAATTAATATATTCAATATACGCATATCGACAAAAATCGAATAATTAATGGATGAAGTTTCTTAGAAGTCGACGAATAAATTATTATAATAAAAATAGTGGTAAGTTGTTGACGATTTATAGTGAATTGTTGAAATTCATATTCCTAGCGTACAGATTGTAGCAGAAAATTAACGCTCTTTATGCTTTTTTTAGACAAAGTTGTTTTTATAATGTTATCCAAATTGTAAATGTCTCTATTTCACATTGTCAATTCAATTATTTGGATTTGTTAATTAATTTTCTTAAATAAAATTGAATTTAGTACATTTTATAGTTTTATGATTATGTGCAAAGTCCGAAGTTAAACTTCAAGAAATCTGTAATTATCGTTTCATACGAAGTTAGGTTGTAATTTGTTTTATCTAAATATTACATCAATCTGTGCGCATCTGAACATAGCCTTATTTGATAGGTATCTAGCTGTATATTAAAAAAAAATGCAAGTAACATTTTGCTAGAAAACAATTACTTCGGTTTAAGAATAATATATTAGTGAACTATTTGCGTCTCTACGATAAAAAAAATCTGACCTAAATAATCTTCTATATGAAATTATTTCAATTTGTATTAGAAAAATGTTTACAAATTTAAATCACAACCAAAATGTATGGAGCTGACAAATGTCAAATGAATGTATATTCATCACATGCACTATCTATGGTCAGATACTTGAGATGTCAAGTAGAAAAAACAAAATGTTCACAAGTTATTATTTTATTCTTAAATTATATTAAACTATGAAAACTAGTGTCAACGCACTTTAAACGTAGATGGAATCTAATATGTAAATGGGATATTTTAAATAAAAAAGCCACAGATTAGATTCATTCATTTTATTGGTCAAATGACGGATACGGGCATAGATAATATAATATATGTAAAAGATACAGGTGTAATTTGTGGTGATGTCAGTTTTAACAAGAATTGTAGCTTCTTGGTTATTATTTCAACAATCATTAAAAATATTTCTATTATGTATCATCATATAAAATGATCGTAAAGTATTCAAACACACGATCTTTTTTAGGAACACCCATTTACAATTTATTGTTTAATGGTTCAAAACCCAATTATAAGAAAACTTTATAGTCAACATCTATTTTGTAATGTTTAGCTGTGCAGTGTTATCATTGAAGTTCACTGTCTAATTGCCAAGCCAAAAACATAAAAAAAGAATTTAACTGCACAGCAAAACATCATCTTGAAGTTCCCGCCAAAATTATGCAAAACTAAATTGTATGAATTTTGTAGTATCATTCGGTCTAATAAGTGAATTTTCTAATCTGTGTGCGGAATAATTTATAGCTATTAGTTTAAGAAAGCGACTAATTAGTCTAGATGTAAGGATTATGAACAAAATAGCAAAGATTATTCGTGAATGGGGATTGTTCACAAAAATTACCCTCTAATTTTATATTTTTATTACGTAAAATATGGTATTTTAAGATATTAATTTGAATATTTTTGTATTTTAAGGGTTAGTTTTTTTATAATTCGAGTTTAAAATTATTTCTCTGATGACGTCATAAGGGACAAATTTACATTGATTTCTTTGCCTAGAAAACAAAATAATAAAAGTTAGTTTTATCTATATGTAATCATAGTAATCTGTGCTACTATTTAAATGTCACTGTCTCACACTCTAATTATATGTTTTTTACACCTGAAGCAGGCAAACAGGCAGACGGCCCACCTGATTGGATTTAGTAAGATCAAATAAAGGACAAACGCATTTCTTACAAAATACAAGAAGATCGTACGTTTTTGGAATTTTAACTAGACAGAAATGATTAGGGACACTATACCTCGAAATGGTTTTTCAAATAGCTAAATTGAAAAAAGTGAACAATCCCAATTCTAATCTTGGACAAAATAAACATGAATATTATATTTATATCCGTAATTCGCTTACGTGTTTTCTTAAGTTTTCATTGCTAAGTAAATATTATTTGTTAATAAACAAGTTTATATATACCGGCATGGGATGAGAATACTAGCAATCGTAATTTATAATCTCTGGGTATAAAAATGTATCTGAAAAGCTAAATCCTACACGAACATCTACTCATGCTTTTTCATATTTAAGCCAATTGTCCACCGCGAAATAAAGTAACTTCTAAGGGCCACAGCACACTTACTACTTTTAGCATCGGCGGTCGGCGATTTTGCGACTGCATCGATGTTGCACCGCGTTTTAGCGACTCTCTGCGTTCGATCGCGGTATCACTACGGACTACAAAGTGTATGTATATTAAAGTTGCGGATGATGCAGCATGACGCGTGATTTTGATAACGCGATCGAACGCAGAGTCGCCTATGCTAAAAGTAGCTAGTGTGCTGGCTCTAAGAAATTTTGAAGTGATAACTTCTTATGGGAGGGTAAACCGCTTACGTAACGCATTACGGCGCCAGTCTGTCTGGCTTCCCTTTCTCTCACACATACAGCAGCGGTAGGCAGGCTAAGTTAATTACTTCTGTCTCGCGTCCCGAGGCGCACACGTTTTTTTATTTTTTGTAATGAATAGGTTCGCGTTTGACTGACATTGCGCCTGCTGTCAGGTGGAAATGTAGTCTAAGGTGAAGCACGCTTACCTAAAAGATACCTGTTCACGCGAGACTTGAAGACACCTATTCTTGAGGAAAACAGACCACTGTAAAGAGTTCCCACTCTTCAGCGCTGAGTGTGATAAAAGTGAAAGCATAGCGTTTCGTCCGCTTTGTTGGTATTTCCACCATATATCGGTTTGTATAATGGGGCGTGTTCTAATGAGATTGGGAGCTCAACCACACTTCCTCGAAACTTGGAAGTTATTCACTGTACGTGGTGCACGCTCCTTTATGCCAAACGTGTGCAAGCTGTGTCATGAAATCGCGCAGTTCTCCCAGAGCGCTAGAATGTAAAGCTATTCATAAAGTACAGTAAACAGATACTTGTCTCAACGGGTAAGCAACAAATCGGCTCCACTGGTGTCAAGCGTACATTGGCGGTGATAACCACTTTCTAGTGCTAGTTTGCCTGTAGAAAGTTTTTTAACTCAATTTAGAAACGTAGGATTTAGGAGTGTAAGTTACATTTTACTGAGCGGTTGTGAATCCTAGTATTCTTGTTCTACGATCAAACAGCCAATGTAAAATGCCATATTCAATGGGCCAACTTGTAAACAATAACCTATGGGCCTATGGGGCTCAGTACTTTGACCAATCGCGTAGAGCAGTGCTTTTCAATTCTTTGAATGCGCGACCTCTTTACAGGTTGAAAAACATTGGCGACCCTCTTGGGCCATAGACAGTCAAAAAGTTACTAATTTAAAACACATTTTTTTCTCTATTTTGTTACTCATATTCATTATTAAGGCCTTTTACTCTGCAAAAAGCGAATGAGCTTAGAAAGTACCTTAGTACGAGTTAGACATTTAAATTGACTTTTCCCTCTTGCCATCGACCCGTAGAGCAAGGCTCTGCGACCTCCTTAGGGGTCGCGACCCACAGGTTGAAAAACACTGGCATAGAGCATCAACGCAACTTTCCGAAGCTGCGTATATACAGACCCAAGGAAGAGTGACCATCGTTCGTTGGCGTTCACCAGCATTCCACTGCATGGCGGTAATATACATAAGAAGGAGCAACCAACCAGTTGCTGAAAAGTCTACATAAGGCCAACGAAGACCATTAGTTGAGCCTGTATGCGTGACCCGGCCTTCCACGATCAAATGGTCAAGGAGTAAATAGCGAATTCTGAGACTGGGTCTACGTACTTCAACCTAACAAGGTGGGCCAAGGTGTGGAGCAGGTTTAAATCTACTCAACCAACACTATAATATCTATAAAGTATCCCGAGTCGCTGAACACGTTTTCTTCATATATTATATTAGAATAAATATTTGTACAATAATTTCATATTAAATCCATATAGTTATACAGAAGCGAAAGTGGCGATGCTAGTCATTGAATAATTTAGTATAGAAATACCTGCGTAGAACGCTTATATTACTTACTTACGTTTTTGGCACTTAACTACGTTTTTGGAGGTAAATTGTAGCTATGTTCGGCGTCAAGGAAATTATGTCCGTTAGGTTGGCAATTCAGTTTCCGCGATTCTTATTTTAAATTTTAACATACCGCGGGGGTAATCGAATGTTTTTGTCATATATTTTTGAAATAAGAAACCGCTTCGTTACGTAATGCGTAATGGCGCCAGTCTGTCTGGCTTCCCTTTCTCTCACGTTAGATTAGTTAAGTTATCACTTCAGTCGGGCGTCCCGTCACGCACATCGCCTTTTTTAAAATCATTCGATAGATATTTGGTTCTAAACTTTTTTGTTCAAATTACTTTATAATTGATTTACACATCATTAAAATAGAATATCAAGTTAAAAAAATTAATACTTTCGATACTTTTTTACTTTTATTTAATGTCCTAGGGCCTTAAAAGCTGTTTGGGACTTTTATGCTGTTTATGGACAGGGTGCCATAGCTGAAAGAAGGGCTCGTGATTGATACGTAAAGTTCAAAAATCTTGACCTCAATTTTCGTTCCGACCGCCGAAGTTTAAAAGCGATTAGAGACGACGCGAATTCAATTGCTAATCTAAAATATATTGGTACATGATCATTCTAACGAATTTGAGTTTTTGGAAGCCAAAAATTATCTGCATTTCGTATGATTCATATTTTCCAAAAAAATATGCAAAAAACTTCTTTTAGGTTCTATAATATACCTTCAAAAATGTAATGAAAACGGCTGTACAAAGTGAAAATAAAAAAACATCAGTGGCTTCATTATTTATTAAAGACTTGCTGTAAAGCTGTGAAATATTCAAAGGAAGACATTTAATAACTACAACAAAAAGCTTGCCTTCTTTGATTGATCTTTGAACAATAACAAAGCTACTTAGCTTTATGAGATAGTTGACACATATCACAATAGATTCTGAATCAATATTCATGTAACAGAGGGCGTTCGAATACCATGTCATTATGATGATTTCAAAATTATTCCAAACAATTTTTATTTTTTTCACTATAATTAATGCACTATTTGATAGGTTGTAGAAATGGCATCATAATTTGTAACGCTCGTACAAAATCTAGATGGCTTCGGCGTTTTGTAAGATGATAGAACATATCTCAGTGAATATGACTGTCAACTATCCTATTAATGTTCTGAGATTGTTTCTTTTTTGAACAAATGTACTTTTGTCAGTTATATATATTTACGGGTTATTGAAATTTGAATAGAAACTGATAAAGTTCCCTTTGAATTTGGCTACGCAAGCTTTACTATTTGGTTACAAGAAGTAAAATATTTTGACAGCTTTGGGCAATCTATATAATATTAAAATTGGAAATAATAAGGCATTTGAAATTATGTTTTTTTTTAAATTAAATGTTTTGGGTTTTGTAACGCACTTTATACGTATTTTTATATTTTAAGTACTCTTTCAAAGTACCGTTACATTTTTTTAATCTGTAGGTTGTATAAATAATAAAATAAAATGATTTTCCTTTACTTTTTTAAAATAAAATTATATTTTTTCTGCCTGGCAACTATTAGTCTTTGATATGTACGTAATAAGGTTCTGTTTTGTCGAGTGATACGTGATATATGTATTTCTACTTGTTTCATTACAAGGGATAGAACTTATATCCCGTTTTTTGTATGTGGGATAACATCCCAAAAACTGTTTGCGTAGTAGGGATAATATCCCGAGTTTGTTGGAGTAGACGGGATTATATCCCAACTTAGTATTAGATATCGAAAGGTGTTAATTATAAGGCGAATAAATTGTAATTACTACCTACATTTTGAAACGCAAAAATAAACTATTGTCATCAATAAAATCTGTTTTCTTTTTCTTAAAATATAATGATAATTTAAGAATATGTGGTCTGTCTTATATTCCTTATATGCCACCGTAGACAGAGAAACCTATAGATAAATTGATATCTTTATGTCGCAGTCACACAAGAAAAAGAGTAACCCATGCCGATGTCGTAGCATGCCTTTTACCTATCGATGAAAATCGATTTGTCAGGTTCATTTGACAGGCTTCCTAACATACTAACTTCTAATTATCATAAATTTTTTTTTTTTTTCCTCACACGATAACTCTAAATATAATGACTTATTATTTTTTGTCTCTTTCTGCGACACACTATAGCGGTGTATATCGGTTTATCTGTCCTTATATCCAGCCTTACATCTGTAAATTTTGCTTGCGTGACCTCTAAGCATGAGCGCACTACGATTTATGAATGCCTAACTCTGCTGTGAACGGATGAGTCTAGTATTGAGAAACATAGTCAGCGTTTTGCTTTAGAGGCTTACTAATACAACTTATAGATAACTATTTGACAGAGCTAAAAATGACAATCGCTCAGTAAAAAACATTATAGGTGCTCGACATTCTCGTGCGAATGCTAGAAAATCATAACAAACCTGAAGGTTCTCGTGTTCGCAGATCTTTATCTCGGAACAGATAACTATGATAATAGAAGAATGAGGCGTGAATTTGTACTACATTCAGGTTTCTCGCGTTATTTTTGCGTTGTATTTTTAAAACAAATTTAGTGATATTTCAAAGGCTTCTGAAATATGTCGCGCAATTCTACTTTCCAAAGTACACCTTGATTTTGAAAGTAAAAGGAAAAATAAATATTTAGGATAAGTAAATAAAAATCTCTTATACACTTTAACAGAAAATATATTAAAGTTTAAGTTAACGAAGCACTGAAACATAGTTCAACAATATGATCGTTTAAGTACAAAGAACGGTAATGCTAGACAATTTAATACAAGAGGTTCTCATATTTAACATCAAATAGGTATCGGGAGAGAGGTTAGGTTATAGCAGTTCAAAGTTCAAAATAAATGTGACTTAAATAGTATAAGCCATAAATTTACAAAGTGTGGCAGTCAACATCCTAGACCACATATTGAAGTACTGTGACCACAGACTTCCTAATCTAGTCATGTTTTCTCTGTAATCTTAAATACTGTTACTTAACTGTAATGTGGGGTAGTTTATTATTTTTGCTAGAACTGATCTTACATGGCCTCTCACCCGGCACCTGCTCGATCTTGAGTTTAGGCACACCCAGTATATTACAAAAGATAATGAGAAGACATATTTAAATTGGAGATTATACTATTTAGACTTATAATTACCGAACCAAATATATGAAATAAAATATTCCTAATTCAATATTGTAACTTTTGTAGGTCTTAATAAATATAATACTAACCTTTTGAAATAATTTTTGATAGTTGGAAATAAGGCAACGTTCATGTATCTAATTTTTTATTAAAATTTAATTACGGTAACGAAATAAGAGCAAAAATCTATTTAAATTAAATATCTATTTAAATTTTTGATTTGCACTGCAACAAAAATGATCTAGTTATCGTGCCTTGTGTTATATACACTCTACATTCTCACATGTATCACGGGAAACGACAATGTTTTACGTGTATTCGTCATCTCATGAGAATGTGGAGCGCTCCGTAATGACATAGGTACCAATTTATATTATAAAACATTGTCTAATAGCTTGGTGCCATAGAGAGAGAGAGAGAGAGAGAGAGAGAGAGAGAGAGAGAGAGAGAGAGAAAATTCAAATTGTGCTGTATTAACTTGTAAAGCGTTTTTTTGTTATATAGAGATCTTATAGAATCACTTAGTCTTTGAAAATATAATTAATATACATTTTAACATACGACAATACTTAATTAATTATAATAATAAAATATTGCACTATAATCTTAAATATACAAGCACAAAAAATAAGTACATTTTTTAATATTTACATATTTTTAATCACTCAATCTATGCCCCATATTTTCTACGATTGTGATGATTTAATGACCTATATACATACAAATAAAACAAATAAATAAAATTAATAATTACTGGAAGGTATTTGAACTTACTGTAGTCTTGCCAAGTTGGTAAAAGCAATTGTATTTAGCTAATTTGGAAAATTATTCGAGTAAGGTACAATTGTATTAGATTGTGTACAATATACCTGAGCTGATGCCAGGTATGCCGTAAAATCGGTTCTTAGCTGACCTCTACTTGGCGAAAGGCAGGTTCATGCCAAATTTCAAGTCTTATATATTATTAGGTATATATAAGGTATTATAGTTTCTTAGATATGGTGACTAGTAGTGACTCGCCACAATATATAGTGATATAGGTGGATTTTAATTACATATATAGATGATAAGCGACTATAAAGGTCGCACTGCTGGGCTCGGACCTCCTACTATAGGTGAACGGACAGTATAACCGCCACGCTTTTCCAAGGCGGCTTTGGAAGCTTTGATACAAGTGGGATGTGGGAATTCTAACAATAAACACATTAAGTCAGAAAACTGCCAAGTGATGCATGCGTTCCGGCCAGGATTTGAACTCAGGCCCTTTGAGCTTGGGATGCGTGCGCTAGCATTACGCTACAAATTCAGATTGTATATTCGAAAAAAAATTATATAAACAGCGACCACTCTTAAGAGCGCATACTGACTTACTCGGGACCAAGTCTATTGTGTTTCAGAGCCATGACTTTCTTACAAAAAAAGGTTGTAAACTGCTTACCGGAACCAGCTACTTATTAATTAAAAAAATAAATACCAAATCTATCACTGGTTTACTTATGTATAACACACTATTCTATTAACTGTTATATTATATTTATAATAAACTAATGAGATTTTCATATAATACAGTTTAAGTACATTAATTTTCAAACGTCAAATTCAATGAAATCATAAGTTATAGTTAAAAAAAAAGTTTGTCTATTAATACTATTAATCAATTAAGCATCGTATTATGAACGTAATAATCTCAAAATCAACATATAATGTATCATGAACATTGTTATCTTGCAACTTCTTAAACATTTCTTAAAATTAAGTACAAAAATACGTGCAATAAGGAGTAATTGAATTGACAATACAACAAAATATATCACCTAAGAAATGATTAAGAAGATACATGATTTTCATACCGCTGATGGCAGGGAAACTCTTTAAAATGACACCACAAATTTTTATTATTTGAACCTTCTGTTTCGTATCCATTTTGGCAAAAATAAAACATTTATAGAACCGTCATGTTCGTGCTTGGCGTTGACACAATTTTTCTAGAAAACTACTAAATGGACGAAAAGTAGGAAAGTAATCTATATATAAAAGAAAGTTGGGTTAGTTACGCTACTTATAAGTCAAGAACGGCTGTATCGATTTGGCTGAAAATTGGTGGGGAGGTAGCTTTGAACCAGGAGACGGTCATACGGACTTTTTATCCCTTGGAACCGGAAGGTGGCGCTGAGATCGGGTTCTGAATACTCCTAATCACCTAGACCGATTTTGGTGATTTTGTTTTTATGTGTTTGAGTGGGTCCTGGTGGTTTAGATTCACAATTAAAACCGGTAGGTGGCGCTGGAATCTGGTCCTAGATTTTTATTTTTTTAGAGAAGGACAACGTCTGCCGGGATCGCTAGTGTTTTATATATAGCATTGCGTTTACGCTACAGAGTTCAGAAGGCATGAATATAAAGTAAAAATTCAGCTGACGAAGTGGCGGGCAAAAATAGGTCATAGTAAATTCAGCCTCCATTAGATATTAGTAAAACGGGATACGCCGCGCGATTAGCGCAGTGCCGTTAATAGCCCCTATGCGAGTTTCTACAGCTGCTTGTTTATTTAGATATTACAGGTACCCCCTAGCCAGAGCAATGTTATGTATAGGCCTACTATAATTCATTCAGGGTGATAAAATAACGCACAAGGACTTTAGTGTTGGTGGACCAATCATCTAATATTTTGGAAGAATCTATTTTTTTAAAGAACTCGAAGACAAACACTCTCGTGCACTGCCAAAAAAAAAGAGCGCGATGTTTTGTCTAATTTAACAGACGTTTTTGATGATACTGGCATGTAGGCTATTAGTACGTATGCGTTGGAATCGAGCGCTACGGGCGCAGCGGGAAGTTATCAGGAGCAAGTCGAAAAAGGTGATGTTAGGAGCCTTAAGAACAGACGAGCGTGCATGACAAGAGCTATGAATGTCAAAGAAGCAAGTGAGGTGTGTAAGAATGGGCCTGTGTGGCGCTCTGTTGTTCGTGCCTACCCCGCAAGGGACTGGCGTGAAGTTATGTATGTATGTAAGTCGAAAAAGTAATAGTCCTGCCGGTCTGGCCATTCTTGCGCCCCCTGAGTCTACGCCCTGTTCCTGGGCACCGGTGGCACCGCCCTATATACGGCACTGGATTAGCGTAACTCAATTCATAATGTTATTTTAATTATAATATTGCATAATTAGTGTTATCAGGAAGGGGGGCTTCAATTCTCTTCAAATTCGGGCTTTTTTCGAATTTGGGAGGGAGATTCGAGGCTAAAGATGCTTTGGGGAGAAGCGGAAAAATTAAGTCGAGAAAATTATGGAGTTTTTTTTAGTAACATTAATTCATCACAAAAACCAAGCCACTTACTGTCACGATCGTCGTGAGCGCTGCGTGAGCGAGAATGATAACGTTATTAGATTTTCAATAATTTAGGGGTCAATTGACATGGTCATCTGGCAACACTGTGCATAACTCACTGATTGCTGTTTAAGACAAAACTTTATAAATTAACATTGCACTTTGATGCAATGTATGCTCCTACATTAAGCACTGCATGCAATTGGTGCACTTCGGGTTTACTCCACATCCACTATTGTGGCATCATTGCACAGTTGTGAATGGAACCCGCTGGTGGAGTAAACTGCGTTTAGTTATTGAATAACCAAGACTAAACTCAATATTCACTAAATTTTAAAGAGTTTCCCGTTTCTCACCAACAAACCTTCAAGGCTGATAGCAAAACGGGCATAGATTAAAAAGGTAACGTTACATAGCTTCACTCTTATTACTCTTCTGCGTCAACTTACTCAATGTACTGAGCTGTGGGAATGCTGTCTTATTCTGTACTGGGTTTAATTTTGATGTCATGAAGATGAACGGTTCGTACAGGGACGGCCTGTCCATAGCAGTGACTTCGAAGTGTCGTATCTTCTCTCTGGCACACCAGTTAGAAGCTTTGGAGCACGTGTTCTCGAGGCAGTTTATATCGTCGGGACCTGTGCGATTGCCTATAACTAACATCACTACCTGGAATATAACGGAAATTTGCTCTTCTCACAATTTTCCATAAAGACTATGTCTAAAAGCATCAGACTGGTAGACTCAGACCATCTTATTTTTAGGGTTTCAATATTGAAAGCAACAGTCTTTCACAGGTGTGTATTGACGTGGAGAAGCATAACCATTAACTTGAATACAACTCTTAGTGAAAAATACTGAAAGTCCTGAGACTGATTGTGATGAAAACTAGTGGTTTTTTATTTTCGAAGCTCAGAAAACTGTCTTAAGGCCCAACTGTGATGGAAAGTGGCTACCGTTACCTGTGGACATTTGTCATACCAAAAGTACTACAAATGCGCTGCTATTCTCTTAAGGAGAGTGCAATCTGGTCACTAATGCCATACCATCTGCTTGTCTGCTGAAAAACAACATACTCATAACAACAACATAAGTCAAGTGAATGAACAGTAAAGTAAGAAAAAAGGAGTCTGCTATAAAACACAGAGGGAGTCGTCCTAAACAATCAATGTTATGTATTTACCTCTTTCTTATCCTTATTTCTATCAATATCTTTCTTCAGGTACATAAGCACATCAAGTGACTCTGGGCGTGTCGTGTCATAGACCATGACAAACCCCTCAGCGAAGCCAAGGTAGTGCCGCTGCAGGACTTGGTTTGCTGTCAATTGCATAGTTGGGGATTGGGGAGGACCTGCTGATAAACAGAGATTCCATTTAAATGCTTCAATAGATAAGTCTATAATCAGCTCTGTTCTTTTGTATGCCAGTTAAATGTGGCCTGCAAGGCTATGCCGAAAATAGATAACCGTAGATTTGAGTACTTATATTTTATAAACTGTGAAGGTTCTTACAGATGATCTTTTATTATGTGGTATGTTACACCATATACATGGAATCATTTATTGCTATATTATTAACAAGGTTAAAACACAGTAGTAATATACATGCTAAAATCTGCTAATACAGAAAATAGTCAATCTTCATAGATATGTCTCCTAAGGTTGTCTGTTTTCTGTAGATGGGACTGGAACCTAGCACACCAATCAATGTTAACTCTAGACCAGGGTTGGCTGGCTGCCAACAGGCAAATGGTCTACCACCTGACTGTGGGTTGTTTTGGTGCCTCTTATGACAGGCCGATCTCTGGCAGGAAATCATATTCTTTCTCTATTCTTGCATGGATAAAGTTGTCTGATTTCTATTTCTCATCTCCCTCCCCTCTTAATCCCATCCTAAAGACTGGCAATACATTGGTTTAACTCCTGGTGTTGTAAATGCCTATAGGCAACTGTAACCACTTTCCATGGATCTGGGCTGTCTGCCTGTTTACCAGCTTTTATAAAAAAAGATAAGAGAAGCATAAAAAAAATTAAAATAAAAGTCGATAATGTCCCACAACTAGGTTTAGGCCTCACCACTTTTTATGGGAAGCAGACAGTACACCAACCAAGCATATCAAAGCAGAATGGACACTTATTATCTCATCTCATCTCAGAAGGTGTTTCTACATGATATTTCCTTAGTCAGTATGTTGCAATTATAACAATATACACAATAGAATAGAAACCTGCCTGTGTTATCCATGTTTCCCAGTCAGGATTAGAATTCATATAATTTTAAATGTAAGTTTGTAACCCAAGAGCATAAACCATTAAGCTATCAATGCTGTAAAGGCAGTATGGTTTAGGATATTTGTCTGTTCTTCACATGAACATTAATGACTGTACAAGTTCTGTACAGTATTGTAAAGTAGTATAGTGTAGTAGTCTGTTTGAATTGTTTTATAATTAAAAGAAGTATGGTTTGTGCATAAAATATAGCGTGAATTAATTCTCAAGCTGATATAAAATCAGAATTATCTAAACCTTTAAACTCGCCTGTAAGCGGAGGTTCAAGGCCCGCTGTGTCGTAAAAACAAACTCTCTCCTTCGTGCCTCTTTCAGTTTCTATGTTCGCTACATAAATATCTTCGATGGTGGGATAGAATGAAGACTTTAAATTCACATTCCCGTAAATCAACTGCTCCAAGATTGCTGTCTTGCCTACCCCCTTCATTCCACATACAACAACTTTGCTTGTTTTACCCATTTTGTTAGTAAATTTAAACTTTCACTAATTACATTGTTGGAGAACCAATTATAAAATCGTTTGAGCGTTTAGTAACGCTCAAACCATGTTGACTAAGATGCCTTAGAACTTTTGTGTAATCATTTACGAAAAATTGAAACAACAATACGATTTCAGTAATTTATAATTTGGATATTGATAATGGTAGTAAAATTTGAATCGTGCAAACCACAGAGTACTTATATATACTGGTATAGATCAACATCATAATATATATATAACGCACTCTATCGTATACGCATAATTCAACGCAAAAACCCCTGCATGGTTTTTGCCGTTGAATTATGCCGTATACCGTCTATGTTGTTTGATTTTATATTAGACTTTGGAAATTGCGGAGTTATAATTTAACTCTGCAATTCCAAAAGCCTTTCCAAAAAATGTTTATTGTTAAAAATTTGTAAATAAAACAACAATTTACGGTAGCGTGATTTATTATGTTTCTTTATTAAAATATTCAAGGCATACATTTCATAACATCATTTGTATCCACATCTAATCTGGTGCCGTTAAGATGATGTACTTACAAGTTTTACCATATCTGGGCACACAACAACCTCTTTTAGAAGAAGCCATAATCCAAGTCATCAGAAAACAAATCGTTAGGCAAATTGGTGTTCAGGGTACATGTGTAAGTCCAACGTGATCACAGAACACTAGTAAACGTGATAAGCGAAGTCTTTGGAGTCCAGGAATCAAACAAAGTTATCGAAAAATAATCAAAACACAAACAAAGTACATATGTTCACGAATGTAACTTGTATCAGTCGGAATGTCATTTTGGTTTTGACATAATTGACATCTTTGAAATAAGTTTTTGGTAAATCGACAATTCATCTAAAATCTATTAATTAAAGTTAAAAAGAGCTTTATAATTTGAAAAAGGTGAGGACTAGAATTTACACACTTTAAAATATATTTATTAGCTTATATGGCTTGCAAAAACATAAAAACATATCAAATATTTCTTAAACAGTATTAACAACTGCGTATAAGAACATATTATATTCATTCATTTGGTGATTAATTGAGAACATGAATCTACTGCAATACCTACCTACTAATAAAGCAAAAAATTCTAAGAAAAATAATTGTACTGACTGTTAGGACACTGGTGCAAACTCCTATAAGTTTTTTTTATTCGACATGACGTTTGTTGTTAGTTTTTGACGTTTTATGTCATTTTACTTTGAAGTCAAAAGTAATTGTTGTTTAGTTTTCCGGCAGGCGAGAAAATTATCTACATGCGAAACAATATTAAAAATTAAATATATAAAAGAAGATATTCTATAGCGATGGGCGTTTTCGTTAAATTTTGTCATCCGGTGCGCATCGTTATTTCTGGCACCGATGCGATTTCCAAAATTAGTTGCCGGCTAAAGTATCTGCAACTCTGCGTATAACATTGGATGCCTGTTGTCTAGTAGTTATGTAAATTATTTAGATACGATATTCAACATTACGACTTCTACTGGTATATTGTTTTAAAAGTGTGGAAGTTAAAAATAAACATAAGTTACTTAATATTAGTCGTTATTTTTAACAAAATTAGAGTTTACATTAAGAAAAAACCAATTTTGAAAAATTTGGAACTTGTGAGACGAGTTCTTCGTTCATTCAAAATATGGCTTTGGAGAATATCTGTTCGCATGGCACAAAAGTTATAATAATACTGCGCCTCGAACGGTATATTTCTGCCAACGTCGAGTATATTTTGAAATGACGAAGCCACCATTCAGTGGGATTGTTAAAAAATACATGAGATACTTTAAAAAATAAATAAGTACCTATATTATTACAAAATATTCTAACAGTTACGCACGCTCCTAGTGTTGTATTACGTTGATTGTTTGTCTTGCACAACCACCGATCGTACCGAGAGCACCCGAAAGTTAACGAGCGAGCGATACGTCGAGTCTTCGGTTTATCATCGTTGCGTTTTCCGTGGCGTGGTGGTGATATTGCGGGCATCCGTTTTTCAATATATCGGCATCAGATGCCGGCATCGTTTACTGGCATTGTTGCTCAAAAACGTTTTTACAAAAACGACCATCTCTAATATTCTATGTTAAGATCCGTATGTAGGCTTAGGCTTCCACCTGATTCTTTCACGTTAAACACCAAAAACTCTTCTGGCAGTTTCAAACTCATATTTTACATTCTCATAATAATCATAAACAATCAAGTAATCAGATAAAGATCATGTGGCTAAGTTGTATAATCTTAGATCCTTTGCCTGATATTGAAGCAAATTGAACATTGTTCAGAATATATTTTTTAATTGTAGCCATCATTAAAAAAAAGTTAATTTTCGCTTATGTTATCTGTGTTCAGCTTCTAAATTTAAAAAATTAAATATTAAGTTTTCTAGCATGCGCAAACTAAATCACCAACGAGATCAGTGATTTATAAATCTTTTCCATAAAAGATGCAAATCACTCCTTTAAATCTTAATCTTTTAAATCTTTGGTTTCGATGATATAATTTATTCAGTTGACCGGTTTAAGCTTACAATAACGCCACAGAGTTTAATTTACTGTGTATCATCATTGTATTTCTTAGAGTCGCATCTTATCTTTTCAATTCACAATATCTGTATTATTGTCTCATACTAATCTAAGTATCTGATTTGTTATTTTCATCATTCCATGTGACTAAAATCAATCTTAAGTAGTGAGTTAAAGATTATTTTCCAAACCAAAGATTTAAAGATGATTCGAATTTTGAAAGATTATACATCTTTTAATCAATCACTCCTGAGTTAACATCTTTAAAGTTTTCACAATATGGCGGTCACGGCATTAGATTCAGAAATAACAAAAAGTGATAAATATTCCATATTACTCCCTACTTATAATGAAAAAGAAAACTTGCCCATAATAATATGGCTAATTGTTAAATATTTGGATAATACGTGAGTATCAGATCATGTAATTATATCGCGTCACTATATTAAAATTGCCTTCATTTGTTTTTCTACGTTACATATTGATTTTGCAGTGACTATGATTATGAAGTGATAATTATCGATGATGGAAGTCCCGATGGAACTCTTGACGTGGCTAAACAGCTACAGAAGATATATGGTTCCCATAAAATAGTACTCAGGCCGCGGGAAAAGAAACTAGGTTTAGGCACTGCATATATTCACGGAATAAAACATGCAACTGGAAATTTTATCATTATTATGGACGCTGATTTAAGCCATCACGTAAGTATTATGAGGGGATTTTTTGTTTATCTTACAGAGGTTTGTAAAACTTCTTTCATAAAGTACAATTTCAGACTATTGTAATATATAAAATATCTTTACTTGGCCCACATATCTAGTAACGTGATTGATACTCATTAGTTATTTCACATATAATTATACCCATAATACCTATAAGATAGCCATCAGTCTAGCGTACTAATTACTTATGTGTGAGAAAAGTTGAGAATGAGAAGTAGAGGGAGACCTATATCCAGTATTAGACTATAAAATGCTTGAAGAAGAAATAATTGCTGTTTAAATTAATAACATTGATTGGTTTAACACGCCTTACTATGCAGCATAAGCATCTATCTCTTTTAATACGAAATTTAAGCAGAAAAAAGAATACAAAGTATAATGACATCTTCTCCACAGCCAAAATTCATCCCGAAATTCATTGATCTACAACATGAGCATGATTATGATTTGGTGACAGGGACGAGATATGTAGATGGAGGCGGAGTGTATGGATGGGACTTCAAGAGGAAGCTGATATCACGAGGAGCTAATTTCTTGACACAGCTACTGCTAAGACCTGCGGTTTCTGATCTCACTGGCTCATTTAGGTAATAATGATAATAATTCTTTATTTACTCTCACTATCAATAATTAAATTAGTAATTTTTTTTCTTATAAACTGAAATGGTGTCAGTAAAAGGAATAAGCCTGTGTGACTGATCACCAGCCTCTTTCTCCCCAGAAAAACCAGCTAAGAAAATTGTGCAATATTGTGTATTGAGTGTTATGCGTGACTGTATGTTATAGTGTATAGTACATGTAGAATAATAATAATTGTTTATAAAATAAGAATTACATATAAATTAGATCACGATAATGAGATACAACTAAATTTTAAAATATAAATATGTATATATAATATAGTTCTTGCAGATTTTAATGTAATAATTAAAATATAGTAGTAAGTAATATTTTATTTATTCAGTTTTTGGGGTTTCATAACAATTTTGGAAAAAACAACCTTTATAATAATAATCAGCAGACAAACATACATATGTATAACCCCAAATTAGCAAGTTACTCTTGCGTTACGGGTAACATACGACGGACTTTTCTGGGGCCGATCCCAGACACCTAGACCATAGCTAAATATCAGAGAAAATGTTTCCGAAATTTACAATACCAGGAATCGAACCCGAGGCATAGGCCAGCAAAGGCTTGGTTGGCTCAACTATCTCTATCTATAGTCTATCTGTCTTACAGTTGTACTTTTCTAAAATGAGCAGTATGATACCACACCTCAAAAAATATTGGTGTGAAACAGCTTTAAGCTAAATGTATTTCATGCAATGAGTTCATATGGCCCACTTTCTCCTCCCCTATTCCATAGCTCTATGCCATCACTCTACTCAATTCCTCTTGTCTTGATTCCTTTGTACCACCTCCCATATTCTTATCTATCTATTCCATACTAAATGATGGCAACATTTCGGCGACACCCCTGGTGTTGCAAACATCTATAGGTGGCAATAACCACTTAATAAAGTTCTAAACAAGCTGTGTCTTTACATTGAGGATATTAAAAAAAAACTACTGGAATACACTCTATATAAGCGATGGTGAACATAATGTAATTTTTAAAAGATTTTTATCTGTTTCTTTGGTATTCGCATTAAAACCACTTGCTCCAATTTCAATGTGGTTTGCACGGATCACCAGCAAATTCTTAGACTTCAAATATTTTTTTCAGATTATACAAGAAAGATATCCTTCAGAAATTGATAGATAGCTGTGTCTCCAAAGGATATGTATTTCAAATGGAAATGATTATCAGGTAGACTTAAATTTTCATATGCCTAACATGACTTACCCTTATTTAATATTATAAATGCAAAAGTAACTACTTGTCTGTCTGTTCCATTTTCATGGAAAAACGACTGGACTGGACTGGACCTGGACCTGGACCATATATATCTTCGATGCTGAGAATGAATATAGGATATTTTTTATCCCTGAAACATGGGTTAGTTTCCGGGATAAACATACATTTGTCTCTTATTTGTGGAAAAACTACTGGACCGATTTGGCTGAAATATGGTAGATATGTATATTTAATACCGAGGGTGGACAAGGGATACTTTTGGTCCCAGATAATGAGTTAAATTTTAGGGGTAGGTTTTTTGTCATTTTGATCATCTTTGTCCCTTTTGTCATTATTGTGATTTTTGTTATTTATATAGTTTTCATAGATGGGGGGGATAGATAAATAAAGTAAATTAAGTCATGTATATCTTCAAAAAGGTGATCGTGCGCGAGCGATATATAAAGAAGTTCATTTAGGTGGCCGCTTGAGATGACTTTCCTTTTTCAGGGCGAGGCAACTGGATTACACTATAGGTGAAATCCCGATTACATTTGTGGATCGTGTGTACGGAGAGTCCAAGTTGGGCGGCTCCGAGATATTCCAGTTCGCGAAAGCACTGTTATATTTATTCGCAACGACATGAACCGGAATTGTAAAATGGATCTACAATCTTTCCTTCCATCTATTAAGAAAAGAAAGGATGAGACTGATTTGAGAATGAAACATTAATATTGGATTGGTTCTGTGTTGAATTGGTTATACTGTTATCGCATTACCTTGTAAGCAATTCATGCATTTGAAAAGGCTTTTTATTACTTAGATTTATGAGAATTATATTAAATTATATTATGAGAAGAATACTAAGAATGATATACCATCCACTACCTAAGTATGATAAACATTCACTATCTAAGCATGATAAATCATGTACTATCTAATAATGATAAATCATCCACTATCTAAGAATGATAAATTATCCACTATCTAATAATGATAAATCATCCACTATCTAAGAATGATAAATCATCCACTCCCTAAGGATCAAATCATCCACTCCCTAAGGATGATAAATAATCCACTATCTAATAATGATAAATCACTATAAACCCTAAAATGCCTCTGGTTCGTACATTTCTGAACGTTCCACAAGTCATTCTTTTGGATATAGGAAAAGATCGAAAAGAAAAGAGGAATTTTCAACCTACGATTTCTTACTACAAAAATATTATTTTATTCCACTAGAGTTAAAAATAATGTTTTGACAAGTTAACTTTCAGTTTCATTTTAATAAGTAGAATAGGAACTAAATCAATGACACACAAAGTATTTATGGAAACCATCGATACTAGAAAGTGGAACTTACTAGAATTGCCGTTCCTAATATTCTTCTTATGTTGTTATGTCTATTCACGACTGAGTGTTGTACTAAATTAAAATAAGTACATATTCTAGAACGGTAATCAGATTTGAATAAGAAATCGAATAGAGAATCGGTAAAATTGAGATATCACGCGTCTTTATGGCCCCACAGTGCAGACAATAACGTTTTGAATTTAGTCACTTTATCATCTCTAAGGATCTGTTTTTATACATACTTTTCTCTCCTTCCCTTCATCTTTTTCCATTAACTTGGGGTATTTGTTTTCGTTCCCATCTCTATTGTGGCATAATACATTATATTTGATTTTGTGAGATCTAAAATATGTGTTAAATGCGTACCAATGGTCTCAAAACGGGGGATGCTGAAGACCGCGCGAAGTGGAGTAGAAAAAGTAGGAAAGCGAACCCTGGGCGTCGGAGTGAATGATTCGAACGCAACCGGGATTTAACGCTCGGATGATGATGACTAAATTTAGAATTAATTTCTAAGTTTTCTTGAAGTGCAGTTTAATTGTTAAAATGGTTTAAATGAAGTGAAACTTCTTGATCGGCGTTAGAAAAAAAATACCGTCACTTTTTTCGGATATGCGCCATCTTTTTTTTAACCGACTTCGAAAAAGGGAGGAGGTTCTCAATTCGTCGGGATCTTTTTTTTTTGCTTTTTTATGTATGTTCGCCGATTACTCCGTGATTTATGATTTGATTTACGTGATTCTTTTTTTTGTTCGACGCGGAATAGCTTCCAATTGGTCCCCTAAAAATTAGACATAGTTTGGCCTAGTAGTTTTCATTTTACGAACATTTTCGTAAGTCCACCCATACATAGCTAGACACTAAAAAGTAACAAATAAAAAATAAAATTTTAAACAAAATTTTTATTTTTCTTGCCCCTACCACGGTCGACGGTCGACTCGACCGTAGTGCACGGTCAATTCGACCGTTGTAGGGGCTTTATTTATTTAACCAATTTCTGTAAAGTTGCATATAGTAGATCATTTTTCGAAAAATAAGGTCATAAAGAAGTTCACTTCATACATGATTTTTTTATAATATAATTCCATTAGCGTTCATCCGTCAACATTTAGAAGTCACTTAAATTCAATCCGTGCAGGAACGGAGAAAGAATACAATTTCCTGCGGCCCGGCGGCCTGTCGTAAGAGGCGACAAAACAACCCACAGCCAGGTGGTAGGGCATTTGCCCGACTGGATGGCTACCACCCCTGGTCTAGAGTATGTCGCCATAACAACCTTGTGTTGTGTTCCGGCATTAGTGACCAGGTTCCAGGCTCCCTAAAGAGAGCAGCAGCGCATTCGTAGCACCTTTGGTGTTGCAAATGTCCATAGGCGATGGTAACCGCTGTCCATCAAGTGGGCCGTCTGCCTGTCTGCTGATCTGCAATAAAAAAAAAAAAAATCAATTAGAGGGCTATAAAATAAAGGACATTTCTATTTTATCCGTTGTGTGCTTAAGTATTGACTTAGGACTGATTTCCGTTCTAGAATAAGGCCGCTAGTATTGTTAAGCATTCCAAATAAACTAACTTATGTATTATTTTTGTATGTGTTGTTTGTTAATAATAAAATCTTTATTGTATTATTTGTACTTGAATTTTTAGAATACATATATAAAGAACCTTAGTATACGAATCCGTATTGCAAAAATTTTAACAATGAAATTAGAAATGTTTCATACTGTCTTCATACACATTTCTGATTATTAAGGTTGGTTCCTTTTGCAAGATTTTATTTAACTTGCTATGGATGTATGTAAGTTCGTGTGAAATCTTGGAAGTTAAATTTGACCAACTTCCCGGTTTCCGATTGAACTGAAATTTTGCACGCATATGTATATCGCGTGATAATGCAATAATATGGTACCATGGAGCTGATCTGATGATGGAGTCGGAAGGTGGCCACAGGAATTCCTGCACTAAACAAGATGGACCCGTCGTGTTTGGGCTCGTTTTACTTCTCCTGGCTAGCACTCTGCTGCTACATGATATCCAGGATCTCAAAAGCTTGTATTTAGAAAGCAAATTATTTTATGTATGAACCTTATCTATTTCGAGAAGATTTTATTTGTAAAGATTTATGTAATACATATTTAACTTTGATAAATTGTGTCAATTTATATCTTTTTGAAAATCAATTTTAGGTAGTTACTTAATAATTTATGGTAAATCGGTTTGTTTTTTCTTGTAACTTGTGTGCCGATTTTGAGGAGATATAGTATTGGGCCTCAAAGAGAGGTCTTATAAGTTTCTAAGATAACTGAGTGAAACATGACTTATTACATCAATTTAAGATTTTGTTGTTATTAAATTTTGGTCCGTAACTAAATTTATGTGCTAACTGTTAGATAATTTATTAAACGTCAAAGAAGTTTTTGGCGAGAATTTGTAGTGATTTTTAAGTTTGCAGTTATTTTTTCTAATTTACACTGTCTTGGGAATTATTGTATGGTTTGATTGTTTTATACATGAATTGTTTATGTTAAAAATCTTGTGTTTTGATAAAATTGATTTTGTATTCTTGTAAGAAGTTTATTGTCGAGTCTGTCTTGTTTCTTGAAGACTTACAATTTGATTGAGTTTTGGTAAGAGATGTGGGTTATATGGTTCTCGCTTTTGTCTAGGCTTCATTTGTTTCTTATTACAAAACATTAATACTTTGGCTATATAAGTACAAATTATATGATATTAAAAAAAGCACTAAAATAAATGTTCATCATTTACGAAATATCTTTATAGTATGGTCTTTTATTTGTCTCGATAATTGTAGGTTTGTGTAGTTTACGGCCATTTAGAAAATGAATTATTGTGAATATTGGCTTTGAAACTCCATATCAAATGAAAATGTTATCGCGACTGTGGGTTAAATAATACCGGTGTTTGTCTGGTGTATGTTTGCTTGAAAATGATTCTATAATGTAAAAATCATGGGAAATCATTTAAAAGGAGCAATGAAAATAATGTTCGTCATTTTCGAATTGTGTTATTGTAAGTTGTTGTATATCTCGATAATTCAGGATTTGTATAGTTTAGGGCTAATGAGAAAATCAGTTCAGTCAGTGTATATGTTGCTTTTGAAACTATAAGGGTTGTTATTACGAAGGGTTGAATGTATTTGCGACAGTAGATTGATTACATAGGACCAGCTTTTGCTTGGTGTGTTTGCTTGAAAATGATTCTATAATGTAAAAATCATGGGAAACCATTTAAAAGGAGCAATGAAAATAATGTTCGTCATTTTCGAAATGTGTTATTGGAAGTTGTTGTATATCTCGATAATTCAGGATTTGTATAGTTTAGGGCTAATGAGAAAATCAGTTCAGTCAGTGTATATGTTGCTTTTGAAACTATAAGGGTTGTTATTACGAAGGGTTGAATGTATTTGCGACAGTAGATTGATTACATAGGCCCAGCTTTTGCTTGGTGTGTTTGCTTGAAAATGATTCTATAATGTAAAAATCATGGGAAACCATTTAAAAGGAGCAATGAAAATAATGTTCGTCATTTTCGAAAAGTGTTATTGGAAGTTGTTGTATATCTCGATAATTCAGGATTTGTATAGTTTAGGGCTAATGAGAAAATCAGTTCAGTCAGTGTATATGTTGCTTTTGAAACTATAAGGGTTGTTATTACGAAGGGTTGAATGTATTTGCGACAGTAGATTGATTACATAGGCCCAGCTTTTGCTTGGTGTGTTTGCTTGAAAATGATTCTATAATGTAAAAATCATGGGAAACCATTTAAAAGGAGCAATGAAAATAATGTTCGTCATTTTCGAAATGTGTTATTGGAAGTTGTTGTATATCTCGATAATTCAGGATTTGTATAGTTTAGGGCTAATGAGAAAATCAGTTCAGTCAGTGTATATGTTGCTTTTGAAACTATAAGGGTTGTTATTACGAAGGGTTGAATGTATTTGCGACAGTAGATTGATTACATAGGCCCAGCTTTTGCTTGGTGTGTTTGCTTGAAAATGATTCTATAATGTAAAAATCATGGGAAACCATTTAAAAGGAGCAATGAAAATAATGTTCGTCATTTTCGAAATGTGTTATTGTAAGTTGTTGTATATCTCGATAATTCAGGATTTGTATAGTCTATGGCCAATAAGAAAATCAGTTACTGTGAATGTCGTTTTAAAACTAAGGCTGATATGACGAAGTGTTGAATAATTTTCTAAAAACTAATGTTTTGCGACAGTGAATTTCATAGGACCAGCTTTTGCCTGGTGTCCGTTTGCTTGAAAATGGGTTTAATGCACAAATCATGGGGTACCATATACAAGGAGTAGTAAAAATGATCGCCAGTTTCGGTATATCGTTTTGCAAGTTTTTATATGTATGTTGATAATTCAGGATTTATCTAGTTTAGGCCAACGGAAAAAAAATATTTCTGAATGTTGACTTTGAAACTCAGGGTCTATTATTATAAGGTATTGAAATTGTCTTAAAATGCACAAATCGTGGGAAACCATTTTAAAAGGAGTAATGAAAATAATGTTCAGCATTTTCGAAATGTGTTATTGTAAGTTTTTATATATCTCGATAATTCAGTATTTATATAGTTTAAGGCTAAGGAGAAAATCAGTTCAGTCAGTGTATATGTTGCTTTTGAAACTTTAAGGGCTGCTATTACGAAGTGTGAAATAATGTTTTTTGCGCCAGTGGATTACATAGGACCATCTTTTGCCTGGTTTGTATTTGCTTGAAAATTATTCTAAAATATAGGGGAAACAACATTATTAGATTTTTAAAAATAATGTTCGCCAATTTCGGTATGTCTTCTTACAAGTTTTTATATATCTCGATAAATCAGGGCTTGTTTAATTCGGGGCCAACGAATAAAAATGTTTTTTCTTATTGCCAAATATTGTATTTTTTAAATAAAAAATGGCTACGATAGTGAATTCCATAAGATCAGCTTTTGCCTGATGTGTATGTGCTTGAAAATCTTGAAAAGAGTAGTGCAAGTAGTGTTCTCCAGTTTCTAAATGTCTTGTTACAATTCTTTATAGATCTCGATAGTTCTTAGTTCTTTATAGTTCATGATTTATTTAGTTTAGGGCCGACGAGAAAATTAGTTATTGTGAATGCTGCAGCTTTTGACACTTAAGTCTGGTATTATGAGGTGTTGAGTAATTTTCGAATATCAAATGTTTTTCGACAGTGAATTACATATAAGATCAGCTTTTGTTTGGTGTATATTTGCTTGAATATTGTTCTAAAATTTGCAAACCATGGAACCAATATTGAAAATGAGTAGTAAAATTAATAATGTTCACTATTTTCATAATATCTTTTGTTTATGGTCTTTTTTTTGGTTTCAATAATTCAGGATATGTTTAGTTTAGGGCCAGTGAGAATCAGGCCAATCAGTTAATGTGATTGTTGATTTTGAAACCCAGTGTCTGTTAATACACAAGTATTGTGTAATTTTGAAAAAACATGTATATGAAAAAATAGAAAATGTGATATTGATACCTTTTCTGAACTGTTTTGAGAAAGTGTTAATTGTTTACTGTATCGAGCTGACATATGAACTCTGTTGTATGGAATCAGGCAAAGCTAATCATTTTGTTAATAGGAGGTGAAGAATGGTTTATATAGATAAGACTGGCTTATACCTGGTGTATTCTACGATGCGCAAATCATGGAAAACCATATTTAAACAGGGTAGTAAAAGTAATGTTTCGAAATGCTTTGTTTGTAGATATCGAAAACCCAGGATTTGTCCTTATTAGGGCCAATAAGGAAATTAGTTCTTAGCATATCGCTTTTGAAACTCAAGGCCTGTTATGACAAAGTATGGAATGTTTTTCTAAAAACAAATGTCTCTTGATTAAAAACACGAAATGTGGTTATTGATTGCTTTTGTAAATTGCGTCAAGAATATATTAATTGCTTACTTCTAGTTGCCATTTAAACTCGGTTACTTGGCATCAGTCGAATCTTATCTACCATTTGGCTGAGCCGTAGAGGGGAGATTGGATTTTATAAGACTGACTTTTGTTTGGTGCATGCATACTTCCTTGATTATTGTTCTAAACTGCCCAAACCGTGGAAAACGATATTAAAAAAATCGTAAAAGTAATAATGTTCGCTGTTTCCGAAATGTCTTCTATGTGGTCTTATTGATCTCGAATTTATTTTATTTTATTTGGGGGGCTAACGGCTATCATTAATAATAACTAAAAATAAGATAGAATTAGAGAAGCTATTAATAAGCCTCCACAGATAACAGTAAAACTAAAAAGAGAAAAAAAAGAAAAATTATACAAAGAAACAATAATAAAAATGTGCATAGATATAAGGAACGAGAGAGACGTTAAATTATGTCATTAAAAAAAGCAATTAGGGTATCGTGGGATGGAAGAGGCAAGACTAATAAAACAACAAGCTGTCACGTTTGGAAGTGACAATCAAAACAGGGGTGATGAAGCCACCAATCTAATATTCTTAAGTTCTATTAACGAAATCAGATTAAACAGATATTTTGAAGACTTCCTGACGGTAATGGCGCTCGACGGCCTTCGTCGACTGTACGAAGGGTGTCGTCTCCCGGCGCCGGGCGTTTAGGGGATGACAGTGTCAAATTGCTCCTAGGGGAGGTCCTTATACTCTACTTGGTGACTTATATCGGTCTCCAATCCTCGAATATAAAAAAAAACCCACTGGTTTATAGGTTTAAATATTCGGTTGTAAATATTCCAGTTTATTAGATATGGGCTTAATCATGGAGGGCGCCTCGAGCCTCTTGCGGCGTCTATGGTTTGGGTGCACGATTAGGCAAAGCCAACGCTTCAAGGTCTAGGGTTTAGGAGTGCACTATACACTTATTTAAAAATACGCCTTTACGCCTGTTAGCGCAATAAAGGCGCGTGGAGAGAAAAGAACGTATTCAAGTGACCGCTCGGACCACGACAAAAAACGAGCGCACTCAAGGTCTGCCAAATTCCAGCGACGTTTGGCGTTTTTACAATGGCCTACTAATAATTCACGCTAATAATTTAAATAAATTACTTTGAAAGTATAAATTAAACCAAAAGTAAAAGGATAATTGACCTCGTTATGACGCTTTCACATGTGTAAGCCTAAAAAGTTTATTAAATTTAAAAAGTTATTGCGATTACATTATACACTGTGTCCAGTGAGAAAGTTTACATTTTAAAGTTTGTGAACAAAAGTAGGTAATTTATTATAAGTGTTCATTACAACCAAAATGTTTGCCTCTAATTTCTTTTCACATATGGCTAATCGAGTGCGCAACTAATACATTATAGAGTTGCGGAGAAGAGTTATTAATTCCTAAAAGAAATCAAAGAAATTTATAAAATAACTAAAAAATAAACATTATGTATTTTATCATAAGGGTAACAAACAGGTCTTAAAATTATCAAAAAAATTAAACTATCCAACATTATATATGGATAGGCATTTTTCGAAGCTATATATGTGGGCTATTCTTGCTGTCAGAGTGAATTTTGATGACGACAATAAACATACCACATCTGATATGTAAACGGTCACTTCATCTTTGGTTGTAGCAAAGACAAATTTCCAGCTGTGAGACTTTTTCCTCTTAAATGAAACTTAAGGGGAGGGGGGCCTAAAGCGGGTACCTTAAGTTAAAATTGTAAAGAAAATAGGTTAAAAACAATATTTTCTGTTAAAATTTTATCATAGCATGGACACTACATTTTATATACTTTAATGTTGCATGGTCAAATTAATCATAACTCTTGAAATGAAAAGGCGTTGAGAGTGAAAACAAAACCCTTACAGATGGCCGCTTTGCCCAAAGGGGGAGCCTAAACCGGGCATGTGCTTTGGGCAAAGAGGGCATGTAAATAGTGTCGCATAAATAATGAAAAAGAAGATGATATTATGAAAGAAGCTAAAAATGAAACAGTTCTTACTTATAATCGTTTATTTAAAGCCAATATAATAAAATTGTGTAAATTCTCAGGCGGTACATCAATTAATTTAGTTTTGAGGTGTTCGAAAAATGTTTCCATCATCTCTTTATTTATTTGAGCTCTTTTTCTACTAATATTGTGCGCAATTCATTGTTGTTTGATTTCTGGTTGTTGCCCTAAAAAGTTATTTCCCCATTCCTAGCCCGGCGGCATGTTATTTTTGAACGTTGTTATGGGTTTTCATGCGTCGTCTAAATATCTTTATCATCAAACGTACGTCATGCATTCCTATCGGAATTCCTAAATCAGCCAAAGCTATCATATGACTGAGAAAAATATTTTCTTCGGCTTCTGGAAAGATTGGCTTTCCGACAGTTTTTATTTCATTTAAAGCCTCATCTAAGTCTTCCTGATAGTAATTACTCTTGTTGCTATATTTAACATTTCAGCGGTTTGTTTATTATACAAATTCTATACCAGACATGTGGAAATACGTGCACCACAGGGAATTCTTTTTAAAACAGGATTATAATTAATTTCTTATATTATGTAATTGGCAGGTGCATTATTAAGGCTTATTTTATAATTTTTAAACTTAATAATTATATATCATTGTATAATATTTATTTATTTATATATTTCTTATAAGTAAAGCATATTTATTTGTATATTTATATAAAAAAATGGCTAGGTTTTCAAGTGATAGTGATGTTGAGTCTGAGTATTTATCTTGTTCCCCTGACAGTAGTGACAACGAAAATCACCCATCATTACAGGAACTTCTTAAGGCGCGTTTTTCAAATGCATCCCCGAATTTCAACGCTGTTCACTTAAATGCGCAGAGTATTCCAGCTCATTTTACAGATATGTTGGCGTCGTTTGATCAATGTAACATCCATGCTATACTAGTATCTGAGTCCTGGTTAAAACCATGTCTCCCTTCAACGTTATATAATTTACCTGGATACCACCTTATCAGAAATGATCGTACAGGTAGTGGCGGTGGGGGAGTTGCTATTTACCTCCGGACACATCTTCCTTATACCATTGTAAGCATGTCACCGCAACCTCCCTCTTCTGATACTGGTGAGCACTTATTTATTGAAGTTGAGCTTTGTTCTGTAAAGATTTTGGTAGGTGTGTTTTACAGCCCTTCCCTTAAAATTAATTATTTCTCGTCCTTCGAAAAACTTTTAGAAGACTTAATCCCAAATTATAAACATTCCATTATTATGGGTGATTTTAACACCTGTCTTCTAAAACAGAATCATCGTAGTATGTCCCTCGAATCTTTAGTTACGGCTTCTGGCCTGACCATACTTCCACTGAAAGCAACACATTATTTTCCCAATTCTACACCGTCTCTCTTAGACTTGATCATTGTTTCTACTCCCTCTTATGTAATTTCTCATGGTCAGTGCCCGGCGGATGCTTTTTCTTATCATGACTTGATTTTTCTCTCTTATAACATTCGTCCGCCAAAAGCCAAAAGTAAAGTTATCCTGCAGCGTAATTTTGGTGGTATAAACTTGGCTGCCCTAGTCCAGGACGCCCAAGAATTGGATTGGTCTGGGGTCTTCAAGGCTGCTTCTGTAGATGAAAAGGTGTATGTATTTAATACAGCCTTGTTGGGGTTGTATGATTTGCATGCACCTATGCGACGTGTTAGAATAAAGCATCTACCTGCACCGTGGCTTACAGACGATATCAAGAAGCTCATACGTAAGAAATCTATGGCTAAGACCAAGTATAAGCTTAAACCCAGTGATGAAAACAAACAAGCATTTATAACAATTCGTAATCGCTGCAATAGAGTGTGTAGGGATGCACAGCGCCGGTATATTCATGAATCAGTTGAGAAAGATAACCCTTCAAAAGTATGGAAGTTTTTGAAATCACTTGGAGTTGGAAAGTCAGTGCAAAATCCTATTCCGAATAACTTCGACATTGATAGTCTTAATCAATATTTCACATCTACAAAGAATTTTGACAATTTGACTAAGTCAAACACATTGAAAAATCTTTCTTCTTTTCCAACTCCTTTACATCCAAGTTTTAATCTTAGTCTTTTATCTGAATGTGATGTTAAGAGTGCTATAAACTCTATATCTTCAAATGCAGTCGGCAGTGATGGTATTAGTCGTGGCATGATCGTTCCCATTCTTGGTGTCATAAATCCTATTATAACCCACATTCTTAACTTTTCCTTCACATCTTGTACCTTTCCAGTTGCTTGGAAAGAAGCACATGTTATTCCTCTCCCCAAAAAACCAAATCCTTCGTCCTTTTCTGAATTTCGTCCAATTTCTATTCTCCCTTATCTTTCAAAAGTTTTAGAACGCCTAGTCCACAAGCAATTTAGCACTTTCCTTTCTCAAAATTCATTAATGAACCCCTTCCAATCCGGTTTTCGCCCAGGCCATAGCACAGTCACAGCACTAGTTAAGATTACGGATGACATCCGGCATGGGATGGAGAATGGCTTGTTGACTGTACTATCACTGTTAGACTTTAGCAGCGCCTTCAATAATGTTGATTACGACTTATTGCTTGGTATTCTTCGCACTCTTAACATATCTCCATCAGTAATCGACTGGTTTCACAGTTACCTGCTTGGGCGCCGGCAGAGAATTCGTATTGATGAGTCATACTCATCCTGGTGTGGTTTAACTGCCGGTGTTCCTCAGGGCGGCGTTTTATCTCCCCTTTTATTCGCTGTTTTTATAAATTCTATCTCCGATAATTTGACTTCTTCCTACCACCTATATGCTGACGATTTACAAATCTACACACAGAGCGACACTGATTCACTGAATACTGCAATTAATAAAATCAACACAGACCTGGATCATATTCTAAGATGGAGCAAAAAGTTTGGTCTTGCTGTAAACCCTCAGAAAACTCAATTGATTATCGTCGGTAGCCCTAGGATGAATGCTAAAGTTACCTGGTCTTCCTTACCACAGGTTATTTTTGACGGGACACACATTCCTCTTAGCGATACTGTCAAAAATCTCGGCATAATCATCGATAGGGAGCTGTCTTGGCGGCCTCACATCACCGATTTAAGTCGCAGAGTCTTCTTGTCTTCTAGATCCCTCAGAAGATTAAGAAACTTTCTGCCCACTGCTACCAAGATTACGCTTGCTGAGTCCCTCTTGCTTCCCATACTTGATTACGCTGACGCCTGCTATCTAGATTTAACCTTAGAACAGCTGAACAAGCTTGAGCGGCTTCAGAATTTTTGTATCAGGTTCATATTTGGATTGCGAAAATATGACCACGTTTCCGAATATCGTAAAAGACTCAAGTGGCTTCCTATTCATTTTCGCCGGAATACTCACATTCTCATTCTCCTTTATAACATATTATTTACTTCTAATAGTCCCCAGTACCTTAAGGAACGTTTTAAATTCCTTCGCCTTTCCACTGCCCACAATTTGCGCCATGATACGTACCGAAAACTTATGACGCCTGCACACACTTCATCCTATTATGGTAATTCTTTTACGGTGCAGGCTGTCAAACTTTGGAATATGCTGCCTCTTACTGTCAGAGAGGCCAAATCTTTACCAATATTTAGAAATTTGCTCAGAAAGCACTATTTGTCCACAAATAGCTATGTCTGATTAACAGAATATAACCATGCTAATACTTTTATTATAATAACTTGTGTATTATTGTATACATAATCGTGTATATATGTATGTATTTGTGTATATATATTTATATATATATATATATATATATATATATATATATATAATATTAGTTATGAATATTTATGTTTCTATTGCCATTCTTCTGCACCACCTATTTCGCCTGATTCAAATTTTTCTCATTTAGGTTGCCTGGAAGAGATCGCTTTGAGCGATAAGGCCGCCTATTGTATTGCCTAGAAAATATTGTAAATGTTATGGTCTGTTTCTGTAATTGTATATTTTGGTGTGCAATAAAGTGTTATCTATCTATCTATCTATCTATCTATAATTTGGATAGTAGTTTCCAAAAATTTTCTTCAATAACTGGTTGGTTTGAAGAAATGTTTGAGTTTGTAGTGGGTACTGTGCTATTGTTGCTAATTTTATGCTTCTTTCCACAGTGGATTTTGAGGCCACGATGTCCTTTAAAAAAACGGGTCTGGGAGCAATGCGGGAATTGTATGATATCGTCTTGTGATGCAATAGGCTCATAACTAGTGGATGGTGTAGCTAGCGGATCTGCCTGAGGGCTCCAGTCCATTACTTAAAATAAAAAGCTATACAAAAGTAGTACTAAAATTTAAAAAATACATTCATAGAACAAAGGAATATAAAAACTTCTTCTATCTTATTTATACAGCTACAATATTCTAAATATCTAAAAAAAGGAAGATACATAAACCTTGTAATATTACAATTATATAAGTACTTATAACAGGATCAAAAAAAGAAAATAAATTGAAGCTATGTTAATAATACATAATTTCGATATTGGTGCTAATTAATTAATTTAAGTTATATATTTTTTATAGGCGGTTTTAAATAATTTAAAGTTCCTTAATTGGGATTTATATCTCGAAACTCAGATCTGGAACTCCAGAGCTGTTAATGTAGGGTGCTTGTAAGAAATATGCGAGCAACCTTGTATATGTATTTATCGCCACTTTACATAATTTTCTCCAATAAACCACTGTTTTGATTAGTTCTTATAGTATATCCAGTATGCGGTTAAAGCGTTGATATTTTATTTATAACCGAAAATATCCAATTGAGCAGCAGCCTTTTTTGCTATCTAGAAGTTTAAACTAGTATATGAAGCCTTCCTTAACTATGTTACGCGATGTCCATCACAGCAGTTATGAGAACCATAGATTATATTAATATCACATAGACAATCGTCATAGATAATAATATGATCCTGCCAACACTTTGAAGTAATTGCTATCTTTAGCAATGATGTAATATTATTATTTTGTAGGGTAGTTTTCGTAGTATTTTCGTATAAAAAGACGGTGTGGCGTGTAGACAGTGTTCATTGCTTACTGTGCAGTGTGAATAGTTACACCAAAGGCTGAACAATAAAGGGGAAACCCTGCCCAAATAGTTAATATTTTGTACTTTCTTACCCAAATCTCTGCAAGGCTGTTTACCCTAATCCACTGATTCTATGGCTTGTTTTATTATATATTTCAGGTACATGTATAAAGGGTTTCATTTATAGCTTCGAGCGAGCACCTCCACTAGATCATACTTGTTTGTAACTAGTAACACATGGGAACTTGACCGAATCGAAAGCTTTATTTTCTTTATTGTGTTATGTTTTTTTTACTGTTAATTTGGGTTTACATTATTTGCCCTTTTATGTGTGTGTGGAAATGAAACTACAAGGTATTCGGTTAAACAATCAAAATTAAATTCCTTTATTCAAAGACCCTTAAGTATAGATTTACTATATAACAAGGAAGTATAATATATAGCTTAAAGCTAAAAATAACCATTAATAACTGCCTTTATTTGACAGGGTTTTATTATACCAAAATAACCTAGTTGGTATTTCTATATTTATAGATTTCTATCCACACTTATAAGAAGTCGACGCTCAGATTCGGAGAAGGGTTCTGTTCGGAGAACCAAAGGTTATGAGACTCTAGCAAATATACTAATAATAATAATAATACTAATAGCAGTAGGGTCGCAGGAAGCTTATGCTGATCTACGAATGTAAGCTAGGTATAAAGGTGTACGAACATAAAGATACAAAACGATGGAAACACTAGATGAGTTAATACTTAAATGATTTGAGGGCGCCACTGGCTTTTGAGGGTCGAAGCCAAAAACCAAACGTCCGCTCCTTCCACGAGGACGCGTTCATAGACCTGCCGTAGAAAGGCTGGCAGTGATGGCTTGATTAATGATGTGGGTGGGTTTGGTCGTTAGGAGCTCACGGAAGGTATGATAACTAACTCGTTCATCATAACACGGTGTTATACCCGACACGATATTTTACGATCGCCGGCATAATACTTAATTCTTTCTATAATAATACTATACTAAGGTCTCTAAATATCAGCTAGACCATAGGCGACCAAACCATTAAACCCGTATACTGTATATACGGGTTTTAATTAAAGTGGTCCCGATGGATGTGTTAGTATCTCGCGGGATTATATCGAATATATATATCCGGCCAACGATCGTGCCGTCTAAAGGTGTGGATCCGCTTCCTGATACGACACGATGGTGGCGGAACGATGAACACTTCTTAAATGTTATAAAATAAGTAACTGGTTACGAAAGATTATCTAGTCTACTCAGCTTGAAACGCACGCCGTATATGAGGCAAGAAAAATGAATCTAATGAGACCATGAGTGAATGAGAGGTTGAGACAAGGATGGAAGATTTCTTGGATGCCTGAAGAGACCTAGATTTCTTCTCGAAACTTCCATTCTAACAGGAATGTTCTAAAAATCTAAATGAATGTTAGCCTAAAGGCTATTGGTGTAAACTGCCCTACGAAATAAACAGAAGGGAATAACTGGAATCCAGTAATTAATTTGAGGCGAAGACGCGAGTCAAAACGCGTGCTATTTTAGTATCCTATGCTTACAAGCTTTATTAACGGAGATTGTAATTTCATTATCTATACTCCAGTCCAAATGGGCGCGGCTACGATCGACCAATTATGAGTCTCAAATTGCACGACATGAATCACGTGACCATAAGGTCCAACGGCGCGAATCTTTCAAAAATGCAACATTGATATTTTAAAGATAATTTATGTGAGTGGTATCTGTTATACCACGTCACAATTGTTGATTAAGTAGAGTTTTGGATCACAAATGTAATATTAACCCTTAATCGGATACGAGCTACTCGCGGCGATATGTTGGGATATTCGGTTAATTTTGACCGGCGAATGTTGTCTTCCAAATGGTCAAGCGTTTGTGGCTTATCCGCATAGACCAATGACTTTACATAGCCCCACAGAAAGTAGTCTAGCGGTGTTAAATCACAAGATCTTGGAGGCCAATTCACAGGTCCAAAACGTGAAATTAGGCGGTCACCAAACGTGTCTTTCAATAAATCGATTGTGGCACGAGCTGTGTGACATGTTGCGCCGTCTTGTTGAAACCACATCTCCTGGACATCATGGTTATTCAATTCAGGAACGAAAAAGGTAATAATCATGGCTCTATACCGATCACCATTGACTGTAACGTTCTGGCCATCATCGTTTTTGAAGAAGTACGGACCAATGATTCCACCAGCCCATAAAGCGCACCAAACAGTCAGTTTTTCTGGATGTAACGGTGTTTCGACATACACTTGAGGATTAGCTTCACTCCAAATGCGGCAGTTTTGTTTGTTGACATGGCCATGCAACCAGAAGTGCGCTTCATCGCTAAACAAAATTCGCTTATGAAAATCGGGAACAGCGACAATCTCGTTTTGGGCCCATTCCACGAATTTACGCCTTACTTGATGATCGTTTGGCTTCAATTCTTGCACGAGTTGGATTTTGTAAGCACGCAAACCAAGATCCTTCCGCAAAATCTTCCATAAAGTGGATGGACACAGATCCAATTCCTGTGCTCGATGGCGGATGGACTCATTCGGGTCTTCCTCAATGCTACGCTCTACAGCAGCAATAGCTTCTTCTGTACGCACCGTACGGCGTCTCTGGGGATGCGAGTTATCAATAAGAGTAAACGTGGTGCGAAAACGTTCTATGGTTAATCGAATTAACTGCTCTGATGGACGATTTTGTCGACGATAAAATGGACGTAGTGCGCGATACGTATTCCGCACAGAACCATTATTTTCGAAATAAAATTGCACTATTTACAAGCGTTGTTCAGGCGTGAGTCTATTCATGATGAATTGCCAAACCAAACTGAGAATAAATCACTTGACAGCTGTTAAATCGGTCGCCATCTTGAACAGTAATGCCAACTTAAAGTTCTATACCTCTATAAAAAACACCCCATATATATATTTTTTTATATTTATTCTTCTGAATTTTGAGCTAAATGAAATTAGCATTAGATGGAACAAATGGAATTTCCACGTCTTCTTCCGATATCGGATCAATTTTCCAAAATACCAAGTAGTGCAGCATCAGATAGTGGCCTACTTGATGACATCTTGCCCTAAAAAAATAAACAATTAGGCAATAACAATAAAAACAAAAAATATTTACACATAAGTTACGTTCTTTGGCCGTCGGAGGATGTTTTAAAAATACGATATATTAAAATATATTAATTAATTACAATTAGGTACTTAATTATAACTTAATATTAACGTCTGGACTTCTTCGCGAGGGAGGGAGCACCAAAAGACGACGCTGGTACGTCCCGAGGACCCTTTATGGGTTTGTGCGATGTTCCGACATCGTATGATCTTCTTGGAAGATCGATGAGTTGTATCGTGTGAAGCAAAAGTAGTAAGTTAAGGGTTCGTCCACACGAACACATGCAGACAAAATGTCCTAGACCGATACTTTCGTTATTTCAAACATTTACTTCTACTAACGTACAATGGTCATATATTAGCCACATACTTTATGAACACATTTTAGATATATTATTACTGTAAGTAACTAATTTCATACACTCAACCATGCCTACCTCCGGTAGCTCCAGGGCCGCGCAGTGCTCCTTCGTCCACTCAACAGCTGCCTCGTTTTCACAGTATAGCCGGAGCGAACCATCGACGTAAGTAGGCCTGCGCTAAACCTAGGGGCCTCCGAGGTCGACGTCTGTGTTTTTGCCGACGCGATGATCTTCTGTATCAATTGCTTCTCAATTTCCGTGGCGGTGGCTTGGGAAATGAAGCCCGTTGACGATGTTATTACCGCCTTTGGGACATCCTTGGATGCTGCCTCCGCATAGCTGGTTGGTTTAGGTACCAGGGTAGGGGAGAGCTTCGGCTTTTTGGACTCTCCTCTAGGAGAGACAGTCTCATCCAGCCTAGCCCTCTTGTGATGTTCGGTTTCGCCTGTCCGGTACCTTGCGTTTTAAGGCTAGGCCTACTAGGGCCCTGCTCCTTGCTTGTTGTAGGAAGCACCTTGGTTGGGGCTGGTTTTTCCGTTTGTTTGTCTGTCTGTAAAGCGGGAGGGGTGGGGGGGGGGGTTAGTTTAGCGCTCTTGGCTTCGGCGCGTTTTGCCTTCCTCTTTTCCTTCTTTTTAAGCATCCTCCTATGCTTACGGGTGAACCGAGGGTCATCACACATCGGGTCACTAGGCTACTTGCCCGCCTTTACGGTGGGTTTCGCCGACGGTACGGGTTTTTGATCCTTTTGACTATCCATTGTTTTAATTATGTAGATTCGTCCTTGTGGCTTCCCACTCTCCACGGAGCCCGCAACTGGGAGTGTCCGTACGGTACACTAGGACTACCACTCTGATATAGGTGCGAAGAGTTTGTGGTTGGGCGCGACATCGGGAGCTCGTACTAGCGCGGCTGGGGAAGTCCTTTTTTTTTTTTTTTTGGTAACGCAGGGGGAATGTCTTTTCTTGCGACACCCCCTCGGGCCCGGGGGGGGGGGACCCGAGGGGAGTGTGGGACTCCCAGCGGCAGGGGTCTCCACGCATAACTACCGCCGTCGGCGGTAGTAGTCGCGAGATCCCGTCCGCCAGACTACCCACTAAACCTACCTGCGCCTCTTTCCCACGCTATTACGGGGCGCCACGAGAACTAGAGCGGTGCTACTACATTCGTGACGCCCCAACGTTTGACAATCTTCAGAACACCCCGAAGGCAAGGTGTCCTGCTTCATCAACAGGGGAGGAAGTCCGCGGGTTCCCCCGGTTCCCGCGGCCCCCTGTGATGGCACTAAGGTAGGTGGATTGCGTAGCGACGCCTCCGACCGCCAGTCCGCCGTCGTCGGATGGGGTCTGCGTACGCATCCACCTCCCTGGTCCTCTCCGCGGCCTCCTTCAGGGACATTACCGTCTCGCTGAAGGAGGAAGCCGCTCTCCATCCGTCCTCGCTCAACAGCATGGCTTCGACCAACTGCTGGAGCGAGGACACAGGACCCGTAATACTTTCTAACTGATGACGCTGAGATCCCCAGGCGGCGCACTCGACCAGCGTATGATAGGCCGTATCCCTCGGTGCGCCGCACTCCAAACATTCTGGCGTTGGTTCTCGCCCCGCTATCTGATGCAGATACTTACCGAAGCAGCCATGCCCAGTAAGTATCTGCGTCAGCCTGTACGTTAGGGTCCCGTACTTCCTCGAGACCCAACGAGACAGGTGGGGGCGGACCGCCTCCACAGTCTCTCTTCCTGCTTCTGGGGACCTCAGGTCATCAGCCCATTCTTGGATCAGAGCCTCGGTAGCTAAGACCCTGATCCTCCTTACAACTGCCGGGCACGGCCTCTCTCCTCTGTCTCTGGTGTCCTGTCGGTAGCGGTGCACTGCCGCAAGCACCTCCGCCTGGAGCTCCCAGGGCGGATCACTCGCGAGCACTGTCGCCGCCGTCCATGATACTGTCCGGTACCCCCGGATGGCCCGCACCGCCAGAACCCTCTGAGAACGTCTCAGAACGGTCCTGTTCTTGCGGTAAAGCGAATCGGCCCACACGGGGGCACCGTACAGCGCTATGCTCCGTAGGACACCCATGTACAGCTTTCTACAGACCATGCCCGGCCCTCCCACATTGGGTAAGAGTCTGGCCAAGGCGGCAGCGGCACCTAGTAATCTCGGGGCCAGCTGGGTGAAGTGGGCCCCGAAATTCCATTTTCCGTCAAGGACAAGGCCCAGGTACTTCATCTGGGCCTTTACCGCTACCGCCACTCCCTGGACGGTGACGTGCGTGCCCCGGGGCGGTGGTCTACGTCGTCCGTAGAACATGAGGGCCTCCGTCTTCTCCGCGGAGACCCTCAAGCCTAATTGACGAACTCTTTCTACGACCAACGCCGTCGAGGCGTTGGCTAGTTCCACGGACTGCTCGTAAGTTCCGCCCCGGGCCGTGATGAGGGTGTCGTCGGCATAACATATCACCCCCATCCCGGGCAAGACTGGCTCGCGGAGAAGCCAGTCGTAACCAATATTCCACAGGATCGGACCCAGCACCGAACCCTGTGGAACACCGCACACGACACGTCTCCTACCAGAGATCTGACCAATCCCATCCCAGAGAATGTATCTGTCTTGGAGGTACGCCTCCAACAGTCTGACAAGGTACAGAGGCACTCCCTGAAACCGGAGTGCCTCTAGAATCGTTTCGAAAGGTAGACTGTTGAAGGCATTTTGGATATCCAAAGATACCACCAAGACAGACTCCTTTATGCTCTCCGCCTCCATCGTGAGGCTCCTCAATGCGAACAGGGCGTCCAGGGTTGAACGCCCCGGCCGGAAACCGTACTGAGCCTCCGAGAGTCCAGGCCCATCGGAATTCAGGTGCTGGACGAGGCGGTTCGCCAATATTTTCTCGAACACTTTTGCCACCTCGTCCAACAGCACGATGGGCCTGTAGGCGGAGGGGGCTTCGGGAGGGCGGCCCTCTTTCGGGATGAGGAACAACCGGCCCTCTTTCCACTGCTTCGGGAACTCACCTGCTCTGATGCAGGCGTCAAAGAGTTCCCGAAGCTGGCCGCCTAGATGTTTGGCGGCCAGGAAGAGGACCCGGCCTGGGACCCCGTCCGGTCCCGGTGCCGTCTTCCGGCCCCGGAGTCGATACAGGGCCATTTCCATTTCCTCCTCGGAGACTGGGGGAGGATCAGTCTCCGGGGGTACATTCTGAGGAGGACACATCCTGGGAGGAGTAAAAGCTCCCGGGTTCGGGAAGAGTCCGTCGACAATTCTATTCAGGACCCCGTCCGGCAGGGACTCCGTGACTGGGGTGGAGCGGGCGCGCATTTTTTTGCACGCCACCCGGTACGGACGTCCCCAGGGGTCCGCGTCCAATGAAGACAAGATTTCTTCCCGTGCCCGGGTCTTCGCCTTACAGATCGCTAGCTGAAGAGCCTTCTTCGCTGCTCGATACTCCTCCAAGCGATGTTCCTCCTCACCTCTGTCCGGAGGATGCCGTCGCCGGCAGTTCTTCAGAGACCGGCGAGCCCGAAGGGCTGCCTCCCTCAGACTCCCGATCTCTGCAGTCCACCAGTAAACCGCTGGTTTCCGCCGACGTCGACGCGACCGTGGCATCGAGGCATCGCAGACCCTCGTCAGGGTTCTGCGCATGCCCTCTGCCAGATCTTCCGGACAGGTGTTACTTTCTCGGTTGGTCCAGCCCTGGACGACGGCCATTTCTTCAGCCAACTCGGGATCGAGCCGGCTGATGGCCCATCGAGGGAACTGGCCGTGATTTCGTGGGGGGTTTGACCTAGTTCTGTCAGGAGGAGGGGAGACCTCGAACCTTATGTAAAGGTGGTCCGATAAAGTCTCCACCTCCTCCTCCACTTTCCAATTCATCACCCTGCGTGCGATCGCATGGGTGGCAAACGACAGATCAATGACGGACCCACCCCGCGCTCGCACGCAGGTGTGGACCGAACCACGATTCAGAAGGGTCAAACCACTTTGAAGTGCCCACGTTTCCACAGCCAGTCCCCTCAATTCGGTGACAGTGTTTCCCCAGGAGCGGGATTTGGCGTTGAAGTCGCCGAGTACGAACGTCGCCCTCGGCGACTGTCTGCCCACGGCAGCCCTGACAGAATCCAAGAAGAGCTCGAATTCTGCGAGGGGTCGGTTGGGGGAAAAATACACACCTATGAAGGTGTGGTCCCCCCAACCAGCCACCGCGTAACCCCGCCCCCTCTCGATCTCGATGAGTTGGGTGCCAGCACCTGAACTGGCCACCACTGCCACCGTGTCATCCAGGTCTCCAACCCAGTTGCTCTGGGAGGGGACGTAATAAGGCTCCGATATTACGGCCAGACCAACCTCCCACTCCGCCATGGACTGCAGGAGTAAATCCTGGGCCCCGGCGCAGTGGTTTACGTTTCCTTGCAGGAGTCTAATATGTTGTCCGGGCATTTTATTGGGACATATTAGACTCCTCCTGGCGTCTTGCTACTCCGACATTCGCCGGGGGCACATACTTGCCTCGGACGTGTGGAGGGAGGCAGCCCCTCGACAACGTCACATGGTTTGCGTCGAGTCCCGACTCGGCGCAGACCACACAATGAGCGTTCGGCTCTACACATTGAGCAACCCTGTGTCCGCTTCTGCCGCAGCGGAAGCACAGGGCCGACCTATCAACTCGCCCGTCCGGGCACATCACTGTGATGTGGCCCGTGTATAAGCACCGCATGCAGCGTATGGGCCGCCTCTCACGGGCCGCCACCTCTGCCGCGCTGAAGCCCACGCAGATCCGCTTCAGTTCGGTCAGCAATTTCGCGACCGGAACGGGGCACTGAACGTATGCCGCCCCTAACCCTCCCGGTCCCACACCAATGCCTCCAGATTTAACGTGCTCGCGAGGGCAATTCCCCGCGCGAGCGATGGCCTCCTCTAATAACCAAGGCGTGACCGAGTCGTCAAGTCCTGTGACACGAATATCTCCTTTCTTCACAGGCCTGGCGACCTCGGCCACGCCTGTTAACACTGCGCTGAGGGCCAAAGCCAGCCGGTCGGCCTTCTCGATGCCCTCCGGCCCTGGCGGCAGCTCCAACAGCCGGGCATCGCTGGCCGTCCGGATGATCTTGAGACCCTCCTTGAGGCCCATCACTTGCAGGTCCACCACCTTCGCAGCCTGCTCAAATACCTGGCGGTACGTCACCCCATTTGCGACGGCCTCGGGCAGTAGCGTCACCATCACTGCTGCTGCCTTGGCCTCAACTAGCGGGACCGACTTCCTGGGAGGGGGTCTTCTAGCCGGCGCAGATCTCCCTTGGGGAGCAGAGTGTTGAGGTGCGGGGGTCAGGGCAGGGTATCCCCCTGCTCCTCTCGCGCCCCTCCCTCTGCCCCTGCCTTTCCTACCACTTCCCACTACTGTCCATTCACCCTGATCCTTTTGGGTGTAGAAGGTGGTAGTGGGGGGGGGTCAACCACATTGGGGGGATCGGAGCCATCCCCTGTTTTCTAGGGGCTCTCTGAATGCCAGAGGGGCCCGGTTTCGAAGATGGGCGCGGAGGTCCCACCACTTTGGCATACGACGGGGCGGAAATCACCGCCGTCGGGAATGGCTCACACTCCATCTCCAGGGGCTCCGTCAGGTCGTCGGAGGCCCTGGGAGGAGCAGCCGTGGGCGGCGTGATACCCGAAGTCCCGGGTGCCGCCTTATTTCTTTTGTCCGCGGCGAGTGGCGGACGGATGATCGGGGGGGGGAGAAGGCGGTCCTCAAGGCCCGCGAAGCGGGCGTTGATGAATGAATCAAAAAATTCTTAAAAATTCGAGCGCACGTCCGCTCCGTACGACTGCCAGAGCGGGAATGGCTGGGGAAGTCCTCCCCTAACCTAAGTAACCTCCTGTCTACTAGAGATACTTTTTATTTAGTAATTTGTTGAAACTTTAGTATTATATTTCTAACCGATTAAACTGTATTCGAAAAGTAATGAAAAAATCTCACCTCTTGGAAAATGGTTTACTTACTTACTTTATTGCATAACATTAAGATACAATTCAAGAAGTTTAAGTACAGAAGACCGGAGGTGGTCTTATCACTAAAAGCAATTTCTCCCAGACAACCTTAATATGTAAATTATGTAACATGTTGATTTTGCAATTTAAATAGAATAAAAAAGAATATGTAAATAAGATTTTGAAATGGCAAGTATAAAATTAGAAATAAGACAAAAATATACATATATTAATATATATAAATAAATAATAATCATAGCAATAATGTATACGAGTAAATATGCGAGAGATGAAGATATAATGATTGACTTTAGAGCCCGAGGTAATAATCCTTCGAGTCCGTTGAACGCCTGGGCACGCCTGATTTTCACAGGTAGCGCAACCCATAGACACACTGCATGAACTGTGAAAGATTTATATATGTTATTTAGCTCCAAAGTGATAACCATTCAGATTGTCGTAAAAAAACGCCGACGTTAGTCCTGTTGAAGGCTGTTGTTCTGGAGAGGCTTGTAGCCTGGGCTGCGCGTGCAGACAATTCAGAATTCCTTTTCACGAAAGAACGAAACCATACTTCCGCAGCCATCTTATTCTCAATCCAAGTATTCGGTTTCTTCAATTCATATTTGACGGTCAATTCGAACGCCAACTGCGGGTGCGATGCGATGGCCGGGAGAAGGCAAAGACGGAAGAAAAAGCATGGAAGGATTTACCTCGCCACCAGTCCGCCGCCACACTGTACTCGTCCCCCGGGGGTTGACACACTCACTAGGATTATGGTTATGATAATTAAATGTAATCATAAGTTTATTTTTTTTATTATGTCCCAACCAGCGTTACGTATAATTATTTAATATTTCTTGTTCGGCGCAGACTTCATTTAAATGTTTATTCTTTTCTTGATGGCGAGGATGGGGAGGAAGAATTTATAAGAAGTCTTTCTTCGCAACCACCATTTACCTCACCTCTTTCCTAGGGAGTCCAAAGTGATGAGATACTTGGAAAATTCACGTTCTTGTTCTTGAGTGAAAACTCTGTTAGGTGCCACATGCCCCATACCAATATTTTCTGATCTCTCTCATATAGAGCAGTAAGGCCACATAGTTAAGGTCGTGCGCTTCTGCGCCATTTTTTACGATTTTTCATTTTTAACTTCTTCATATGCGTATTTATATTGGCATATATCACTTCGCCTTTTTGTTGTTTTTCTTATGCGTGTCCTATCTACAAAAAGAAACGAAGGAATTAATAATACCGTACCCACCAAAATTGATACAATTGTACCCGTCTCTCCTTTTTAACAAATTAAAAATCACAGTGACGAGCCAAACAATCGTACACAAAAAATAATCACATTTCCATATAAAGGGTCCACTGCAATGATGATAAATGTCCTTTTGTTTTAAGATAATTGGGTTTTAAATTTATAAACGGTGTATAAAAACTCAGACCTAAAGATTATAAAATGCTATTTATTAAAGTTGAATTATAAGCTTAATAGTATTATTCCTTTGGAAAATAATCATTCCTAGGGTATTATAAACTATTTAAAAATAATCTAATCTTAAGTAAGTCTTTAAAAATCAGGACTATAATGATCACTGTACACACTGCGTTCACAGTCAACAATGTTTGGTGTCCAAATAACTGTTTTATTTAACGTCTGAATCTTTAATATTTGCAGTATGAGCAAGTTCATCGTAATAACGTCTCGTTTCAGGCCTACAGAACTTTTTGCAGGTCTTTATATTTTGCTGTTGATATAGGCAGCTTTTCGTTATAAGCCAAACCAGGTAATTTGAATTCGTCCTCATTAACTGTCTTCATAGACCGAAAAAAAACTGGGGTGTTGAGCACACTTGATTCTCATGGACTATCGTTAAAATTATATTCTAAGATCTAATCCCCGAGCAGAAAAATACTTATCCCATTTTGAATATTAGCAGTAATTAGAAAAAATCTTCAATCGAAAATACCTACTTTAATGCGATCACGCACAAATAATAGGATCTCTGGTAACTAACTGAAGCATGCGACTACCGGCGTAACGCTAACGATTACCTTCAGATTGCGCGTCTACTAACAGTTTGTCATAAGTAAAAACGTTTGAAAATTTAAATGTCTACAGAAAGCAACGGTACGAACTGTTACGGTTGACTGATCATCTATATAGACTATGTTACAAATCCTGTGTGTAAAAATAATGATCTTTTAGTTTTTCTTCATTTATTTTATTCAGTTGGCAAAATTCTTCGAATAATTCTTTCCAACTTATTAGGCTTTGTACAATCAAACAAATTGAAACATGACCCACCATAAGGTCATTTTCTTACAGTCGTGAAATACAATTAGGTTGAAAATCGCCTGAACATACATTTCCTTGGTAACGAACTTGTTATCATGTTATTAGACATTGACAGTTACTGACTACGTTGTATTAAACAGATCGGAGAGACTCGTCTATACTCGTGTAACATCTGACAAATGCTATTACGTGCTATTACTATCTCTGTCATTAAGTATGTTGGATTAAGTGCCTTTTCCTATATCTTACCGACCGTTTATTTGCCTTACTAACGATTAAAATTTGAAGTAATCTCTATACAAGCAATGTCAAAATTCAACCTAAGGTAAAGCAGGGGGGGAAGTGAAGTGGAGTGAATAGTGAGATATCGGAACCGGTCATAAATCGATAAGTCAAAGGTGACACAGGCCAAACCTTTCGTATATACAACATTAGATTTTAGGGTTATCGTTATACGTTAGGTAGCAGAAATACACAAGAAAATAAAACATTAACAACATTAATGTGGAAAAAAATAAAAAAATTGTTTTTTTGTTAATTTTATTAATTGGTTGTAGTATTTCAAAGTTGATATGAAGATATGGCACTCATTTTACTTTACTTAAACCTAAAACCGGGTATAAGCACCATTGTTTTCAATGACGTCTAATAGTCTATTACGCATCGACCCGATTAGACGATTGCAGATGTCGGTTCCCCTCATGTAATTCCAAATTTCATTACAGTGCTGCTCAATTGCTTCCTTTGTCCTCTCGTTTCTGTTATCCCACATTTGAACCATCAAACCCCATAAATTTTCTATTGGGTTGAGGTCTGGTGACCTAGATGGCCATGAAAGTAGAGTAATTTCATCTTCATGCTGGGTAAACCAGTTCGAGACAATTCTGGCGGTATGTACTCGTCAATTGTCGTGAACGTAGGAGAATACAGGGACTTCTTCAAGTGGGTACACTATTCGCACTGTCGGTAACATTGATTCTTCCAACAAATCGACATAGTTTAATGCGTTTTGACGAGGAGAAATTTGGACAAGTTCACCTATATATACCCCCCGTACCCATCCAGGCCCACATGTTAGCTGAAATTCGACCAGATGATTGATTGGGTACTACGTGATCCTCTGTGTATCGCGTATTGTTATAACGCCACAAAGTTAAGCGACCATGTTGAGAAGATCTAAATGATTTTTCATCTGAAAATATGGTATTAGTCCATTTAAAGTCTAAATAATTACGTGCAAAATTTAATCTTGCAGTTTTGTGTGCATTCGTTAAGTGTACTTTCTTAACATAATGCCGGTAATGCAGTCCAATACGGTGTAAATGATTTCTTATGGTTTGTAAACAAACGTCGTAACGTGCCGCGAAATCTTGGGTACGAGAAAAAGGATGTTCTTCATAATGGTGCTGCATATCTGTACTTTGTTGGTTTGTTATTCGACGAACGCCATGATTATGTTTTCGTCTATCTTCAAGAATGCCCTCTTCAGCGTGCCGTCTGATCCATGTTCTCACTGTGTTCCGACTTATATTTAACACTCGTGATATTTCTCGAATGCCATAACCTTCCTCACTGAGCACTACAATCCGAGCTCTTTGTTCTGCGAAACTACCCATTATACAATTTAATTTTTAGATATTGAGCTCTAATTTTTTTCTCATTGACTTTACTTGACTTCTGATATACTTTCAGAATGACATTTTATTTTTAAAATTATAATGATTTTTCTACAATGAAAAGAGTTAGAATTATAAGGCAGATTTCAGTTCGAGATTCAAATTATTTCAAATCATTACTGTTTTATCTAAAACATATCTAGTACAATGATAACAAAGTTTAAAATTGCGTAGTTCTGAGGCTAGTGACGCATTTTTATTAATGTTTATAACGTCCTAAGTGCAACACACAATAAACCTTACTAATTTGACGGTTTTAAAGGAATTATTAGCAAAGTGGGTCATAAATCAGTTATGCCGATCGTACATTGAGTTCGTAATTGGGTAAGATTCCATTGTACGCCATTTTGTGTGCATCTATAATAGGTTAGGCAGTAGTTGTATTTGCCAAATTTTTAATGGTTTTCCGGACTCGTCACTTGTAACGTCCACCCGACCCTCAAAAAGGGCAAGGAATGACAAACTCAAGCCGAAGCATAGAGTGAGAAATAAAAGAATTTATAAAGTGAAATTTAATATCATTTATTAAGTAAATAAACAGAAATTGGCCATAAATCGTGATCATCTAGTAATAAGAACCCTCGTCATAATACCGTTAACCCTATGTTCACAAGGTAGGTTATATAGGAGTGTTGATCAAGAAACAGGAAGACTCAAGGATCGGTGTATAATATATATCTATATAAATAATAGTTTTGTAGTATAAGTTGTAAGTGTAAAATGTCATGCATTTTATGAATAATGACAAATGTAACGACTCATGACATAAGCTCATCACCTGAGTACGCCGTGCCTTTATTAGCCAAAAGGAATTTTAATGTACATTTCATAACAAATTATATAATTTTGTGTAGGCACCCCTCCTAACCGCCCGGCTGATGCTATGCCACCGCATTAGCTATCAGTAAACGAACTCACGTCAAAACAAAAGAAGAATCTCCAATCTTTTAATTAAATTTATTGAATCTATTATAAACATTGTCTAAAGTTAGCGTCGGTTCACAACGTACTATCACTGGCGAGAAGAGCCGACAAGAAACTCTCCAGTAGTACGCCTAACAATTTAGAAAACCCCTTTGGAGTGCCTTATGTGTAAAATGAGTTGGAAAAGCCATAAGACTTGAGTGAACGTATCATATCAGAGCCACTCTTCAAAAATATCAAATAAATTTGTAGATATGAGGTGTTTGCGATTAACGCAACTACTTCATTCCATAAAACCTCATTACATCAACACATTACCTATATTATTAAAAATCACTCATGTCACTCGCCTTACATACGTCTAAACATCAACAAATATTAATTGCTATTAAAACTAAATCTACATATAAAACTTGTAAAACCACAAATATATATATAAATTCGAAGCAGATATTTCAATTTAATATATCATCAAAATATTTGGTCCTTCGAGCCGGATTAAACCAGCATCTATAGATTATTATATTTCTGAAAAATTCAATATCCAAAATGTCTATTTCGCAATTAAAATCAAGACGTACTACAATAAAAGGAAAACTGACTCGACTTCACAACTATATACTTCAAGAAAGCTACGATACATTACAAATTCAAAACAGATACCACGATTTGGAAAAAATATTCGACCAATATGATAAAATTCAAACATCAATAGAAGAAGTAGAAGACGACGAACAGGCACATCAGCAAGAACGGCAAGCAGTCGAAGAAACATATTACGCAAGCAGGGCAGCTTATGGCAATATCCTTGACTCCCAGGCGGCTACGCAACCGTGCATAGCCCACTACAACAGAGATAGCGTACACCACATCAAATTACCACAACTGGAACTTCAAACATTCGACGGCAAGCTGACGGAATGGCCTAGCTTTAAAAATGTATTCATGTTTACTATTGACGACGCCAACATCCCGACAATACAAAAGTTAGTCTACCTTAAATCATCACTAAAAGGTGAAGCAGCTGCATTGGTAAGCTCCCTTCTTATCACTCCAGAGAACTATACCAAAGCTTTAAACATATTATCAAACAGGTATGAGAACAAAGTATTTATTATAAACCATCATTTAAAAACGTGTCTAGATTATCAGCAAATAACTCGCAACAACCTCAAGGAATTTCTTATGACCATACAACAAAGTTTAGATTCACTCAACGCACTGGATATCAACACAGACAACTGGGATGTCCTCTTGGTTTACCTTGTCACTCAAAAACTGGACAATTCACTCAGAGCTGCATGGGAACTAGGCCGCAACGAAACTTCTCTGCCGACATTCAAAGAATTGATGCAGTTTCTTAACATGAGAATGACAGCCTTTGATTTAATCAATGATAGAAACTCCGATTACAAGATTTCAGCTTGTAAACCAAAGGTAACAAACACAGCAACCGTAATTCAAAATAATAACATATGTATATTATGCAAAGAAGACCACTTAATATATAAATGCCCAGAATTTTTAAAAATGTCTCTTATACAACGGAACCAGTACGTAAAACATAATAATCTCTGTTTCAATTGCCTCAAACATTATAAAGTCAACCACAAGTGTTCAAAGCATAAATGTGTTACATGTCGCCTTCGTCATCATTCAATACTGCATATGGATCATTTACCAAGGAAAGCCAATGAATTTCATGCTTTTTCATCCAATATTTACAATGACAATGTTAAACAATTGCCATCAACGAGTAATGCACCTCTAACATCTGAAGCCGTATATACGCATTCAAATTCAATCTTAAACCAACAGCCATACAAAAATGAGGAAACATCATCTGTTGTTCATACAACAGTGACTGAATTTACTAATGAGAACCAAATTTTATTATCCACAGCTATAATACGAATTCAGGATGCAACTGGTCAGTGGCATACTGCTCGAGCTCTCTTGGATTCTGGCAGCGAGGCCAACCTAATCACTAATAGGTTAGCGCTCAAATTAAAACACAAATTATCCAGTAACCAATGTTCAATCAAAGGTATAGGATCTTCTTCACGTCTCACAAACAATACAGTTTCTACAGTCATATCGTCACGAACAAGCAATTTTAAATCAAACATCACCTGCCAAGTTATAGATAAGATCACAGTCAACTTACCTCACGCTTACATACAGACTAAAAATTGGAACATACCCATTCAAACTCACTCACTTGCAGATCCTTCGTTTAATATTCCTAGTGAAATTGATATACTCATAGGCGCAGAATTATTTTATAACATTATTACACAAGGCCACCTGAGAATAGGTCATAACTTACCACTACTAATTAACTCGGTATTTGGCTGGATCATCTCAGGTACTGTATTCCAAAATCATCAATATATAAATAACACAGCTCATACTACTTTGGTCAATTTCAATTATCGAGCGCAATAAGGAGCTACAACTTACATAAGAATAAAGCTACACTTTAATATTAATTGGCTAATTAACATAAAATTGTTTGTATAGTCAATTCCTTTGTCGTGTCGGAGGAAGGGATGTATATTGAATACAATCATTCATATCCAATCACACACATACCTAGTGAGACTCACACTACCGTGTACACATATATACACATCACACTGATCACTACTCTCTCTATATACACCCTCAGTACTCTCACTCATCAACAACATACTCTTCTTCAATTGGGCACACACTAAAGATAACATCAATGCCAACGTTTGGCAGAACTGTCGAATTCAAGAGGGTCTAGTCTAGTGTGCCTTTATGCATGTTGGCAAAGATTTTAATGGTGTCATTAATACTTGTTCAATTGTAAATACTACATTTTCGTGTATTAATTATTCTTCATTTAATATTGTCAGCCTATCTACTACATTGTTAGTTTAAACACAAGTTTATTTTACTACATTTACGATAAACATCCACATCTTATCTACATTAATTTATATTATTATAATGGTCCTTTGAGTTGTTTTTATTTTTATTTCCACCACTAAGTGCATTTCTAATTATCTTTTCTTTTCCTTGTTTATTGCTTTGTCATGACATAATATGTGGATGTACCAACTAACTACTGTAATTTTTGACTAGACTATAAGTTATGGTTGTACATATTTCCCTGTGTTCGGGAATATGTTTGCGATTAACGCAACTACTTCATTCCATAAAACCTCATTACATCAACACATTACCTATATTATTAAAAATCACTCATGTCACTCGCCTTACATACGTCTAAACATCAACAAATATTAATTGCTATTAAAACTAAATCTACATATAAAACTTGTAAAACCACAAATATATATATAAATTCGAAGCAGATATTTCAATTTAATATATCATCAAAATATGAGGAATAATACCTCAGCGACCTCCCCTGATGCAAGATAAGAATATCACAGTAAATTAAAGATAAAGTTTAAATGAAGTTTAAATAGTGATACTCTCGGCGGAACCCTACATCTGATTAAAGACCCTAAAACCCAAGAGATGAGAGCACAGCACCGTAAAGTAAAGTTTAAATTGAAATAGTCTTGAAATGGTGGTACTCTACATCAAGGGTGTCAACATCGGTAACACTGCTCATATATAATTTATTAATCCTTTCCAATTCAGTCATGCTTGCCTGGCCTAACTACATCAAAGGCTCTCATGGAATCACATATCGTGGAAAGAAGTAAATTTTGATACGAATGATCCGCTTGCATTTGGCCAGTAGCTGACCTCCGAGCGCCCACTTCGCCTCCAAGCTGATCCGCGGCGTAACAGGTTCCAAACCTCTCAGTTACCAAATCAGTTAAAACTCAATATGTGAAATCATCCTCGCCTCATGAATGCACATATTATAAACAAGTTGGATTTACTTAAAATCAGCACGCGAGAAATACCTGGATAATTGTCGTAACCATCCAAAGGTAGATTGTCCCAATAAGCGAGTGGGTCGTGAATCCCTTCGCCCAAGGTTACAGGGTCTATTAATCCCGGCTCTAACCTGAATCTTCATGAAAATATTCAATATGTGCTTTCACATCTAACTAGTTGTTGTTTCATTACAATTATACTACTGTTTAGCAAATATCCAGTATCAACAGAGTTACTTGCATGTAGCTATATAATTTAAAGAAATAAAATATTCATGAACAATAAATTTAAAATAAGTAACTGCATTGCACAACAGAGTACCATTCCGGCTTATTCTTACACACCTCAGTTGCTTCTTTGACATTCATAGCTCTTGTCATGCAATTACAGACTTGTCCAAATAAATATATATTCTAAAGGGTAAATCACGTTAACAAAATGAAAGTTAAAATAAAACTCTATTGCACAAGACCATGCCAAATGCCGAAGGCAAACCTTCTTAAACAAGAAAGTATTTAAATCATTAAAATCAGTAAAACCCAAAAAATAAACGTTAAATTTCTTAAAGTCTGTCAAGCTTTCCCAAACAAGTCGCATGATTGTTGTAGAGTGTGGTGTAATTATGTAGTGTTATAAAATATACTTAAATATATACACATATATGAATAGACTAAATAATAGATAATAAATCAAGACCATGACCACACAGACCTAGGTCAATAATAACCCTGCCTATATTCAAAACAATCAAGACTCAATACGACGTCTGACTTTAAGCTCACTGCGACAAGAGCAGATAGACATTAACAATCAACACCCCTATTAAGTAAGTGACCGCAGCCAGGTACAACAACATGTATGCAACAACAAGACAAGAACTCCTAGAAGTAAATCCCCATTGACATATAATTAATCTCCCTTAACAAATTAATAAATAATTATATTGCCTAAAAGAATCATTAGAACCCCTTAGTAGCTTCCGACTATGAAGTAGTAATATTATTTAATTCAGTTTCTAAAACCAAAGTTATATTTCAGAACCCTTTAAATTAAATTCAATAAATTAGTATTTTTATCCGCAAGACTATGTGTCCGACTTCCTAAATAATATATTAGCACACTCAGGCTTTACAATTACCCCTTATTAATTTAGTTAACTATGAAATTATAACAATGTATAAACAATTCTTATCTTATAATAACGCACAAGTCAATCAAGACTTACATCAAAATTAATTTAATATTGTATAGCTCATTCTCCATATAATATACAAATCAAGGACAATAATTAGTTAAGTTCTAAAACAAGAAGGTCAGTAATAGATAGTATACAAGTCTGTCTTTTATTACATATGATCATGTAGGTCTCCACAGTAAATAGTTATGTATGTTAGCATATATGCCCATATAAGTCATAAGAACGTCTCTATTGAATTAAAAGTGTATAGGTGGATCCACGGGTCCCAATATGTCTAAAGACTAACACCAAAGTATACCATAGTCAATGCTAACTAATTAATATATGCTACTGTAACTAACTACACATCATTAGTTAAGTTTTTGAAGATAATCCCAGGTTTATACATACAGACACGCATCAAATGCAAATATTCCATAATTCCTAAAATTTAAATTATTAATACAATATTATTAGTAACATCTCTGCAAGAAAAGAACATTAGATTTGTCTGCAAAATAATGTAATTAGTACACAAGGAAAATATCAACAACACATAATTAGTTATAGAATACATGTTCAATAAACAGATTAGGTTAAAACACATAATGAGGTATATCATTAATAACATACAAACGTAAAACAGCCTCTGGATCATCTGTGAACAGAAATAAAAGCAACAAACACGGAATAGATTAATGTTAGTAGATTATTAGTATATAGGTATTAATAGTTATATATTACAACAGTCCACGAGAACATCTGAAACATAGATAAACACAACAAGCAAGATATCGGACAAATCTACATGATTAGTAAAATTATTAATGTATTAATTGTTGACTTGAAGATGTGAACTAGCCCTTTGGTGAAATCCATAGCACCGAAGTCTGTAGCGCACATATCGAAGATATAGTTATTTATTGTTAGTATTGATCATTTTGTCCACAAATAGCTTTTTCTCCATCTGTAATAATATAAAACACAATTTTTTCCGAGAATAATTTTTTCATGTCTTGTTCTGTCAAACACGAATATTAAAGTCCCTTCTCTTCTCTGTCAAATTTTCAAACAAAGAAAAATTCAATTATATCATACAAAGAGATTAATAATAAATACACATATTATGCGAAATAAAGGAGGGAATACATTATATGGAGAACAGCCATTCCTTTATAAATAAATAAACATTAATAAGAGAAAAAAAATTAAATTCATGATGATGCGTACCGTCACACACTACTTGTGTTTTATTTTTATGGGTAGAGATATATTATAAATATTAATTAATATACTGACTGACTTCAAACTGTGTATGTTAATTTTTAGAAGATACAGTATAATACCGACCGACATGACACTTACACAAAGATGAAGGAACAAAAACATAGACAATTTTACTTTATCATTTATGTAGTACATAGAAAAGTTTTGGAACATAAATTGTAACTAGAATAAGATTATAATCTTTAAATAGAAAGTCTTTTACATTATGGTTGTTTTCTAAGAAAAACATTAAAAAATAACTAAACATTTTCTCAAACAAAACTGTCAAAATTAAACATTATTCTTCTCCTTGACCTTTTTCTCCTTCTTTTGTTTTGGTTCAAGTTCTTCATACTCTTCTCCTCTGGAACCACCATCACTTTCCTTGTTTTGTCTCACAAGTTTTGTACCCAAATTCAATTTATATTCTTATGTACTAATGATAGTACAGATGTTGGTACGAGGTTAATGATTGGCGGGTTTATGGAATATCTAAAGTTACATTTATTATTAACTACGCGTAGTATTTAGTTTTATGTAACCATCAAATAGGGATAGATTTTATAGCGACAGTTAACCACCCCAGACACGTTATGATCGATGCCAGCTTCGTAGGGGCAAGTAGGTCGTCCTTTTCATGCCCACTGCTGTGTGGTTTTTCTGATTGTTTCTTCTGTATATAATCTAAAATCAAATAATGAAGCAGTTGATGCTGAAAAACTTTCATATACATACATTCTATTAAATAGGCAGAGAAGAAGACAAAGAATGTGTTACATGTAAAGTGCAAGGTTCCACCGTATGAAATATGAAAAAAATATATAATACACATAAAATAATGGTCCAAAAATTTGTGTGTCGATTAAGGCGTCCCAATGTTATCATCTTTTAAAATTTTCAACACTTAAATAATTCATTAATCATTTATACTGTAATCAATGATTACTTATGATGTTTCGTATCTCATAATGTAATATAATCTCGTAATGTGTTTTTATTATTCAGTCATTAAGGTCAGATCTTATATTATACGAAATAGCGAAAAACACTTAAAGAAGTCTCGGGGTCGATTTTGATGAAAATTAAAAGAGAGGTCTCATTAGATTAAAAAAAAACAATTACCCTTGTCAGAAATCTAATCGTCTGAATTTGAAGAAAAAAAACTATATTAACACCAACCCATAGAGTAGTTTTTAAGGATCTATTTCTGTGAAGGAATTTCAAACCTATATTTTATGAATTCGTATACTTATACAGTGGCGGGCTATTGTTCAACAGACACTTGTGACTTCGAAAACACATTAAGGACTCAGTTTACAAATATTTTTTTTCGAACACGTAAATTAATCATATAACGCCACCACATTCAGCCACAAGTCGTGCTAAAACAAAGTTTTTACCATTGTTTCTCCTTTATTTACACAACTGTACAAAATTATAAGACATCTACAGAAATATCCATTGAATTTAATACACCAGTCATTTACAAAGCCAATAAGTAGCAACATGTTTGTTCTGATAATATTTTATTATTATTTCTTCTTTGCTACGGCTAAAAGAATCAATATGCCTGAATTATACATAGATAATGAAATGGGTGAATCTGAGATAATAAAACCTAGATATGAGAACGAAGATGCTCAAACGACATGGATTTTGGCTTTGACAGAACAATACTATGATTCGATGACGCTAAGATTGGCAACTAGTGAAGAAGAAGAGATCTATAAGCAAAAAGCTAAAACTGCAATAGAAAGGTAACCTAATATATAATATATAATTCACGCCTGCAAATTGAATTAATATAATTTATAATGTATTATCAATTAAATTAATATAATATATAATGTATCACTAATTACATTAATTGCTTCTACCTAGCTTTGGTTTGTGCAAAAACGTAGATTATGTTCGTTATCAATTTGTTGCATAATGCCGTTGCCGATTATTGGTATCATCTCTAGTCTGTACTAGTGGTTATAATTACCGGAGTCCATACCTTATCAGTATATTAGTTACAAGAGTAGGTACTATAAATTATATATACAAATAAAATATATATACAAATTTAAATTAATCTATAAAATCTGACTGCATCCAATCCAGACCGCTGTCAGTCGGAAAGGAGCCCAGAATACTGGCCACATGTCCTCGCTGAATACTCGCTGATACTCGTTTATCATCTTATTATTATAAGTTGCGATGCTTAAATCTAGAAATATGCACTGAATACTATAAATGCACTTAGATCCATGATTCATCTTACGTTCTGACTCATATTACGTTCTAACTCGGATGGTCACCAGTTTTGGTGATAGTCCAATGTAAATATTGCCCCGATTTTTACTTACTTAATTTATGATGAATAATAAAATGTTTTCACTCATCGGAACATGACTTTATAACAACATAATCAAGCAATACTTTTAATATTTTTAGATTGCGTTTAAGAGGACCACGAGTAAAGAAAGACGAACCAGAGACATATTATGAAAAATTATTAAAAACGGATAAACAACAAAAAGTTAAAAGCCATGATGAAAATCTTAAGATATATAATGCACTGAAGTTGAAGATCTCTAGATTAGTTAATAAACTTGCGTAAGTGTTTTTTGCTTTGTAAAAGGGGCCGTTTTAGGCGTTTTGGCAAAAACTGAATTCTTGCATCCAATCCTTGTATTTGTCATTGCTGTTTTTCTGAAAATACTCCCTAAATAAATAACAATTTGGCTATAAAATGTATTCCATATTACATTAGTAATATGGAATACATGTAGTTATTCACTATACAGGGGCGTAAAACAGATAATTCAGATGTCCTTATATATTTAACTAGTTGAATCCCGCCCGCTTCACTAGACACACTAACCATTTGGATGTGAACCTTTACTTCTTTTATTAACTAAATGTTTAATTTCGATTTGATGTTTATTGTAATTTTTTCAAATTTTAATAGGAAAGTATAGTGCCAGTCAGTGAACATGAACACAGATTTCCACATCACCCATGAGGAACTGTGTATTGGAATGCGTTCTCATTATTTATTGTGGCGGGATCCCCAGTAGGCCTACGCCACGAAAAAATTGCCACCATAAACTAGGGAGGTTTTTTTTTTATTAAAAAAATACTTATTCGTTTTTAAATCTATTAAATTAAATTTTGTAATCAAATATAGTTTTTGCCAAGTTATTTTTTATGTATGATTTTTTTTTATAAATAACAATTACATTTCCAGTTTTCATCACATTAATTTATTTCTCTTAATTTTAGCATTTAATAACATTTCATGTACATAAAACTCATAATAATGGATAAAGATATATAAACTTGTAAAATACTTAACTTATATTTAGAAAACTTCTCTGTAAACAACATTCTTCGTACGTTGACAACACTCTTGAACACGCCACATAAAATTGACGATGAGAAAGACAGTCACTTTGTAAGTCTAAACCAGCTAATTTTAAACTCTGACCTTGTGATTTATTGATAGTCATCGCTGAGCAACATTTTACTGGAAACTATAACGCTTAAATTCAAAATGATAGTCCGGTGGTATTAGGGATTCTCGGAATGAAAACCAGGTATACGGGTGGTGGTAGCGTAATGGTTAGTACAGGCGTCCCAGACCCAAAAGGCGCGGGTTCGATCCTGGCCGGATCGCATGCACCACTTAGTCAGTTTTCTGATCTAATGTGCATATTGTTACAATTACCACGTGCTAACAACGGTGAAGGAAAACATCGTGATGAACCTGCACATTGAAATAACCGATGTGTCAACCCTGCCAAGCCGCGTTGAACAGTATACGGGTATACTGTCCATTACCCCTATAGTGGGAGGCCCGAGCCCAGCAGTGGGACATTTATGGGCTGACATTATTATATATTATTACCCAGGTATAACAAGGTCTTGGAGTTTGCATCAAGACTTTAAAGGATTGCGATACATAGTGCCTATGCTTGTTTATTAGGGCTCAGGGCTTACATAATACTGAGCTAGGTCCAATTTACGGTTGGATCTAATTATAAGTTTTTATTGTATTTTTATGCTTGCCTTGTGTTTCATTCAGTCTTTTTTCGGCTGCGATGCATTTGAGTCCAGTACATTATTTGATATACTCGTACGTCATGAATATAGTCAATATTTTAATTTTCAGTCTGTCTATTCCTGCTGAGCCTAGTGACATCATGGCTGAAAATATTGAAGATATTGTCTTTACTCCAAAAATTGCTGTGAGTCTAGATATGTTTTTGATTAAATGAATATACGAGTATTTATTACAAAATGTAGATTATACATTCACTGGTAGTTTGTAGTTTTGTTGCCCTAGATATGAAAATGATTTTGGGTCCATTTATGCACACAGTTCATGAAACTATCAATGATTTTGTTAGATTTGCTCTGATTTTTTAAAATCTTTATTTTCATTTTACATTACAGAAATCTAAAAACGAGAAATAAAATAACAGATATATTTATAATGTTAGTAATTTTTTGTGAAATTAGGATACATCGAATAAGGAGTAAAATGTCGAAAATGTATTTTATATTTCCATAAAACGCCTTTTATGAGCTTTTGTTTTATAATCTTTCAGGGGACAATCTCTTTTCAAAGACCAGCATTAATTAATTGTTCAAAATATAAGATATGCAAAAATCATGAAAATACTAGCACATTGAGAACTTTCATGAATACATTCGTAATCTGGGCACTTGAAAACGTAAAAATTTGCGATAATATCCAGGGCAACAAAACAAAACTTTTTTTTCTAGAGCTGTGTTACTTATTGAAAGATATGAGTCAATTATCGCCTGAAATTTTAGTTACTGTTGAAGAAAAATAAACGGCGGCAACAAGCTGCTTAAGCATCGTTTGTTTTTTTTACTCAGTATATATAATACATAAACTAAATCATTATAAACTAATACAATAAAAGAAATCTTAACGTAGCTATATAGTATTCTATCTACAATCCCCCAACACAATAAGCAGAATACTGAACTTGTGCAATGCTGGATCACGGAATATATGAGAGTGAGAGGTATGCCAAATCCTGCACAAAAACAAACGGGCTAATAAGCACCACTAACCTCGGAATCCACCTCCAATGGGGCGTCTAGACAGCTCCTGAGAGTGCGGCACTAACAAGTCCTCCGATGACACTTAGGTCTTACAATTATGGTACACTCATATGACGACCAAGCACGGTTTATGAATAAAGTTCAATGAGATATTGAAGAATGGGATGTGCAACGTTCATTTGGTCTTAGCACGGAGAAAACCGAACGTCTGAACTGACCTCGCGTGCATTGGAGACTAGCTTCACCACCACGTTATGGCGGCGAAACCGCAAGTCAGCGGCATTTACAAAACTACCTACATCAGTATTAATTGTGAGGATCCAACAGAGCCTAAATCACCGTTTTCTTTGGACAAAGTGCCCACAATGGCTCCATTTCTTTGTTTTTACTGATGTTACAATGGGTTTTCAGACAGACAGAAGTTTTTTGGCATCGTTTTTGTGAATCATAATTATTACACTTTATAACTATTGGTTTTATACAATCTAGTATTACATGTTTAAACATATGTGGTTGTCAATTACAATTACGATCGTTTATAGGCTTTCATAGCCGAATAACAAAAGTGAATTGACGTTCATCATCTCTACACGACGCTTCATTTTGCATCATCCACTTGACTAAATGTTTTACCTTTTTCAGATCTATTTCCAAGGTCCATATGCATCAATTAATATTCAACAAGGTTCCAAGCGAAGACTGTACTTCATATATCCGTCGCCCTTTCCGGCATGGTTTCACAAACAAGCTGGATTAGACCGAAGCATCATCCAAGAAAATGCAACAAGCATTGAAGTACCAGAGAACGTCAAAAACACATTACTAGAAGCTTTACTTGACTGGTTGAATATTTATTTAGGTTATGTTGTATAAAAATTGTTGTGTATCAATAAGGGAATGTATCGATACTCGTGACTCGTTTATTTTACCCCCTACCCTCAGTAGTAGTAGAAACCAAGACAGGGTGAGCCTCTAGTTTTCACGTTGTAATTCATAATTATGGTTTTAAATTTAATTGTACTGTTAATTTAATGTAGTTTAATTTAATGTATGGTTGACAATCCAATTAGTATATGTACTACGAGAAAAAGCTACGATAAACTTGTCACTTTTTCATTGCAAGTGTCACCGTTTGTAAGTTTACACTGAACTTGTGCATGAAAATTATCTAGTCTCTTATCTGGTTAGTAATTATTTTTCATAACCTTGTTTATGATACATGTTGGAGAGGGGGGACTCCCTAACAAAACCTTACATTTTTTAGGACAAAAATATTTTTTCACGATATTTAGATAAATATCTCGATAGTTAACAAAAAAAAATCGGTTAGTAATAAAGTTGGGCGTCTAGTCAAAAGGAAGCTACTCACGAAAAATCAACTTGTTAGTAATAAATGATGAAAGTGTACCAAGGAACCTTAACTATAATATGTAGTGATGAAAGTGTGCGTCCAGACTACAAGCCTACTAATGCGATGACGGGCGCGAAAAATCAAACATATGAAACGTGCCTTTGCGTCCATACTGAAGTGACTAAGGCGGAAGCCTAGCGCGACGGGCTCGACCGAGTTAGTATGCGGAGGTTTCAAACGTTCCTATCCGCGCGTTATGGCCGCACTACGAGCCTAGTTAGCAAGTGACCTAACGCGCGGGTTGCGGGGATAACAAACCAGTTCAGTCTTATCGCTCGGCGTGTGCGCGGCCGCATATTGTAATACTTTTGCGAAAGTTTGTATATAGCAGATATTTTGCTTAGGATATAGTCAAATGTTGACACGGACATTCGAGTGGACTCGATTTTTTTTAATCTTTATTTTTTATAGAGGGCTTAATCGATTCAATTATGCCACCCTCGAAAATAGAATTACACAAACTAATTTCTTATCTATTTTAAGTCCTATTTTAACTACTCTTAATAGCATATTGGCTACTCTTGATAGAGGGAACGCCAATGTGCTGTTACAGAGACCTATATCTAATTTATTTTGACTATAACGCTCAATATAGTTACCTCTTTTCACTTCGTTCCGGGTGCATCCATTAAAATATGATATACATCTTCAACCACTCCATACTCTGAGAATTTGTAGAGGTTGTTTTGCTCATGAGGTGAGCGAATTTATTTAATGGAATGTGTCCGGACCGAAGCCTCAAGATAGTGACTACATCTGATCTGGCCATATCAATCCTTCAAACCATGGCGTTCTACTCAAACAAGGCTGTATTGTTTTGTACTAAATCCCCTTGCTCAATGATCTCTCGTCAAATTGACCTTTCCAAAGTTCTTTACATTTATCTTTCACTAGGGTCAAAAGATCAGAGAAATATGGTAGCCAATGCATAATTATACCATCTGTAGTAGCTTCTTTCGATAGACGGTCAGACAATTCATTATGAGACAGACCTACATTTGAAGGAAATTGTAAAATTATATTTTTATTGGATGGCATTTTATCAAGTAACCCTAAAATACGATATGCTATTGGTGTTCCGCGATAGTTCTTTGTACACTTGATAATATGTTGCAGGGCATTTCTAGAGTTCGTTAATATAACATAATCACCTCCTTCGAGAGAGCTAACATACGTTTTTTTGAGTATAACCTCAATTCTTCATACAAATAAAAAAAATCACCACATTGTTCTCGGTTTTTATTTATTTCATGTACATCATCTCTAATGTTCAACACCTCTTATCTCAGAATCGGACTGTCTAGTAAAAATACTAAATACTCGTCCATAGTTTGCAATACCTGACATACGCCAAACCGCTACGAGAGACCGCGGCTCACTATGGCCACCGCACGCCTCCGTTGGCCGCGCCCGCATCAAGCCACCGTCACCGCGCATTCAGTGTGGACTCACACAAAGGAGTACTAAATAAATCAGTAATCTTTATTTACTCCTGAATTTTTGAACAATTTAAATAACAAAACCTGTAATCAACATATCACTTTTTAAGTTTCAAAAAAAGATTTTACCCAAACACATTTTTTACTATTATTTACAATTAAATTTAGTATCAATTTACTAAGCTTTTTGAAATATATGAGAAAGTTGTGATAATAAATTTTGCAAAATATAAATATATTTGGAAAGTAAGGGAAATAGTCACATTTTTCCTGAAAATATGAACAAGAGAGGTTTGACAAGCAGATTTGCCACGATGTCGATGATATTACCATCATTTAAATTATAAAATAAACCATAAAAACACGTTAAATTAAAAGCCTTTAGATTTTAGATTAAGTCTTGTTTATTGAAAGCAGATTAACTGCACCAGGCAATATTTAAACATTTTAAAAATAAAAAAAATGGCGATAGCGATATTATAATATAATTTGATCATATAATACTAATTTTACATAAAATGTAATTTCACTGCACAAACTTATTATATAAATACTTCTAAGATAATCAGACTCTTATGTTAACAATATCACATTAAATTAACGTCAACTGCTTACAAAATATAATGGAACAGAAAAATAAAACACATAATTAAGTAGTCAAAATACCAAGTATCAAACATAAGTGCCAAATAAATGGCAATTGGTACGTAATAATGGTTCAGAAATATAACAAAATATCAATTAATACGTATAGTCTTTTATTTAGTATTACCATATTATGTAATCTGTATTATTCTATTTGTTGGTTCGGACCATAAATAAAAAATAAGCTTACACAATATTAGTAATAATAATAACTAATCAGTAAAGCAGCTAATATAATTATTTAAAAAAAACATCCCTAAAGTTATAAAGACTCGTAAAATGGTTAATGATATCTTGGGATAAGGCTTTTGTTAACCAAATCCATGAGATCTGCTTTTTTGACAAACTGGGTTTTTGATTGTAAGCATTTTTTAATTCCAAAATATTCATTAGTTAAGTAATTTAGAAGTGATTTTTTTAATGAAAGAATTATAAATTATACCGTATAATGCTGATAAAAAAAATCAATTCCTCATTTTATTTTTTTGTTTTTATTTCGTCAAGACAAAAGTCAAAAGACAAAAAGTATATATATATATATATATATATATATATATATATATATATATATATATATATATATATATATATATATATATATATATATATTCATTCATTATCATCATCATCGGAGTCATGTTTATCGTTAGGTGACTCGTCTTCATAATTGAATTCATTCGACTTCACCATTGAATCTAATTCTGTAAAAATAAAACATAAATTGATCTGAAGATGTTCAAAAATAATTTTTATCAATTTACCAGGGACATTGGTGATTAAGTCACTCACAAAAGATGGACGTTGGTCAATTTCGAACCATTTGAAGGCATATGCGTTGTCCTGCTCAATCCAACCATACTCCAATGGGTCTAAAGTTGTGGGTTGCTTTTTGTAAGCATTTCTCCAAATAGAAGAAATACAGTGGGCCCTCAAAAGTTGTTGATAAAATTCACTCTTGTGGTGGTATTGAGCCTGCGTCAAAATTTTGTTTTTTCTCATTTTTTTATTAATGTCTGAAGCTTTATAGTTGCTGACGAATAGTAGGAACCTTCCATCATCTACATCATTAGATTTCTGTAAGTACAGTGAATAGAATATAATATCATTTATTGTATAAACTGTCACATACGTGTAATTTAAAGGAGATCTTGTGTTCTTTGTTGGAACGACAGTTTGTCCTTTCGAACGTGCAATACAAGCAGTTTATAATGTTGCCAGGCCTTATAAATATAATTATATTATTATCTTGTTATTAATTTTTCTGTTATTTGTCACCTAATTATAAAAAAAAAGAAATATATAATATTATTCAAAATACTTATACAATTAATCTATCATTAGTTAATTAGTCAATAAAAAATAAAGAAAAAGAAAAATCAAATGTCTGAAAAAAAAACAATAATTATACAATCAGAGGTCATAAATTATGGTTTAATTATTTATCTACAATGAATTCATTACATTTTATTGTTTATCAAAATAAAATATTCTGCAAGGGATTAAAAGCACCTGTTAATTAACCATTCTGAGAGCTTTGTTTTAAATAATGGTATCCTTTAAATTTCATTTAGATGTGATGGCAGCTTATTATATATTAATATTGCCATGCAGTAAACATTATTTTTGTACAACGACAGTCTAATATTTGGTTAAACAAGCTTTCCTTTATTCCTTATGCTTCGTGTTTGTTTACTGTCATTTAATTCAAAATTATCACTATGTTTCATTACAAATACACATATTTCCTTAATATATAAACATGGTAGAGGTAATAAAGCTAAAGACTTAAATGAGGGTTTACAGCTATCTAAAAAATGGATACCTGTAATTGCTCTGATACATTTCTTTTGTACGATAAAGATGTGATAAAGTAAATCACAAGTAAATTATATTCATGTTTTTACATGAATATAATTTACCGGTATATATATATATATATATATATATATATATCTCTGACCGGTTAGTAGCTAAGATTTTATTATTTATATATAAAAAGCTCATCTATTTGAGTCAATTTTTTTACTGAGATAGATTAGGTATTATCGAGTAATATGCATAAACAAAAGCTCATCTGTTAGAGTCTGACTCGTGACTCAAATAGTATATATAGCCTTTGTAAATTCGCACCCGGGACTTGTCCCTAAAACTCATCTATTGGTTCCGAATTAAAGTATCGAGGACGCATGTTTTCTTTTTAATGAGCAGTAAACAGAATAGGCACGTTGAATTATTGCTTCTGTAACTGTAAGCCGGCACTTGTCCCTAAAACTCTTCTATTGGATCCGTATTAAAGTATCGAGGACGCATGTTTTTTTTTTAATGAGCAGTAAACAGAATAGGCACGTTGAATTATTGCTTCTGTAACTGTAAGCCGGCACTTGTCCCTAAAACTCTTCTATTGGATCCGAATTAAAGTATCGAGGACGCATGTTCTCTTTTTAATGAGCAGTAAACAGAATAGGCACGTTGAATTATTGCTTCTGTAACTGTAAGCCGGCACTTGTCCCGAAAACTCTTCTATTGGATCCGAATTAAAGTATCGAGGACGCATGTTTTCTTTTTAATGAGCAGTAAACAGAATAGCCACGTTGAATTATTGCTTCTGTAACTGTAAGCCGGCACTTGTCCCTAAAACTCTTTTATTGGATCCGAATTAAAGTATCGATGACGCATGTTTTCTTTTTAGTGAGCAGTAAACAGAATTGGCACGTTGAATTATTGCTTCTGTAACTGTAAGCCGGCACTTGTCCCTAAAACTCTTCTATTGGATCCGAATTAAAGTATCGAGGACGCATGTTTTCTTTTTAATGAGCAGTGAACAGAATAGGCACGTTGAATTATTGCTTCTGTAACTGTAAGCCGGCACTTGTCCCTAAAACTCTTCTATTGGATCCGTATTAAAGTATCGAGGACGCATGTTTTCTTTTTAATGAGCAGTAAACAGAATAGGCACGTTGAATTATTGCTTCTGTAACTGTAAGCCGGCACTTGTCCCTAAAACTCTTCTATTGGATCCGTATTAAAGTATCGAGGACGCATGTTTTCTTTTTAATGAGCAGTAAACAGAATAGGCACGTTGAATTATTGCTTCTGTAACTGTAAGCCGGCTCTTGTCCCTAAAACTCTTTAATTGGATCCGAATTAAAGTATCGAGGACGCATGTTTTCTTTTTAATGAGCAGTAAACAGAATAGGCACGTTGAATTATTGCTTCTGTAACTGTAAGCCGGCACTTGTCCCTAAAACTCTTCTATTGGATCCGAATTAAAGTATCGAGGACGCATGTTTTCTTTTTAATGAGCAGTGAACAGAATAGACACGTTGAATTATTGCTTCTGTAACTGTAAGCCGGCACCTGTCCCTAAAACTCTTCTATTGGATCCGAATTAAAGTATCGAGGACGCATGTTTTCTTTTTAATGAGCAGTGAACAGAGTAGGCACGTTGGATTATTGCTTCTTTAATTGTTTTATCTCTTTAATATTTCTAATAAAGATTCTTCGTAACTTTTATTCTTCTTCTTTACTTGTTTTGGTCGTGCAATTGCTGGTGTAGAAGAATCGCTTTCACTAATTGCTTCTTCGTCAAGCGATGTCACGTTAGTTAGGTTTCTCTCCCTGGCTCCATAGAAGGTACCAAAAACATTAACTTATCAAAGTATACGTATCGTTTTCGTTTAGGTCCAGCTTGCTCTGATTTTACGTCTTTTTGACAACGAAGCCCCTCGAAAAACATGCTCTTAAATTTTTCCAACAACGTTGTATCACTAACTGTAAAAAATAACGGTGGTACGGCGCGTTATCAATAACAACTATGCCATTTGGAGGCTAGTTCGGCAAACTTTTGATGTCAATCTCATTGTGGTAACCGTCTGTCTTACTTTTACATTTATAAAGTAACTCGGCCCCAGGGATAAAACCGTTTTCACCACCCACATGGACGAGAATCCAGGGTTGACCGGGATGGGTATTTTTCTTTAAACTAGCATCATCATCATCACTGCTATTTTGCCAGCATTTTCTCACTGTATAGTGGAAATGTATCCACGTCTCATGTAAGTACGTCACTGGTTTTTTGTCCGCCCCGAGGTCATTATTTACTTTCATTCGCTACAGGTAACGAGCCCTCCAGGCAGCGATATCGGGCTTTTCTATAAGAAACAATCGGGCATTTTTGCATTTTTTAATTTATACCCCAACTGGTTCTTTAAGATAAACCGCAATGTAGTTTTTTCAGCTGAAAACAAAAACAAAACTATATTTATTTATCGTTTACTCGTAGGTATATTTTATATGATGACCGAAAATATTGATATAATTAGAAAACACTAAAGAACCAATGCCAATATTTACACATTACGTATACACACTGACATCCCAGACTTAATCTAGCTACCTAGGTTCCAAATTTCATCCAAATTCGTAAAACCATTTAGCCATGAAGAGGTAATAAACGGGTTTGCGGGATGTTCGAAAGAATCTCTGTGACAGTGAATTATAAAAAATATACGAACGTACCTGGAAAATTAAAATCTTTTTTGGCAGTGGCTAATATTTTCTTAAGCGTTGGGATTTCTTTGCGTATTGTTTAAAAATTGTTGACTAAGTTTCTCAGAGCGATTAAGTCGAAATTGTCTAGATTATTTTTTTTACTGTTTTCGCTTTTTGCCAGGTGTTAATGGTCCGGGTATTGGGGTAGACGTTGAAGCACTCGGCAACGGTAAATGAGTACTTTTTGTAGGGTCCACAGGAATCACAAATTTGCGGAATTCTTTCTCGCGTTCAGAAAAGCTAATATCTTTAGTATAAGGGCTCTTTTTTTGCTATGTATAGTTCTTCCTACCATCTTCGTGGAAAATTAACTATTATAACAAAAACTCAACAAAAACCAATAACAAATAAAACATCCAAACGTAACAATAACAACAAACAAATTACTCCGAAACTCTAATGGAAGGATACGTGCAACGATAACAGTGATGCTAACGCTATTGGTCTCGCACGATGCGAGCGGGGCCCCGCGCGGTTCAGCGGGAGGAGGGTTGTTTTCGAGCCAGATGCCATGTTATACTCTATTCCAATTACGAAGTCCCATTTGACAGATATCAATAATCAAGTACTAGTAAAGTAGGTACCGCTATAGTCGATACTCAACGATATTGATCTTCGATTACTATAACGAACAAATTAAAATCATATTGACAGAAAAAGGTTTAGCATCAAATTAAAATTTATAGAACTTTGTTTTTTAAATTTAATTAGATAATGTTACATGATCAAGATGGAACTTATTCATCATCACTAGCCGAAATCGATATTTCATGGTCGGCATCGTCGTCATCATTCTCGTCATCGTCTGTAGAATCCCCTGTATTTATTATAATTTGGTCATCTATATGTATGTCTCTGTCGCAATCAGCGAAAATAAATTCTTTTGTTCATAAAACCACACTTTCCCAATTCGCGGCAGTAACACTATCACAAGCATCTTGCAACAATGACATTTTGTTTGCAGTAAATGGTGGGCTGGTATTTTTACGGTCTGCGTGTTAATATAGCAACAGATAAAATGTTAAAATAAATTATATAAAAGATTGTTTAAATACTTACCTTTAATTTGCGCCCAAATCAATTCTATGGCATTGTATTGACAATGGTATTTATTTCTTTGGACAACACAACAGATAACAATCAGTAATTCATTTATATAATATAGTTTGTAAATTATTACAATTTTTTAAATTGATTTAGATCCAAGCGTGCTGACACATCCATGTTAAAATTATATTTTCGCAAACAAAATTATGTGAATAATGTCAGTAATAGTGATTAAATAAATAATTAAAGTTAGGACATTATTTTAGTGATACTACATTATAAGGTAATAGATTAAGAAAAATAAAGCATTAAACAAATTACTAAACAAGTGAAGAGGTGTGATCTTTTCAGCGTAGAAATTGTAATTGTTTTAAAAGCTAAAGGTTTTGCATTAAATATATCTAATTTGAGGTAGGGTGGAAGGTGCATTACATTGTGTCCGGCTTCCTTGGCCATTTCGTCCAATACGTATTTTGGTCTAGCTGGCTTATTTATAGCAACCAAATGCCAGAGCTCAACTTTTAACATGGACATTATAGCAACAATATTATTTTCATTCAGCCATTTCACAATATCGGCTTTTTTGCTGCTAAAAGTTGGAGGCTTAGTTATTTGTACTGAATGATACGGTGTATTATCCATAATGATCGTCGATGGCTCGTTCAAATAGCCATAGATATGGTTTCTAATGGCGTCGTTATCAAAATTGTCGTTATGTGTAACTATCGATCTTCTAACTATTTTCTTAAGTGGCGATTTTAATTTATCTTCCGTTAAATCTTTACTATGTGTTTCCTTACTTATTCGGGAAACAGTTTTTCGACTAATACCAAGAGCTGCACTTACTCGGTGAGTCACTTGTGAAAGTGGCAACAATGGACCACCATTCTGATACTCTCTTTCAAAGTAATCTTGTAGGCGTACTACAAACTCTCGCGCTTGACTGCGGAACAGCGTTCTTTTAGTGGTCTCAGTTTCTACCAGTGTTTATAAATACAAACAAACGAAATCAAATAACAGTCAATACTAGTCATTGTGAGATTGCCGTCGGAGGAAGTTTTAAAAAACCAATATAATTCTTACACTATAATTAAATTAATTATTACAACAATAATTTAATACTAATTGATCACGATGATCAGTTATGACCGAGTCCTACCGCGATTGGAGCCCGTCTGTGTCGTCCATCGGTCCGAAGGGTGGGTATGCATGAGTCACCCACAGGTGGCTTGCATGAGGTGTTTTCTTTGAATTTGTTGTGTGGAAACAACATGGTTGCCTCATATGTGTGGAAAACCGTAGGGTTACCACACAATAACATAACATATTTCAAATTATGCTAAACGTGAAGAGTTACGTTCTAAGAAGTGTCAAAAGGGACTTCGTAGTTGGAATAGAGTATAATGCGCACGGGTTGTGTAGTGTTATTGTTACGGCGAAGAGTACACGCTATTTTCTTAGGGGGAATAAATTCCACTACGAGTATCCGTCACAATATATTAATACACACAATATTAAATTGTAAAACGTACTAGTGTACTAGTTTGATAGTCGTATTTACTTATATTAATTGGGTTTTTTTGTGTATTTTGTTTATTTGTTTGTAGCTATAAGAATTGTAGTCAATATCTACTCTCGGCTTGGTTTATACTTTTTATATTTAAGTTTTCTATAACTTGTTTTGTGACCTTATTATCTAAATACTGCCGAAATAAAGTATAATCATACACAGTATGCTCCTCTACAAATTCTAACATCGTATCAAATATGTTCTTAGAGTCAAATACATGTGCACTACTAAATTTTAGAATTAAGAAATGTTTTAATTGCCCCCTTTCACCTTAACCATAACAACCCTGAGTTGTGTTCCGGCATTAGTGACCATATTCCAGTCTCCCTTAAGAGAGCAACAGCGTATTCGTAGCACCTTTGGTGTTGCAAATGTCCATAGGCGATGGTAACCGCTTTCCGTTAAATGGGCCGTCTGCCTGTCTTCCGAACTCCTGCATTAAAAATAGAAATAAAACGATCCTCCTGGATTTTTTTAAACTACATTATTTTTCAGATCCAGTTTTAGTTTCTTTGCAGTTATAAAAAATCTACTTAAAATGTGTTCCGTACGAGCACTGGAAAAAGTAGGTTTATTCCAGTAGCATTATACTTTTGTAGGAGATGGTTCTACACTCCGTTATTCAAGTCAAAATAATATCAAGGAGTGCTTACAACCTCCTGTAAAAAAAACAATTGCACGTAATTTATTTTCTAAGAAACCTTTTACATTTTTTTTACAGAGCTAGTTTACCTGCTGATGCAGCACAGTCTTTACAAGCTGAGTCAATGATCACATCGACATCTCGTCTATTTGACAGATTACATTGTATAATTTGTTTCTGATTCTTTGCTCAGGCATAATTTTGCCTCGCACCGAACAGATGTTGCTTGTTCTGCTAATTTCCACATATCCAATACCATCATTTATGTTAGAGTCTCGTGATGACTTAAAACACATTCATCATAAATTACAAGGAACAAAAATATTTCATTGAAAGTATTGTCCATCACTAGCGACCACTTTCTCCCATTTACTGGCAGTATGTGAATTCGGCTTCGGAAAAAACGACATGTCTTTTGAGGCTATCTAAGAATCGATCCATTTTTTAGTTTCTTCATAAGAATGAAAGCGCTGGTCAGCTAGACCATGTGATTATACAAGTATACATTATACATTACGAAGAAATAAAACTTTGTTTCTTTCAATAGTAAAAAAAAGTAATTAATATTACTGTTTTTTTTTGGACAGCTGGATAAGTAATAAAATAGACATTCTAAAAGTAAATAAAATAAAATAGACAAATTCACTTCACACGCGTGCGTTCGTAGCGGGATCGATTTACACTCGTAGATGCCAGCGAGCGTGGTAAGCGGCGTATGCGCGCGGGGGTGAAGAAGGATTGGGAGAGGGTTACGTTTTACCGCCAGGTGGCGTTACCAAAAATGTTAATATGTTTATTAATAATTGTTTTGAATGAAGCAAATAAGTTATCTATTTTTAACAAACACTCGTTGAGTGTTGTTTCGATTGTTTCGTATAATGTTTTATTTATTTCGCTGTCTACTCTCGTTAGCGATGGTATAGATGATGACTTAACGCGCGCACTATTTAATGATTTATATTTAGGAATTTCTTTTCCTAGTTTCCGAATTTGAGATTTTAACTCGGTTACTGTTTTTAACGGTTGAGCACCGCGAATTGTTATTTCGTGAATTAATTCGTCTTGAAGTAATTGAATATTAAATTGGGCGTTCCATTTTTTAAGAGATAAATTGGGGATTATCGTTTAGTTTAGAGTCAGTTTGTAACGTCCATCCGACCCTCAAAGAGCCAAGGAATAACAAACTCAAGCTGAAGCATAGAGTGAAAGATAAAATTAAAGAATTTATATAGTGAAAATTAATAAAACTTATTCATCGAATAAATCAAGAAATATTGGCCATAAATCGTGATCTTCTAGTAGCAGGAACCCTTCGCTGTAATGCCGTTAACCCTATGTTCACAAGGTAGGTTATATAAGAGTATTGGTCAAAGAACAGGGAGATTCTCAAAGGTTGATGTATAATATATATATATAATGATAATTTTGTAGTAATATGTTGTAAGTGTAAAATGCTATGCATTTTATGAATTATGACAAATATGTCACTCATGATATAAGCTCATCATCTGAGTACGCCCGTGCCTTTGTTTAGCCAAAAAGGAATTTTAATATACATTTCATGACAAATTATATAATTTTGTGTAGGCACCCCACCTAACCACCTCTCTGATATTATGCCACCGCATTCTTCAGCTATCAGTAAAAGAGCTCATATCAGAATAAAAGAAGAACCTCCAATCTTTTAATTAGAACTTATTGAATTGATTATAAACATTATCTAAAACTAGTGTCGGTTCACAACGCACTATCACTGGTGAGAAGAGCCGACAAGAAACTCACCAGCAGTACGACCTATCAATTTAGAAAACACATTTGGAGTGCCTTTGTGTAAAATGAGTTGGAAAGGCCAAAAGACTTGAGTGAACATTTCATCTCAGAGTCACCCTTCCAAAATATCAAATAAATTTGTAATTATGAGGAATATCACCTCTGCGACCTCCCCTGATGCAAGAAGAATATCACACTGAATTAAAATAAAATTTAGCATAAATTAAGCAGTGATACTCTCTACATCTCATAAAATTCCCTTTCCTAAATTGTTGGAGTAAAAGTTACAGAATGTCTCTCTATGAATTGTAAGTAAACTTTAAATTAAAATTAGGCGAGAGACACCTTCACTTGTATTATCTATCCCCTTGTCAAAGACAGATTTCTGGATCCATCGTAAAAGTGAAATTGAAAGTTTAAAGTTTAAGTAAAGTGATGGATCCTACACCTGTCTAATGACCCTAACCCTTGAGATGAGAACATAGCACCGTAAAGTAATGATTTAAGGTTAAATTAGATATGAAATGGTGATACTCCGCATCAAAGATGTCAACATCAGTAACACTGCTCATAAGTAGTTTTTATTAATCATCCTTTCCAATTCAGTCAAGTTTTACCAGGCCTACCTACTTCTAAGACTCTTGTGAAATCACATATTGTGGAAAGATGTAAATTTTGATACGAATGATCCGCTTGCATTGGCCAGTAGCTTGACCTCAGAGCGCCCACTTCGCCTCCAAGCTGATCCGCGATTTAAGAGACTCCAACCCCTCAGTTACCTATTCAGTTAAACTCAATATGTGAAATCAACCTAGTCTCATGAAGGCACATATTATAGCCAAAACAAACTAGGTTGCTTAAAAACAGCACGCGAGAAAACCTGGATAGTTGACGAAACTGTCCAAGGTTAATCTGTCCCGGTAAGAAAGAAGGTCGTGAATCTCCTTTCCCAGAGTTACAATAACCATAAACCGCGTTCCTAATCAAAGTTAATATAGAAACAATCAATATGTGCTTTCACCCCCTTCTCATTATTTTGTAATATTAATTGAATGCCTATTTTATACACATTTAGCAACAGCAGAGTTGTTTGTTTAAGGAAGTATAGTAAACCTGAAGGAAACCTTTAGCAAAATTTGGATTATAATAAGCAACTCCTTTGCGCCAAACAAAGCCAAATGCCAAGGCAAGCTTTCTCAATAGGAAAGTATTTAAAAAATTAGAATTCAATAAACCAAATAAACTTTAAATTTTCTAAAGTCAGTTAAGCCTTCCCACATAGAATGCATGATTGTTGTATGTATAGTGTAATGTTATCATGTAATGTCATAGAATAAGTACATAAATACTTATATATACAGATATAATAAAACCCCAAGACAAACTTCAAATATGAATCCATATACCTCAATCTTCATATAAACAATCAGCTGCAACAAATAAAATAATCATCAACCTTGTCATGTATTGGACAAACTTAAACAATTTCCCCTCCACTCTGCTCATAAACCCACCAAAGCATTGCATCAATCCATCCTGGAATTCAGTTAACTAGTTTACAGTTACCCTAGGTTCCCAACTGTAAGACTTGACAAAGGAATCCAAGTTTCACCTTGAAAGAAATAAAAATTAATGTTTCAGCTCCTGAAATATAACTGCTCTCTCGAAGACCTAAACCCTTCATCACTAAACCTAATATAAGCACATACAAGTAATAGCTCTAATAGAAAAATATGATTTCAACCACTATCTCCGCTACTAATAAACTTAAATTAATAAATTTAAACTATCTCACTTAGACGATCATAACTGAACTGAAACCCCAGCAAATAGACCTTATAAGTTGCATTAGTAAAATAATAACTTCAGTTAAGACAATAAATTGTTCATCAGAAAATAGAAGTTCAGTATTTAAATGTTGATGCGTTAATCTCAATGTAAAATTTAGAAGTTTTATTAAATTAATGTTATTTCATCAACCTTTCAACCCACATCCTAGTTAAAGGTGTGTCTGTTGAAGCCATTAATTGTTCAAGGTTCAAACTCTTTATATAAATTAAAAGTTATCATATAGCGATTCACTCTAAATATCAATGAAGAAAATTATGATAAAAATTATTTAAAGCAGAGGAAAATCTGCATTACATCAATTCAGCAGAGTCCATTAGCTTATTAGCAGCTTCAAAGCAAATTATCAATCGATAGTTTATCTTTATCAACATAACTATTATTAAATTATGAAATTCGATCAATTAAATAAAGTGTTGATAAAAATTCAAAGTTCTTGATATAAGATAACATTCCCCTAACAACCCTAATATCAATCTATGCAGATAGTCGAAAATAAAATGTATTCAATAATAAGAGTACAATAAATAATATATACATATATAAACACATATAAGTACATAAGCAGCTGAATTAACTTTATTCCTCAAATTAGAATTCATACACCTCTGTCAATCCTCATTCGACTAGAAGTGTGAATATAATTAATTCCAAATATGTGTATACGATATGTAGGTATATAAGGCAAGTAAGTAAACAAATAATTAAAATTTTATGGGAGCTTTCCCATGTAACCAGTCTAACTCACTCTATATGCCCTTCAAACAAACAGACATGTCATTATATAACATAAATACCTAATAAGTAATACAGCAGAATGATATATATATATATATATATACTAGACACTTGAATCCTTCCTTAATAATTCTTAGAACAGTTGCTTTATGTAAAAGAAAGTTATTTTTTTAGGCTCTATTGTCACATTCTTCAGTGTATATAACACCCCAATACTAACAGGTAATTAGATAAATTCATAATATTATATTTATCATGTTCATAAGTTTATAAATAGGTTATAATGGTTTAAATGCTTCAGAATTCATAGCCCTGAGATATAAACATCCAAGCGTAAATAAAGAATTTGGCTAGACAATTATAGGTTATTGGTTTGCACTAAGAAACAGCTGTATCAATTATCATAAACCCAACACAAAATTTACACAAACAGGAAAAATAAAATAATTATTGGACAGTTTTCAAATTAACATTCGCAAGCAAAGAAAAATAAAGAACAAACACACAGACACAAAACCCAGATTGCCACCTGAAAGAAAAGGTTGATTAGCTGAAATAAAAGTATTAGAGGACACATTAGCACTCGCATAGCAAAGCTTTAAACACGCTTAAAGCCATATCAAAGCACCAATTAATCCAACGGGTAAATATCCCACCATGACTTGGAGAATTTCGTTATCATAGATTATAGCACTGCACATACCTGTGTTAATTATATAAGATCCTAAGTATTGAAAACCATCCAATCAAAGTAAACCAAAGGAATATTGGCTTGCAATATATTATGTAAAACAACTTCATTAAAATCTTATACACGGCCACGCTTAAAATTGACATCTACAAGGCAAACAATATGGCGGCTAACGCTGCTTGATGACACAAAATGAGGATATTTGCTTTAGAGAAGAAAAATTATGAACTATTTTAAAAATTTCGAAACATTGTCAAATAATTTTAGAAAATTATTATGAATGTACATTGCAAGCCAATTAAAGTAAATTTCACTTAGCTTTCGAAGACAACAGGAGCAGCTGACGCAGCTTCCGGAGCACGTCGCCTCAACCGCGGGAATTCAAACAAACATAGGCAGCTCCCAGCAACATCTCCAGAGGTCCCACTGCACTCACTCCACCAACACTACACTTTATCACATCACATCACACACTCGCGAGGCTTCTACCCCAGAAGCAAGCACCATCTGGAGGATGCTCATAAACTTTTATTTCATTATCTCGGTTTAGTATATGTTTTACGCGAACGGCACTAAATTATTTTAAATCACTGCATCCAGGCTTCTCAGATCCAGCTCTTCATTCTTGATACACCACAAATTTGTTTAATTCATTTGTTTTTCGGACTTCCACTGGGCATAGTGGACGCGTCGCGACGTTTTTCCCCTGACTAACTAGTTTCTCGAAGCGTCTCCTTCAAGAAATCTCGGATTGTTCTCAATTTCAAAATATCCAAATTCTACACACAAAAATCTAGAAAAATTTGCTTTTAATCATCAGCCAGGACTTCCACGTAAAACTGGCCACAAATGAATATCTGTAAAGAAATACCCCAAGGCGAACCAGCGCCACCTAGCCAAACATGTCTAAACTAACCTACATTCTCATCGACAAGATACCAATATCCAAGTTCACTCAATACAATAACGATTGCATTATTGCTTAACAAACATTATCACCAAATAACAGATGTCGCCACAAGTCACGAAATAATATTAAAATTATTAATTTCAAGAAAAAATAATTAACGTGAACAATTGATCAAATGAGACCGTCACAAGTTGGCTTCAAGTCGTTACAGATTTTAGACAGATTAATTAAATTATTGTCAAAAACACTAGATGTAATAATTATACACTATAACATACGTATAGAAAAAAAAATCTCTAAAGTAAATTCACTCATAAAATATAAGTGTGGAATTCAAATCCACAGCAAATTATTACAGAATTTGCTACAATATAAAAATGAACTATGAAGTCGTTTTTACACAAGATTGATTTATGTTTAAAGTTCAAATTAACCTTTAAACGCAGTATCAAAATAGTAACTAAGAATTAATCTTAGGTTAACCAACATTTATGTGTGAATTACTATAGAAGAACAATTACATAACAAGTAAAAGAGAGATAATTTTTTTTATTATGTTCTTGACAATTATCTGTAAAAAAAATTATTATACATATTCAACACTCAAAATTAAAGGTAAAACGGCATATTTCAAAGTTATTCCAGTTACTACCTAAACGGGTTAGCTGGTGACTAGGTTATTAAGTCCAGAACACGTTGTGGGCTGCCACTGTTACGTTGAACACGGGGTATAGAATAAAACATTTAGAGCAAGACTACTTTTCTTTATTTCCTTTCTAGGGAGCCAGATAAATGAATATAAACCACTAGTACAATATAATTGTAAATAGTGTTATAACTAACTTATTTAAAAAATCGGCACAGGGAAAGACTATCAGGTCTAAACCCTGGTCATCTGACTCGAAACCGACGGACTGCTGTCCGGGATAATAATCAGGGGCGTGGGGAACCTAGTCGGATCACAACGATGAGATATGCCGCCTTATACCGAAATATTTATATTAAAAAATGATAAGTTTTCGATATTATTTAGATTAACGAATGATGAAGTTGATTTGGGCGCCATCCGGGTCACGGAGCCCTGGAGAGTGCCCCGATGCACTGCAAGGCTGCCGGCGTCGGCGGCGGTGAGACACGTGGTGATGGATATGAGTGTTGACGACGGATGCACGACCAAAGGTGGCCGACCACGTGGGCAGGGGAAACGAGGTTGCCCACGCGTGACTGAGGCGGGTGGGCACCCGTGCCTGAGAGGCACGGTGGGCCCACACGTGGCTAAGAGGCACGGTTTTTTTTTCTCCTCTCCAAGCTAACGAAGATTGCTCGGGTTTATTATCTTTTGAGGTTTGTTTTCTTTTGTTTGTTTTGTTCTTTTACTCTATTTCTTTTTTGTTTTGTTCTCTTTCTTTTATTTGTTTGTCTTTTCTTTTGGATCTTCTATTTCAAAAATAGTTACAAGTTTTCTTAATGCTATTACATTTTTGTTTCGGTAATTTGTACAGTTTTAGTTAAATTAGTCTAAACATGGTTTATCTACATTATCTATTACAATTTTGATTATATCTAAAATTTTACAATTTTTTATTTTACTGATCTAAACATGATTCAGAAGTGTTGTTCTATTACATTTTTTGTGTATTCTATTGTAGTCATAATACAGGCACAGTCTTACTGATTATTTTATCATACTGCAGCAAGTTTCTTATAGTTATCTTATGTACTACTAGGTTATCTGACTATTTCTATTTTATTATCTATGCTTATTGTATATGCGTTTTTGTGTATTGTTTGTCTTTTTTCCTTAGTTATGGATTATGAGCTATTTTCTTATTTACTATTGATTTGCTGCGAATTACTTATACAACGTGTTTCATTTCAAATGACAATAAATCATAATTTTAGCAGTCGTACTCCATACAAATTTTTCGGTACTATTAAATCAAACTTAATGTCAAAATTTAAAAAAAACAATTTTCGAACAAATTAATTACGATAAAAAGGGAATAAAAACAGAACATCTTGTAAATATTGGTTCACTGACCTTGGTAAGAACGGCAACATGTCACACGGATCATGTGTCGGGCTAACATAAACAATCACTAATAATATCTACTCACAAATTATTCACCACAAGGCATTCAGTCATTTAATCACTGAGTTATAAGTATCTAATCAAATTATCATTTTGAAATTTTTAGTCGAATCAAATTTTTAAATTTTCAATATGACCGCCATCAGCTTGAACACACAAATTATATCGTCTTTGAATATTATGTCGAACTCTCGTTAATAGGTCACTATTGGCAGCCATATCTTTTAATTTAGTAAATGACGTAATTATTCGGTTTTTTAAATTCTCCACAGTATCAATATCTGTCGAATAAACATCATTTTTTACATATCCCCATAAAAAAAATCCATTGGGGTGAGGTCCGGTGATCTAGGTGGCCATCTCGATGGGCCATAACGGCCAATCCACTGCTGTCCGAACATTTCATTCAACCTCTCTCTGGAAGACAGCACTGAGTGAGCTGGTGCTCCGTCGAGTTGGTACCACATCTGTCTATTTGCCGCTAGTGGTTTGTTATGTTTTATTTTTGCTGTTATGTTTATTTAGCCCTGTTATGTGGGTGTGTGAAAATGAAACTAACAATTTGTTTGGTTATACAATCAAAACTAAATTTCTTAATTCATAGAACCTTAGGTGTAGATTTATTACAGAACGAGGAAGTACAATAAATAGCTTAAAAGCTAAGAATAACCATTAATAACTGCCTTTATTTGACAGGGTTTTATTATACCAAAATAACCTAGTTGGTATATATATATATTTATATATTTCAATCCACACTTTCACGAAGTCAACATTCAGATTCGGAGATGGGTTCTGTTCGGAGAACCAAAGGCCATGAGACTCTAGCAAACATAATAATAATAGGGTCGCAGGAAGCTTATGCTGATCTACGAATGTAAGATAGGTATAAAGGTGTATGAACATAAAGATGTAAAACGATAGAAACACTGGATGAATTAATACTTAAATGATTTGAGGGCGCCACTGGCTGTTGGGAGTTGAAGCCAGAAACTAAACGTCCGCTCCTACCGCGAGGACGCGTTCATGGGCCTGCCGTAGGAAGGCTGGCAGTGATGTCTTGGTTAAAGATGTGGGTGGGTTTGGTCGTTTGGAGCTCACTGAGAATACGATGACTACCTATGTTCATCGTAACCCACGGTGTTATACCCGACACGATATTGTACGATCGCCGGCATAATACTTAATACTTTCTATAATAAGTCTACTAAGGTCCCTAAGTGTAAGAGCTATACCATACGCGACCAAACCAATAAACCCGTATACTGTATATACGGGTTTTAATTAAGGTGGTCCCGATGGATGTGTTATTATCGCGCGGGATTAAATCAAATATTTATCCAGCCAACGATCGTGCCGTCTGAAGGGTTGGATCAGCTTCCTGATACGACACGATGGTGGCGGAACGACTATCACTTCTTCTATGTTATAAAAATGAGTAACTTGTTACGAAGGTTTATATGGTCTACTCAGCTTGGAACGCACGCCGTATATGCGTCAAGAAAAATGAATCTAATAATGAGACCATGACTGAACGAGAGGTTTAGACAAGGATGGAAGATTTCTTGAAGGCCTGGGGAGACCTAGGTTTCTTCTCGAGACTTCCATTCTAGCAGGTATGATCTAAAAATCTAAATGGATGTTAGCCTAAAGGCTATTGGTGTAAACTGCCCTACGAAATTAACAGAAGGGAATAACTGGAATCCAGTAATTAATTTGAGGCGAAGACGCGAGTCAAAACGCGTGCTATTTTAGTATCCTATGTTATGACAAGCTTTATTGAACGGAGATTGTAATTTCATTATCTATACTCCCGTCCAAATGGGCGCCGCTACGATCGACCAATTATGAGTCGAAATTGCACGACCATGAATCACGTGACCATAAGGTCCAACGGCGCGAATCTTTCAAAAATGCAACATTGAAATTTTAATGGTAATTTCTGTGAGTGGTATCTGTTATACCACGTCACAGGTTGTTCATCCATGTAATCGGCAACAACTCCATTAAGAAGTTCTAAAAACTTCGCAGCGTTTAAATTACCTTCAATAAAAACCGGACCAATGATAACATTCCTGTGTATGCCAGCCCACACATTCACAGAAAATCTGTACTGATGGGAAGTCTCTCGTGCTAGATGCGGATTCACGTGACTCCAATACCGAAGATTTTGTCGGTTTCATAACCCGTTTCTTGTAAATGTACTTTCGTCAGTCCACATCAAATTGTACAAGAAATCCGGATTCTCGTCATTTTGTCGTATAACTCAAGTACAAAAGGCTGCTCTGACAAGCTTGTCTCTGGGTATCAAAGCTTGTACTTTCCGGTACTTAAAAGGTTTCCGTTTATCGCGTTTTAAAACTCTATGTATTGTTGGTATGGTTTACACGCAAATGTCGAGCAGCTCTACGCAGACTAGTTGTTGGATTACGAGAAAAATAATTGAAAATTTGTTCATCACGTGTCACGGAAGCCCTTGAAGGGGCACTATCCAAACGCGGAATTAAGGGTTGATTCTCCCGAATCCTCTGCAAAGCTTGCACAATCGTGCGGCCATTAGTCGGACAAGCACGGGTGTGCCCATACCTTTCACGGTATGTCTGGATAGCCAAAACAGCATTACCGCGACATTCCCCGTAAATCAAAATCATGTCTGCATATTCCGATGCTGTAAAATTATACCGAGGCATTTTGAAAAATCACTTATTGTTCACACGCTCAATACTCTAATTTCTCTTATATCAATAAACATAAACTCCTATAAATAGATTCAAAATTGCCAACCTCGTGCGCAATGATTCAAAGAACGTTATAGGTTTAAGGCCGGCTCAAAACTGACATAAAATAAACAAATAAGTATAGGATAGGTCAGTTTCACAAATTTCTGGTGGTGTCACTTCAGGTCCGGAGTCCCAGTAGTCGATATCGATATTTTTCACTTGTTATAATGTACACTATTAAATATTTTTTATAGTATTATAATCGCGCACATATCTTAATACAGTTTTTTTAATGAGCCATTTTATGAAATAGCCATACTTCATTATTTGAAGATTTTTTTACTTTAAACAATCTAAATCATATCATATCATCATAACATCTCATATTATCACCATATGCTAATACGTAATAAACTTTTACTTACTAATGATAATAATAAACTATCCAATAAAATCCACCTAAAAATGCTGGGGCTAGCAACTTAACGACATGTATCCATGCTATGGTTTGCTAAATATGTGATTTACTTACTTTTAATTGTGTGTGTAACAAAAAATATTACATACATGCCAGATTTAAAATAATTAATTTAATTTTAGTATTTTACACAATTTAAGAAATTTCATTCATAATAATATTTTATTCACTATAAAATAAAATTCAACGCTGGTTTCTTTAACTTCTGTGATAAAACCTTTCTTTTCATTGGAACATCGTTATCAACTCCTTTCGTATTATCTATTCTGTTATTTTTTAACAAGGGTTTTTGAAATTTTTGCAGTTTTTGACGTCTCTGTCGAAATTATCCTCGTTACCTGTTTTAGTTTTGTAAATTAAAAATTATTCCTAAGTTATTTTAATAGACTATGAAGTGTAAATTTAACTGAAGTGTTGCGAGACCAAAATCGATAAACATGACGATGTGTACTAGTACAGCACTAATTAGTACTAACTTGACAGCGCACGTGTTGCGGCATTTGTTTGATGCGCAGATTTTGACAAATGAAAGTATTTGTCCCTTTCGCACCTATTATTTTTTATTGTAATGAGCGAGAGCGTAAGAATGAACAACTTCCGCGTTTAATGATGAAGAGACGAGCTGGCAACATGATACATGTGGTCACTAACCTACCGATTTAATCACAATAACAGATACATGTTGTTGTAAAATTCTGAAATGAAAAATGAGGTCCTGTGGCTAAACCAAAGAAGCTACATTGATTCGTTGTTATATTTGGGCAGAGTACGTCATGAAGAAAACGTGATCTGATTTATTGTCGTAAGGTCTGAAACACGCTGTATATGGAATGTGGTGAAGGAGTTAAACTGTATTTCAAAATTGCATCTTGTGTGCTTGGTTATTGATTAGGTGATGGAATATAGTTTACTCTGGAATGATCTAGTGACTGTCTAGGTGGCAAAGGCGATGAAGTATATGGTACATGCTCATTAATTTAGACGGAGTTTTTGTTTAATTCTCTAAGTTGTGCCTCAAATAAAATATTGTTATTTTTTTTTTTTTATTGCAGGAGATCAGCAGACAGGCAGACGGCCCACTTGATGGACAGCGGTTACCATCGCCTATGGACATTTGCAACACCAAAGGTGCTACGAATGCGCTGCTGCTCTCTTTAGGGAGCCTGGAACCTGGTCACTAATGCCGGAACACAACACAAGGTTGTTATGGCGACATACTCTAGACCAGGGGTGGTAGCCATCCAGTCGGGCAAATGCCCTACCACCTGGCTAATGTTAATTGCCTTTTTCGCAAAAAGTTTTTGCGTAGACTCTAGTTTTGTCATTTTACTGGCCCAGACTTTTGCAAGATGATATTCTTCTTGATTCTCAGAAGAATCCTCCGAAAATGACAATGTTCTGTGGTGTGGCTGGACGATTTTTCTTTTATTCTTATTTACTGATACTGGACTTGACAGGTGGATCTATTGAGCTAATCGAATATTTCTCTTGATCATTTTCTTTGTCCTTCTGTAATATGTTACAAATTATGATAATATTTATTTTTTCTATTGTTAGACTTCTTCAACCCAGCAAGAGTGGAGAGAAGTGGCCGATGATTTTGGACGTATTCATAGATTCCCTGCATGCTTAGGGTCGTTAGATGGCAAGCACATTAGGATTATTATGCCCATAAATGCAGGCTCACGTTACTTCAATTATAAAGGATTCCATAGTACAAGGTTGGCCAAGAATTAGTTAACATTTAAAAAATCTTATAAAAAAACCATTTGACATACTTAAAAAAATGTTTATTTACCCATACTCGGCAGAATTAACAGTAACCGAACGGCCGCGAGAATCTTCGAAAAGGTAGGGTCCAATGATTCCTTATGCTGAAATTGCAGCCCATACAGTTACCTTAGGAGAATGAAATAGCCTCGAGTGTTTAGCTTTAGCATTTTCGCTGCTCCAATACCGGCAATTTTGTTTGTTGACATGTCCGTTGAGGTGGAAATAGGCTTCGTCGGAAAATAACTGGTCATGAAAGTTACTTAAACGATCTAACATTGTTTCGGCATACGACTTACGCAAATTCAAATAATTAGGTTTTAGTTCTTGCGCTATCTGGATCTTATATGGATGTAACTTCAAATCTAATTTCAAAATACGGCGCATAATTGTGGTAAATGGTTTTAATCAGCACCTTCTTTATTAGGATTATCATAATATAATAATAATACGGTATCTAGAATTGTCCAGGAGGCACATGACTACCTTGGTGCCGTGCCTAACCGAGATACCATATTATACTCACGGTGTGGACACAGCAAGCAACCGTCCTTTTGCCAACGATACAGGTGCAATAATATTGGATTATAGCATCCTTTCCATTTAAAGAGCTGACAACTAATATAAAAAAAAATACATTCTTTTGCTAATATGCCGAAAAAGTTCAAAATCTTACTTTAACTTACTATTAACAACTTCTACAACCCATATACATGTTGTAACTGTTCTCGGTTTATTTGCTTCAAGGGCTGAGTTGAAGGGGATTCACCCTGTTGCAAATAAAATTGGGGCAAGGCATCCCGGTATCCAATATAAATGCATCTCCAGATTCAAAGAATAGATTAGATTCCTGTCTGAAAATAGATTCGTTTCTAAATTGTTTATAAATTATTTCAACATCTAAAGTTGTTAATGGTTCCGGGCCACAAACATCAATTATGTATCATCCTTTGGTACAAATAAACTAAAAATGGTTTAACAAGTTTGATATTTATGCAAACTGTGTCATTTTTTGGTATTTATAATTTGAATTTTTTTGTACAAAAACATATGTGCCATCTACAATAACTATAGGTTTTATTTTATTATTATGGATACCAAACAATTCGTTTGGAATAAGAAGTTTACTTTCAATTATTTGCTGCTACTTACCTATATATGATTGAATCCCAAGTGATGGGGCACAAAATAGTCATACAAGGGACTTCTAGCTTTACCCAGAAGAGTACCTAAAGTAGTTTTAGGAAATAGCAGCAGCGTTGATAATATATTATCTGAGTCCTAAGTTTAATTAAATATGCAGCTAATATGGTTGATTTCCTTTTAAGATTCAGAAACTGAGGCTGAAGTGCCTCAATATCTGACTGCTGAATTGCTTAAATCTTTATTAAAACCAACCCAATGATAAAAAATATGGTCTTCCTAAACTCAACAATTTGGAAACCTCCAAAATTACAATCAGACTCTTTTAATGAACACATATCTTGAATTTGATTAGGACTAAATGTGTTGATGATATTAACACTAATATCATCGAGAAAGTCCCATGATGTGCGTGTCAAATGGATATCACAAAGGCGATTATTTGGAGGTACATAATAGTTATACATTTTAATAAATGTTTTCGCATTGTAAATTTTAGTTGGATTCTTTCATGTCACAACATCAACGAGTTTCAACAGCTCTACAATAATTTGGTAAGACAACAAGAGTCGCAACCATTGGTGCACTTGGTGCAGAATAATTTCCTTGCCTTGTTCGAGGCTCTTCTAAATGAGGAATGTCCTGACGATTTGACTTGTTGACATCTGATGAAGATGTACCAGATGTTGAGGGGTCTGAACGGAAATTTCGGAATGCTTTATTTGCTCACACCCAACAAGAGTGATAAACAACACTTGAAACACACACCTGAAAATGATTTATCTGTATTAAGAGTCTCCGCAGACTACAGACTTTCTATCAGCCGATAGTTTAGTCAAGTTAGGCTGCTCGTACGCATACTGGACCAACAAAACAGTTGGGTTGGACGTGAGTGTGCAGACCAGCCAAACAACAGTCGTCCGTTGATTACAATCGCTAGATCTGGTGAAGAGATAAGTCGCGTGGAATGTTGCCCAAAGATATTATTATTGCTTTATACTTGATACAAAGGAGAAGAAGGATGAAGAAGTGAAATCCAGCAGCTTCAGATCCCTCTTTTGTCATTGCTGCAATGGCAGTGCTTTAAGGGCGAGACTCTGACACCATAAACTTATTTCTCGTTAACTTAATCGTACATGTTAATTAATGGGTCTTAATTTAAGCAGTGGAACTCCATGAAATAATGCCCATTTCGACCATATCCGTCAGTTTTTCTTGCATCTTCTGACGGTATGCATAAGGCACATGTGACCACCTATTCTTATACATATATCCTAGCAATTTCTCGTCTCTCCTTCCAAGCATTCTATGATTAATTAAATTTATTTGCCAAAATTATCGGGATCTTTTTTAAATAAGCAGTTAAATCTTCTATAAACGTCACTGGATGTTTATTCTTACAGGGGTATTTTGGCTTTTCCCCATTCATATCTTGACGCCATTGTTAGTATAACAATGGTGGGTTGGATATTGAACCAGTAGGTATATTAGATGGTTACATAAGTGGAGTCTCTTGTGTCATGTTTCTGTTATTCCCAGAATTGGATATCACAGATGTTCCTGCAGTTAGTTTACTCTCCCATTGTTCAATTTTCGAATGGACAGATGCCATAGCCTGATTAACTAGTCTCCTCATGACTCGAACCATCTGCCGTCTTTGTCCTAATCCCGACGAGCCTGCCTTAACTAGATTTTATAATATAATAAAACTGGCTACTAAGTCTGCAATGGTTGAGGTCGTTGATACACAGGAATACAGGACAGCGGTTGTTGTAATGAGTTGCAACTACTGATTGTTGAGTGACTAATGATGTTATTGTTGATTACAAGTTTAATTCCATCATCTCGACGTGAACTTTTTCCAGAAGCATCATTTATGACACTCCAAGTTGTCTTAATGATGTTTGTTGATTTTTTAATTCTATAATATAAAGATTTGGCAGTGATGCATAGTCTTTAAAGGTCTTAGAGTATTTTTTGATATAGTGAAGAAAGTCTGGATTTTGATTAAATTGTTTTTCACTGTATAATTCATACAGTTTTATTCGGCTTTTATATATACCTTTTGTAGCCCAATAACTAAACTTAAGGTTATTAATTTTGTTGATTGTTTTGGTTTGAAATGTGTTTTCAAATTCAGTTAGTATAGCGTCGACGAAATTACTATAAAAGTTGTTTGGATCTTCGCTGCTGAGATCCAAAGTAGGAATTGTTTTGGCTAAATTATCGTTATAGGTTCTTAAGCGATAATTATTCACTGGCCTACAGGTTATTTTGAAGGTGATTTTAATACTATCAAAAGGTATTGATATAAACTGGCCACGGTGATCTGACGGTAGTACATCTATGACTGATTTATCGATTATTTCACAACTACAAAATATATTGTCTAAACAGGTAGCTGTCTTTGCAGTTAAACGAGTAGGTTAATTAAATACAGGTATAAATTGAACGAATTAAAAAGATTAATGATCTTGGAACGAGTTGATATAATTGCCAACAAATTAACATTAAAATCCCTACGAATTATAGTTTTATTTAGTTTTCTTAATAAGTCCTTTATCCATTATGCTTTCAAATACACTATAGTCCCCTGTGGGGGGTCGGTAGACGCAAAAAATTACATAGCGCTCAAGCTCAATACAGGAGACCTCCACAGTACGTTCAATAGAAAGGGACATAATATTTTTACGCTCTTTACATTTTTCCGGCGGGCTTCCTTACAAATAAATACACTTATCACTGTATAATTCTCTATGAAGTTTATGACTTCAAAAGATTTGAGCTAATGTTCTGTAACACATAGGACATGAACCTTACGTTCTTTTAAAAAGAGTTGAATTTCTAAGTCTTTACTTGCTAAATTAGAAGTAGGTTTAGCTTCGGTCAAATCTAGCAGTTTAAAGTGCTAGGACTCGTAGTGGAGTTAATATTAAAAACATTATTGTTTCTATTAGAATTTATGTCAAGTTTTTAGTTATGTTGTACATAACTTTGTCATGTTGATAGGATAGCTGTAATATTGTATTTAGTCTGAATTGTCAGAGTTTTCTTCAAATGTGTTCCTGCTGTATTTCAAATTCTTATAATATCTATGATATTCTTTGGGTATGACTCCAGTGATACGTAAATGAATTAAATCCTTATATTTGGCTTTCAAGTAATGGTAATGTTTGACTATACGGTATATTTAATTCGATATTAATTACTTGCCTTTTTCCACGACATCTTGTTTCTATTTTGGTATTTAAAAAGCATTGTTTTTGAGGTAAACTTAATTAATTACTGAATATTGTTAAGGAAATGAGATTAAAAAACAAGCAAGAAATAAACATCATGGACTCAGAATTAATAAATCTAATTATATTATAGATGGGCAATCCACCCACCCGGGTGGGTGCTAATACTTTCAACTGTTTTGAGATTCAAATTTTAAACACATTCGAATATAGAATAGTTCCAAATTAAAAATTGCCGGGAAATATGGAAACGACAGAACTTAAAAGGTATGCCTAGTATGAACGCTTCAACACCTAAAACTAGGTGTTGTTTCTTGTTGGCCTGCGTCGGCATTTTATCAATTTGTCTGGAGTGTTAAGGAAGACTGGAACCTGGTCATTAATGCCGGAACACAACTCGAAAATTGTTATGGCGACATACTTTAGACCAGGGGTGGTAGCCATCCAGTCGGGCAAATGCCCTACCACCTGGCTCTGGGATGTTTTGTCGCCTCTTACGACAGGCCGCCCGGCCGCAGAAAATTGTATTGTTTCTCCGTTCCGGCACGGATAAGTTGTTGTATTTTTTAACATTTTCAAGATACAACGATTACAAGTCGCTCGTCACTTGGCTGCCTTGTTTCAGTCAATAACTGACAATTCTAACATTAATTCAAACTTTGCAAAAAAAAAAACCGCATTAAATACATCAACAATGTGATAAAAAAAAATTAAGAAAAAGACCATCAGATTATTTACCAAATATTACATAAAATGCAAGAATGCGGAAAGAATTGGGTGTAAACATTTGTCAGTTACTAGGTTTTGTAATAAGGCAACCGCGTTATTACTGCATACTATACGATTAACGCACCTGTACTTAGCAAAGTTCTTACTCTTACATTTTAGGTTTAGTAATATTTTGTTTAAATTCTCAAATAACGATGTGCAATTAAATTGATAATAACATAAATATATTAACGCCTTATGTCACTTAAATATGAGGTCTCTTCTGTAGCTTACTACGCTCTATTTTGCCTTACTTGATCATCACCGTCCGAGCGTTAAATCCCAGTTGCATTCGGACCGTTCATGCGATATGCGATCGAGATCATTACTTATTTCGTCATAACACTACAACTATCAAACTAGAATTATCATCGAGAAAATAAAGAAATGGAAATAGTATGACTTATTATAGGTAATGTGGTTAACAATATTTATTGACATTGTTACATTAAACATATACGAGTACATACATAATTATGATGATAACTGCGGGACGTATACGCGCGAACGTCTTGTATCGTGTCATAAGTACGACCCTTCGATTTCGCAGCCTTCTTTTGGGGAGCGTGGGCCCCTGCGTTCCAGGTGGGAGCGGCAAGAGACGCGGAGGGGGCGCGGTGAGCAACGACTCCCGCACATGTCTGAGGTCGTAATACCATCGCGTTACATTATTAAATAAATTATTGTTATTATAATAAATTATTTATTTAGATTAAGTCGAAGGGTCTTTGCTTATTCGGCGTCGCTTAGAAGGTTGAAAGTACTTTCTAGCGACTGCTACCAAGGTTGTGCTCAATCGCTCTTAATATCGATCCTTGATTATGCGGAAGCGTGTTATCTTGACCTTACTGTAGAACAACTCAATAAGCTAGAGCGCCTACAAAACTTTTGTATCAGGTTCATATTTGGTTTAAAGAAATATGACCATGTCACTGAATATCGTAAGAAGCTCAAGTGGCTGTCAATCTCATTTCGCCGGAATTCTCACCTCCTTCATTTATTGTATAGCATACTATTTACTCCCTATCTTAAGGAAAGTTTCGAATTCCTCCATACTTCTCACACCCGTAATTTGCGCTCCTCTGACATTCTTACTTTAAAAATACCTGCATACACTTCTACATTCTACACCAACTCCTTCGCTTTGCAAGTTGTTCGACTGTGGAACTCATTGTCCGAAAACATACGACAGGCATAATCACTCCCCACTTTCAAAAAAATGGTAAAAGAACATTATCTCTCAGTTTTATTAATATTTAATATCAAATTGTATCTATTTTAATTAATAATTGTGTGAGCGATGTAATTATAATTAATAATTTAAATAAAGGTAAACTTCGTCTTGTTTATGATGCTGCCTGTAAAACAAATGGTTTATCATTAAATGATTATTTATTGAAAGGCCCAGATATGTTAACTTCTTTATTTGGTATGATGCTAAGGTTTCGAGAGTATAAAATAGCCATAGTTGGTGATATTAAAGATATGTTTTTACGCATAAAAATCCTACCAAATGATCAAGATGCATTTAGATTCCTATGGCGTGATAAGGTCAATGACCCTATTAAAACCTATAAAATGACATCTTTAATATTCGGTGCAAACTGTTCACCATTCATTGTTCAGTTTGTCCGGAACAAAAATGCAAATCGGTTTACAACTACACTCCCTTCAGCTGTTGAAGCAATATATAAACAACATTATGTAGACGACTATATAGATAGTCAACCAAATGAAGACGTTTGTATTCAATTAGCCAAAAATATAAGCAATATTCATAAGGAGGGTGGCTTTATTATATGTAATTGGTTGAGCAATAACACAAAAGTTTTAAATAATTTACCCAACGAAACACTTGCGAAAAATGCTCATAAATTGACAACAGGTCAGCAGCTAGATGGTGAGCGAGCCCTAGGACTTTTATGGTACCCCTTGTATGACACCCTAGGCTTTGATGTATCGTTCAAAAGAATCTCATTAGACATAATTAATGGGAAGCGACCTACGAAGAGGGAAGCATTACAAGTGATAATGTCTATATTTGATGTTTATGGCTTTTTATCACCATTTACTATTAATGGTAAAATAATTTTACAACAAACATGGAAGTCAAATATAGCTTGGGATGAACATTTAAAAGATGTTATATATGAAAGTTGGAAAAAATGGTTAAATAATTTAAAATTAATACATAATGTTCGCATACCAAGGTGTTATCAAAATGTTTATTTTAATAATAATAACAATATGGATTTGAACTGTCAATTTAGTGACAATACTTCATGTTCTGATTATAATAATTTACAATTACACATATTTTGTGATGCCTCTACTCATGCTATGTGTGCTGTAGCATACTGGCGCTGGATAGACAACGGTAAAATTAAGGTAGCATTTGTGTCCAGTAAGTGCCGTGTCGCACCTGTAAAGCCTACCACAGTACCTAGACTAGAGTTACAGGCAGCACTTATGGCTGCCAGATTGGCGCACACTATCCAGATGGAACACAGACTGAAAGCTACTCGTCGAGTATTCTGGTGTGACTCTACTACAGTGTTACAATGGTTACGTAACAACAAAAGGGACTACAAAGTGTTTGTTGCTAATCGCTTAGGTGAGATAGATGAATTGACAGAAAATAGAGAATGGAGATACATACCCAGTCACTTAAATGTTTCAGATATTGCTACCAGGGAATCCTATGACGTTACAGTGCTCCAGAGGGAATGGTTTGCAGGGCCGAAGTTCCTGTACTGCAATGAAGCATCCTGGCCGGTAGACCTGGTACCTGTAACAGCAAATAAAATGGTGAATTATGAATTGGAATGTATAACAACTATACAAGTGGTGAGTGAAGACTTACCTGTACCTTAATCCTAGTAGATTTTCTTCATGGCTGCGTTTGCTTAGAGCCACGCATGCTGTGTTAATGTTTATAAGAAAATGTCGCAAACTTACCCATAACACAGAGAATGATAGTATGGAGCAGGCCGAATATTTGTTGTTGCGATATTCACAAGCTCAGACTTTTAGTGAGGAATTATATGCTTTGAAAAAGGGTAAACAAATACATAAAAGTAGTAAGCTACTTACCTTATCACCTTACCTAGATGAGCACGGAGTCCTGCGCCTTGGAGGCCGTATTGACAGTGCCACTGATGTTTCTCCTGAAACAAAAAGACCAGCTATTATTTATGGGAAAAATTATATTACAAGATTAATAGTTAATCATTACCATGTTAATGCTGCTCATGGAAACCAAGAGACAGTAGTAAACAACCTGAAACAAAAATATTGGGTTATTAAATTACGACCAACTGTTAAGTATGTTGTTTCAAAATGTATGCTTTGCCGTTTAAGAAAATGCAAGCCAGAGGTGCCGAGAATGGGAGACTTACCGCCTGCCAGGGTTGCTCATCATCAACGTCCGTTTACGTTCACCGGAGTAGACCTGTTCGGGCCGATGGACGTGACCATTGGTAGACGTCGTGAACGCAGGTATGGCGTATTGTTCACCTGTCTTACTATAAGAGCGATTCATGTTGAAGTAGTCTCTTCACTGAGCACCGACTCCTTCATCATGGCTCTACGTCGCATGGCAGCCAGGCGAGGATGGCCTCAACACATATTCTCTGACAACGGTACAAACCTGCGAGGGGCTGATGCAGAATTAAAAAGAGCTGCTCAGGAGCTTGATGGAGAGATGCTGCAAAACGAAGCATTAAAACATACCACAAAATGGACATTCATTCCTGCCGCCAGCCCACACTGGGGTGGGGCATGGGAACGTTTGATTAGGAGTGTGAAGAGCTCATTAAAGATTATATTAAAAGAACGGGCTCCTAGAGAGGAAACCCTCACAACTCTACTTGCTGAAGTGGAGAACATCGTGAACAGTCGACCACTGACACATGTCTCAGTAGACCCTGGGAGCCAAGAGACGCTAACACCTAACCATTTTCTTCTAGGATCTTCTTCCACTTACCTCACTTGGGTGTGTTTGATGACTCAGAGATGTACCTGCGAAAGCAATGGCGGATTGCTCAAAGGCTGGCTGATCTATATTGGAAGCGATGGCTCAAAGAGGTGTTGCCAGACCTGCTGCCAAGGAAGAAATGGAACGAAGAACGAAGGCCTTTGCAAGTAGGTGACCTTGTTTTCATAGTCGACCCAAATGGACCCCGGAACACATGGCCAAGAGGTATAGTGGAGCGACTGTTGCCAGGGAAGGACGGACGAGTTCGAATGGTCAATGTAAGAACAAAATCTGGTGTTCTAACTCGATCCGCTACGCGTGTCGCTCACTTACCGGTTGGTAGTTCGTGTTGCTAATGCAACACTGGGGTGGGGCATGTGAGCGATGTAATTATAATTAATAATTTATGGCATGGTAAAATGAGTGATGCGTGCGAAGGCGCACGTTTATACAGAGCGCGGTCTGAAGCTTGCTGCGTGTGAGACGGTCCGCGGCCATTTTCGCTTCGTTTCCTTGTCTTTATTGAAATCCATTGCGCACGCCATCATCCCTTTTATTTCGCCATAAAAATCGTAAAAACTTTGTACATTATCGAACCAGCACAAACTGTCACCTACAAATTGTATATATTATATTAATATATATAATAGTGATATATTGTTTTATTGCTATTATTAATATTGTATAGCTGAATTTGTTGATATAAACATATTAATAATGTATATATTTGGATATATATAATATTAATGTGTAATATCTATATATCCTATTATTAATTATATGTATTTGATTTGTACACCGTCATACACTCTTGATTCCTTTCACACAATCCACAGCCCGGGTTGTCTTGAAGAGATCGCTCTAAAGCGATAAGGCCGCCCTTTTTTCCTGCCTTAACACGAAATTACTGTAAATTATTTAATTTAAGTGTATGTGGTGAACAATAAAGTATTTTCCATCTCTCTAGATTTTATATTATAACAGTTATAAAAATCAAGTTACAATTACTAACTCTACTCGGATAGAAATAAAAAATGAAAATTCATAAATCAGAATCTGATTCCTCTGTATCGGAGTTACTGCTTCCGACGACGTCTCACCTGTCACATTTATTACAAAAGAATCAACAGTTTTGTCTACATTATGATCTAGTCTATCTAATTTCGATTCCTCTTTACGTGACTGATGCAATCTTGCCATTTTTCTGCTGAAATTTTGCCTAAAACCTCCTGGAGCAGCTTTTTAGTATGTATTTTACTATTTTAAATGTTGTAATTTTTCGGGCCACATTAGTTCGATCGGATTCATTCGCAGTGGTATGGGGGTAATCTCAATACATCCACACCAACTGCTTTTGCCATCTCATCGACCGCGTACGATTGGTACTGAGTTTTGACATTTTTCACCCTTTCCAAGAGCTGGTGGCTTTGTTTCCTTTGCCTCAAAAGAAATTTGCTTTGATGAAAGCCTGTGGATGTCTGTTTTTTTTTCAGGTAATAACTGGGTTTTCTCTTGACGTCTTGAGTGGTAGCTGACATTATCTATGACAATCACTGCATTTGGCTCAAGTATTGCTTGAAACCAATTTTCGAACTTGACTGCATTCATCGCTTCGTGATAATCGCCTGTGCCTTTGCATTCAAACACCAATTCCGATTCTGGCACGAATCATTTTTCACCAACTATATGTAAAATAATTAGCCGGTTGCCTTTCGAAGTGGAATTCTTGGCGCCCGTTGACAAACCCTCCAAAAATGCTTGTTTTCGTGACTGCACTGTAGTGTGTCTTCCCACACTTTGCCTACATACAGTGTGCCCTGAAAAGCAAATGAATAAATTTATCAAAGTTTAAACATTTAATCACCTAATATTGCGAACATCTTAGGGGATTATAATCGCTTCTGTCGATCCTATATCTTTGCTCTTGTTACAAAGTATATTTATTGAATTTTATCAAGATCAGCACAGCCGTTTAGGCGTGTAAAGGTGACAGACAGACAGAGTTACTTTCACATTTATAATATTAGTATGGATATGTCAGTCAGTAAATAATAAAAATAAGTCTTACCCGCATTCACTCAAGTAATATATTAGTCGTTGTTGCCGTCAAGCCCATGTTTGGTAAGGATTCGTCTGTATTTAGGAACTGTAGCACCTTTTTTGCTTTAGGTAACTCTCCTTTTAAATAAAAGGTCTGCACTATTCGTCTAATGCACGATTTATCGAACCCACCAATGTTTTCAATTAATGAGAGTCGTTTTTTCGGCTTGATGGTGTCAGTTTCGGTATATTCTTTTAAAGTACGATATATATGGCCGATTTCGAAATGCCCAAGATATCGGCTGTTTTGTCCTCCATTTCTTTTGAAGTGAAACTTCTATATAGACGGGGATAAAATTTAAACTACGGCATACAGTCAGATGTTCAAAACCTTCTTGCGATAAGCTGTCATAAGCTTTCCAGCAATCTGAATAAATTATCGACCCAAAAACCCACTGTCCAGCCACTATCATAGCTCTATTATATTTGCGACGTCCAAATTTGGCCTCATCAATTTCGACTATTACGCCTTCCCCACCTACTTGAGATGAATGGCTTATAGCCTACAAAAACTTCCCTAATAAAACTACTCCAGTCGCAATATGTATGATTAGTAATATTTAAATCATTTGTAATAAAGTTACATCTATTACGCGGTATACTCAGATATAAACAAACAAAATTAAATATTTTCCACTTGACTAAATGAACGTTTTCAAAAAATGTTCCCTTAAATATTTTAAAATTACACTTTTGGGGCTTTTTTTAAAGATTTTTTATTAGTTCTTTATTTATTTTATTGCAAGAAATATAATATCCTAATTTATAATTAATATTACACAATTGTCCACACTTTTTATTTCTTGGTAAAACATTGTGTGATTAAATATCCATAATAGTTTCTTGGGATTCTTTTTACTAATGTAACACATGTGTCCAACATCAATAATTTATAAGTTACATCCTACACAAATAACACTATTACTTGTTGATGCAGACGACATAATAAATTTCGCGCCAAAAAGTATTTGTTTTCTTTACGAAAGACTTCTTGTTATTTAATTCGTCAGAGTGGCAGGTAAAGGAAATAAATCCAAACAGCATATAAGGCTAACATCAGATAAGGCTGTATGGATTTATTTCCTTTGCCTGCCACTGTGATAAACTAAATGGCAACAAAAAAGGTTTGTCTTTAGCACTATTTAGCAATGTAGTTAGTTTTATATAATGTAGTTTATATAAAATATGCTTTAAAATTTAATAAAGTTGTACGATATTGACTGTTTTAAGTTGACTTATGTATTTGTGTTCAAAATTACAAGTGTTTGGTAACGTGCCCTATTACTTTGCAATAATAATATTAGCATAGTAGGCAGTATAAACAAGTAAATCGATACTAGCATTTTGCACCGGTCTGATTATTGAATTAAAGTTGCCTGCGAAAAATCAGTCCCGAATTCCGGTTGTCGAATTTTGAAAAGTGAAATATTGCTGCGAGAGAATATGTGTGGCTGGGAGGTCCCAACCTACCATATCTCATGCGATAGAAGAGGACACAGCATAGCAGCTGTTTGAAGTCCGTCCATTTAAAGAAAGAGTGCATGCTATTTGATCTTGAACATGAAAAGGATTATACCTGGCTACCCAAGAGTTGTGACCGGTAAAGAATAGGCAACCTAACATTTGCATATTCTATGGGCTACCTACTTTCGATTGGTATAGAATTTATTTAATAGTAAAAAAACTGGTGAAATGTTAATTTTTTATTATTATTATTAATTAATCATATACTGGACTGAAATTTTTTAGGCAACCCATATGCAATATATTTATTGACACATTAAATTATATATAAAATAGGTTTCATCAAATTAGCATTTCGGTGAAGGTCGTTGTATACCGGGATCCTAAACTATAATTCTCAGGTTCCGCCTTTATGCATATTTATCAAGAATATTTTGTTTTAGCAGTGTGAATAATATAAAATAATACAGTATGATTTGAAATAGTTTCATTTAATGAGTGAGTCTTGCAAGTTTATCAATGCACAGGCTGACTTTATGTACTTTTATCAATATAACATACCTACCAAATTTGAATTTATAACCGAATACTGTTTCAGCATGCTATATTCTCTTAGTCTTCGAATTCTCTCTCAACGTGTATTTGGACTGGCTATCTGTTTTGTCTGATTCGCTTCTGCTTTTGTAAGCTTGGATCCAGCAGAAACACTCGGAGGTCTCAATAAAATGAACCCTTTTTGAGATCAAAGCAGTTCGAGATGCTTAAACCCTCTAACAGCCAAAATGCATGCCATGCCAGGAAGCAAACATTCTAGAAACTTGCTGTGTTTCAACAAGTTCACATCACTTATCCTACCTGCATATCCAGCAGACACAAGAGTAACGAGGCCATCAGGTGTACATGCTATCAGATATTTGATTGTATTTATTTTTTTATTATTTAAGTAAGTGCTTGGTGGAGAGCTTTAGATGGTTTTTGAATTTCTATTTCCAGGCAATCATACATGTAACCTTATTGTATTTATGTCTGAAAGATGTAGGTAGGTTTTTCTTTATTGCCACAGGTGAAAACTATTTTATAAAGGGTACACTACTTTTACTACATCCGGTGTCTTATTAAAAAATATGTTTACTAACTTGAGTAACAGACAAATCAAAATCGTCAGCTAGTTGTGAAAATGTTCTGTTTAATCTTATTTAAGTAAGTTCGGGGTAGATTGCCGCCATATTAATAAAAATACTGTTGTAGCGCGCGAACCCGGTAAACTACGGGGTAAATTTCGTGCCCATCCGTAAAGCGTCGGCTCGGCTTGGGCCGTGTCGTTTTCGCCGCTGGCATTCGGCTCGCTCCGCTCGCGTTCGGGAAGCCCTCGCGATACACATGTTTTTAGTACAAAAAGTCACATTCGGTTACTACGCTCCGCGCTTATACTGGCTGCCCAACTTGTGGCCACGAACCCAAGTTAAATACATAACCTGCGATGCCGAGAAACACTCGCAATACACAAGTGATTGAAATGAGTGCCGGGAATAGTGAATCGAATCACGACGGGCCGGCGACGGAGCCGCGTGCCTCGGGCGCCCCCGCCGCCGCAACCGTCACCTCGCCCCATGGCGCCGCCGACACCCCAAGAATTAGCATCGAGAACTTCTTTGCCGGGATGATGGAAACCTTCGCCAGGATGCAAGCGGAAACTAACCGCTCCCTGGTGGAAACCCTCCGATCGTTCCCCTATAACGGTCCCGGGAACTCACCAGCTTCGACGCCAACGCCCGACACTCGCACGCTCAGCGAGCATCCGTCCGCGATCACAGGAGGCAACTTCTCCAAGTGCACCGCGAGGTTCAGGAGGCGTTCATCGACGCGGTGCAGGTCTACAAGGAGTGCGCGCGTGCGAGTGACGAGCACGCGTTGCGCGGCCTACCCATGCTGCTGGAGGGCGACGCGGCCGTGTGGTGGCGTGGCGCACGCGCCGGCGCTACCACCTGGACGGACGCCGTGGCACGCCTACGTGCTATGTACGGGACACCGCAGCCGGCCTACAAGATTCTTCGCGAGATCTTCGCCATGCAACAAATGGACTCCGAGCGAGCCGAAGTGTTTATGTGTAAAGTACGCGCGTTAATTAGCAAACTGCCGTACGCAATTCCGGTGTACAATCGCCAAAGCTGGCGGTTAACCAGGCATAAGACTAAAATCGCTTGGCAAACACTTTCGTTAACAACGCGAGAACACGCACACAAGTAAAACATTGGTTTGGGGGCGGAGTTTTATTGTTACTTGTTTTGGGTTTTACGCGTTTAAGACAATACAAAGCAAGCCGCTTTTTTGAATACGCTGTTTTACAATACCTAAATAATATACTTTATGTATTTGATGTAAAAGTGAAGAGTAAAAGATTAAGCAAAATTTATCGTAGTAAAACATTTGACTTAGTATTAATAATTAACTATTATAACCTCTGTAAGTTTTTTAAATTATTAGTTGCCCGTTTTTTCAAAAAATTCACGCTTAATTAGTTAACGCTTTTGGTTCGGAAACTCGGTTTTACTAATTGTGGGTTCGAATCCTAGATGAGAACCATTAACCACTTCAAGGTTTTTATGACTTAATGTGCATACTATTTCAACCATGCGCAATTAATTAAGCTAATTGTTGCTGACAGTAAAAACACATCACTATGAATCCTTTATATTGATATTTAGGAGTTTGAGACAATACCGTGTCAAACTTCTAAATCTGCTTATGAGAAACGTGGCGGGTATACCATCTGATCCCTCCTCAAAATAGAAAAGACACGAGAACAATATTGGAACTTTTATGGTTGTTATTATTATCTTTACAGTAAATTCAAATTTTACTAATTTAAAATCGAATTATTATTAGTTGATATGTAGTCCTTAATATAATTAGCTTATATCTAAATCAGATTAGTTCGAATAAGTCTTTTCATGTCCAAGACTTGACATTAGTCTGGATAAAATGTGTTTTAAATAATAAATAATGTAGTAGTGAGATAAAGTTGAACTATTATCTGTAAAATGATGTGTATTTTCATGTAAGATTTAGGAACTTTTTAGAATTGTTTTTAACTGGGCCTTTGTCTTTCTTAGTAAGTTTCTAATATTCGTCGTCCATGAAATAAACTTTTGTTCTTTATTTCTTTTAACTGTTATATCTTTATTTAGTTATAGTTCTCATAAGGGGATGGTTGTGATGTAAAAAATATATTACAAATGAAAAGCCTATTGAAACAGGTTTTAAAATTAAATAAAGATTTTGTTATTACATTTTAGGAAGTTATTAAAGATTACTAGTCCCGTTATAACATTCTCCCGTCTTGCGGCACTAAGTCTGAATAACTTTTGAATAATATTTCTGGTTTTCCAATACTTTAAGAAAATTCCATAAAAAATGCTATTTACAGATGTGAACATTTGAATTTTATTGTATAATAATGTTAAGTAAAATTGGCTACGACTAATTCTGAAAACAAGTCGGAATTCAATTGATACCTGTAGTCTATTAAATTAAACTTGAATGAGACAAAAAGAATTAATAAAGGATTACAATTCGGTGCAAAGAAAATATAGGTGGCGGCGTCATTATGACCACCTGACAATAAAATACCTGGCAATAACAAAATAAAGCCATAAATTGTTTTATTACTTTCAATATTTTCGCTTGAACGTTTGAATTATATTTCTTGTTTTTTATTTCTAAAACAAAATTCCATAATAAAATGCTGTTTACAGATGTGGACATTTGAATTTTATTGTATAACAATGTTAAGTAAAATTGTCTATGACTAATTCCTATAACTAGTCGGCATTCAACTGTTACCTCTAATCTACTAAACGAAACTTTACGAGACAAAATAATTAATAAAGGATTCTAATGCACAATACATGGCGGCGGCGTCTTTATGACCCCCTAACTAGTAATAACAAAATAGAGCCATAAATGATTGTATTAATTTCAATATTTTCACTTGAAATTTAATTTTTTATGAGTGTAAGATAAGTTACTAATTATTTTACAAGCACAGTTGCTATGTTATTTGTGTTAGATTTGAGTATTTTTAAAATTTAAGACTACGTAAATCGATATTGTAGCTATTTAATAAAATCAAGTTATCATGATTATAGCAAAAGTATTATATTTTTGTAGACATTGTAACTGTCAATAGGGATTAAATGTTAATATCTTGAAACGTATACCAGTGAGTTAAACAGAATCAGTGACAAGAGTAATACTATCTACTATTTTTACTAGTGTTATTGCAGTTGTATAATGAAACTGACTCTGCCACAAATTTATTGAGATCAAATAATGTGTGTGTAATCATAACCAGCAATTCAATAATTCATTAACTCTAAGTAAAAAAGAAAAATATATAAATACAGATGTCTTAGCATAGTAGTTAGTGCACTCGAGTCTCAAAATCAAAGAGCTCATGTTCAAATCTTGATTAGGAAAACCATTGCCCCTTTTAGACAGTTTTCTGACCAAATGTGCATATTGTTACTATTGCCACGTGTTAACGGTCACAGTAAAAATCGTAATAAAACTTTAGACATCAATAGCCTTGTGTCAAACCCGCCAATAATATTGGACAAGCGTGTCAGGTATACTGTTAGTTTCCCTATAAATGTTTCTAGACTGTTTAAGACTATTTAAGAAGAATATTAAGATGATAAATGGTTTATTTGTCAATTATGTTTAATGAAAAGAAATAGTGGACTTATTTAACTTTGATAAACCAGGAAGTTACACTGACTACTGACTTAATAAAATGTTATGGATAGTCATGAACATATGTAATAAATATTAAATATTTTAAATACACGTAGTGATCTATGGAGAGTAGGGTTTCGTATTTTAGATAAAAAACATTAAATTTCCAAAAACCAAATATGTATAATTTCTGAATATTATAAAAAAATCATGCTTAGTAATAAAACAAATTTTGTTGTAACAATAAAGTTTTAATTCTTTTTAATATTTTGTTAATGCTCCCCTTGCGTTTATAATTTCATCACATCTATTGCGCATAGACGCGACGAGTTGCGCACATAGATTAGAGCCCCGTAATGAGTCCCAAATTTGATCGCAATGGGTGACGAGTGCAGCTTTGGTCCTTTCGTTTCTGAAGTCCCATCTTTGGACCATTATTGCCCATAAATTTTCAATAGGGTTTAAATCTGGAGAACGAGAAGGCCATGGGACAGTCCTAATTTCCGGATGCTGCGCAAGCCAATTTTGGACCACGCGCGCGCGGTGTATTGGACAATTATCTTGAAAAAAATAAAATTGCGGTAAATCATCCCGGGGATACACCGCGCGCACTGTCAGTAACATGGCTTCTTGTAGCAACTCCGCGTGTGACTGTCCATTGGCCCTCCCGTCTATATAAACTAATTCTCCTGGTCCATCTGCGCTCATCCAAGCCCACATATTTACTATTATTCTTCCCGATTCATTGTTGGTGTCAAGGCCATAAACGTTTAAAAATAAAAATAAGGTATTGTGTGACATTACAACTGTCACTTCAAATGACTTTGTATATGTCATTGTTTGTAAGTGTCACTTTGCATCTTCTTCAATAAATGGTTAACTGGACACAGAGAAGTTTTTATTTCAAATCCGAAATTATCAAGTATAATCAGCGAAAATCAAATCAAGAGATCTCATTTATCAAATTACCAAACATTAATGGTCCATCGAGTCGGAGATATTTTCAAGAATATCAAAGAAACGAAAAAGTTCGCACGTCACATACACCACGGCACGGCGGACATTATCACCACGAGTTTGACCAAAAAGTACGAAGTCTATACAAATTACAAAAGAAAAATCAAATTCTACAATCGAAAATCGACGCACAGCGAGACAATTTCCGCGGTAAGGAATCCTTGCCTAGCGCTGCGAGGTACGACGAGCGACGGCAACGAGGCATCGTCGAGGTCATCGGCCGCCATCAGCTACAGCTGTACGAGACAACCGAAGCCCGAGTCTGCCGAGACTACTGCACCGCCACGTGTCGCGCCCGGCTTCAGATGTGAAATTAATTATAATTAAAATAAAAGGTATTCAAAGGTTATATATAAAAGTGTGTGTTCGTTGTAAAATTAATAATTTGAATAGACACGTCAAAAATAAGTATCATATTTTTACGAACTAAGATTATAGATTTACTGCTTATATATACTAAAAATGTCTGCATTGATAAAAAATCAATTAGGATCATGGGCGACGATATCAAAATCCTTTGAAAACTTTAAAAAGTCTCCTAAGGAGCGTTTATCAAAGGATTCATATTTAGTAACAAGATTAGAAGCACTGGAAGACCAGTGGAAGTTGGTAACAGAGACTCACCGACGTATAACGGCCGATGCTTCTGAAGCGTTGGCGGAACATAAATATTTTAAGGACAGTGTTTATGATGACATCTGTGAGTTGGTTATAAGTTATAAATCAGAAATAAAAGAACATTTAACAAAATTACAAGTAGGGTCAAGCCCAAATGTCAAATATATTTCACCAAAGGATAGTGTTAACGTTAAATTGCCTAAAATTTCAATACCAATCTTTTCGGGTTCGTACAAAGAATGGTCTACATTTAGAGATTTATACATGTCACTCATTCATAACAATGCTTCTTTGGATGCAGTACAAAAAATGCATTATTTAAAAGGGTATCTATCTGGAGAAGCAGAACAACTGCTTAGGCATGTACCAATCACTAAATCAAACTATGCTGAGGCTTGGGCAACTTTAAACAATAGATATAACAATAAAAAATATTTAGCAAATTGTTTACTAAAGCGTTTTATGGGTCAACCCAATATAGGAAATGAATCTTGTGTAGCTATAAGAGACATGTTAGATATAACAAATGAAACATTAAATGGTTTAAAAAATTTAGGCATAAGAACCGATGAGTGGGACACTATTGTCATTTACATAATTTGTTCAAAATTAGATCCAGAATCCCGTAAGGGCTGGGAAGCTAAGATTAGCAATGGGGATGAGTTGCCCTCATTGCAACAATTCTTGGAATTTCTCGAATCTCGTTTCCGTTCATTAGAATTTTTGGATACTAATAAAATAAAAAATAAACCTCATTTTTCAAACCAAAAACCAAAGGTTCTACATGCAGTTTCAAATAATGTAAACAATTTGAGTAACCAGGGTTGCCAATTTTGTAAAAAACATAATCACAAAATCTTTAATTGTAAAGAATTTTCTAGAATAAGCATTGACACTCGACGTGATTTTGTTCAAAAGAATGGTCTCTGTTTCAATTGTTTAGGTAAAAATCACTCTTCTAATACTTGTTTGTCTTCAACTAAATGCCGCATCTGCCAACACAAACATCACTCTTTACTTCACCCCAGATCGATTGACCCACAGTCGGTAGGGTCATATCAACCTAGTGGACCAAGTGAAGTTAAAGCAGTTACATCAGATATAAATAACACATTAAATAATCAAGAATTTAATGCAAATATTCAAACTCATTTCTCAAAACAAGCAGTTCCTAGTCAGGTCCTGTTAGCAACTGCTATTATCAAGGTGGTAGCAAAAAATGGAATGATTTATTTATTCAGAGCCCTGTTAGACCAAGGCTCTCAAGCGTCATTCATTACTGAGTCCGCTGTGCAGTTGCTTAGACTTAATAAAATACCAACTAAGAGTATTATATCTGGTGTAGGGGACACCGGGGGTTCTGTGGCCTCCAGGTATGTGGTCATGTTAACCATTCAATCAAGACATGAGAAGGACTTTGAAGTTCAAGCACATGCTCATGTTTTAAGTACCATCACAAGCCTTCTTCCAGCAAGGAATGTTACACCTACCAGCTGGCCAGGGTTGAGGGATATTAATTTAGCAGATCCTGATTATCATATCCCCAACCAAATAGACATCTTGTTGGGAGCAGACATTTATGGTCAGGTTATCAAAGAAGGAATTATCAAGGGCCCTAATGGAACACCAATGGCCCAGTGTACTTCATTGGGATGGATCATATCAGGTCCGGTTCAAATTCCGGATAATAATCAACTTCCCTCATCACAGTGTCAACATAACATCATCACCAGCATGCATTGTCAAGTAGATGACAATGAACAACTCAAGCGCTTCTGGCAGCTTGAGTCTGATGTTGTTGCTACCAAGGTACCAACTGATGAAGAGAAGCGTTGCGAAGAGATTTATCAACAGACCACTCGGAGAGACACCTCGGGTCGGTATATTGTCAGGCTGCCTTTTCGCGAGGAGGATCCACCATGCAAGTATGGCAATTCAAGAGCAATTGCTATCAAACGATTTGAGAAACTGGAAAATCGATTCAAGATCAACCCAGAGTTCAGGGCAAAATATTCTAAGGTCATTCAAGAATACCTGGATCTTGGGCATATGGAGCGTGTAAGTTCAACGGGCTGTAACACCAATCATCAATCTGAATCAGTATACTTATCACACCATGCAGTCACCCGAGAGGATAGTAGCACCACAAAGGTTCGAATTGTGTTTGATGCTTCCTGTAAAGGGGACAATGGGGCATCACTTAATGATTCGTTATTAGTGGGCCCAAGGCTTCAAAAAGACTTACGTCATATTATCATGAGGTGGCGTCTGCATCCTATCTGTATCAGTGCAGATATAGTAAAAATGTACAGACAAGTTCTGGTAACAAATCAAGATGCAGATTATCAACGCTTAGTATGGAGACAAAACCCACAGTCTGATTTAGAAGAATACAGATTGTTAAGGGTTACATTTGGCACAGCATCAGCTCCATACTTAGCAATCAAAACACTACAGCAAACTGCTATAGATGAAGGGAAGGATCACCCAGAAATAGCCACACGCATCATATCAGACTTTTATGTTGACGACATGATGACGGGCTGTGAGACAGTAGAAGAAGGAATCCACATATATAAATGCATGAAAGAAATATTAATCAAGGGAGGTTTTGAATTACAAAAGTGGATAACAAACAACACACAGTTAGCAGAAAAAATAGTGGATGGGCAAGTAAAACAAAGTATTGTTTTTAACCATAACATGGATGAACCGGTGAAGGTTCTTGGGCTTCACTGGAATAAAGAAACTGATTCTTTCTACTATTCTCTGCAACCTAGTATGTTGAACTCTCCCTACACTAAAAGAAAGGTGATTTCAGAAATCTCACGTTTGTTTGATCCATTAGGATGGCTAGCACCATGCATCATCATAGCCAAGGTCATGATCCAGAAGATATGGCTAGCTGGGATAGACTGGGATCAAGAGTTACCTGATGAATTGCTGAAGGAATGGATGTGGTACAAATCACAACTAAATGAAGTCGGCAAATGTAGCATACCACGGTGGGTTAACACTAAATCATCAGATAAAATAAAAGAATTGCATGGGTTTAGTGATGCTTCCAGAACAGCATATGCTGCCGTGATTTATCTTAGAGTTATTAGCGAAGATGGAATAGTTCATGTGAAGCTAATTACAGCAAAAACTAAGGTGGCTCCAGTCCTGCAAGTTTCCATTCCGCGGCTGGAGTTGTTGGGAGCAGTTTTACTATCCAATTTGATAACAGAAGTTGCTGAAATATTAAACATAAACAGTGCTGACCTGCACTGCTGGACAGACTCCACAATCGTGTTAGCGTGGCTTAGCAGTCATCCAAGCAGATGGTCAACATTTGTGGCGAATAGGACTTCTCACATCTTGTCAACATTGGACAACCATCAATGGTGCCATGTGGACTCTTCTAACAATCCTGCAGATGTAGCATCGAGAGGCTGTACACCATCAGAGCTTGCAGACAACAAGTCATGGCTGCAGGGTCCATATTGGTTAGGTGCTTTTCACATTGACTATCATCAGCCTAAATCACTAACAACCAATTTAGAAGAAAGAAAAATTAAAGTCCATTTAAGCATTGAACAACCAAGTAATAATTTTCCTCTTTGGACAACATTTTCATCCTTACAAAAACTGATCAGGGTTGTGGCATACTGCAGAAGATTTATTAATTATAAAAGAAACCCAAGATGTGAACCTTATATCACTAGTGTTGAACTCAATGAAGCGTTAAATGTTTGTATAAGGAATTGCCAGAAAACTTTTCTCACTGAAAAGAATTTAAAACCATTATGTCCTTTCACGGATGGCCAGGGCATTCTTAGAGTTGGGGGTCGATTACAAAACGCAAATATATCAGAAGGCATGAAACATCCAATCATCCTTCCACATAAGAGTCACTTTACCAATTTAGTCATCGCCGAAGCTCATAAGAAGACAATGCATGGCGGTCCGGCCTTGATGATGAGCCACTTGCGTACAAGGTACTGGATTATATCAGTGAAAAGTGCTGTCAAAATCTTTGTACACAAATGTGTCACTTGTGCTCGGTATGCTGCAGTAACCAAAACCCAATTAATGGGGCAGCTGCCATCCAGCAGGGTCACACCAGCCAGACCATTTCTTCGCAGCGGATTGGATTTTTCGGGCCCAATCAACATACGAATGAGTAAAGGACGAGGACATGCATCTTACAAGGGTTATATCTGTCTGTTTGTATGTATGGTCACAAAGGCCATACATATTGAAGTCATAAGTGACCTTTCTACTGAAAGTTTCCTTTCTGGGTTCAAAAGATTTGTAGCACGGAGGGGCCATGTTAGTGATATATGGAGTGATAATGGCACAAATTTTGTAGGGGCATCCAAGGAATTAATCAAACTGGTTGCCGCTGAAAACTCTACCATTGCAGCTGAAATCCGAGATAGTTTAAGCAATCAAGGAGTTTCTTGGCACTTCATCCCCCCCCACTCCCCTAATTTTGGGGGCCTATGGGAGGCTGGGGTAAAATCAACTAAATACCATTTAAAACGTGTAATAGGAGAGTCCACCCTTACTTATGAGGAGCTGGCCACTGTCTTAACACAAGTGGAGGCATGCTTAAACTCCAGACCGTTAACTGCATTACCTGGAGACCACAGTGAGCCTGCAGCTCTTACTCCGGGACATTTTTTAGTTGGTGAACCTCTAGTAACTATACCAGAATATAACTATGAACAAAGCAAAGTTCAAGGCCTGAGGCGCTGGCAGCTGACTCAAAAAATGGTCCAAGAATTTTGGAGACGATGGTCTAATGAATATCTTGTACATTGTCTGCAACGATATAAATGGTCCAAGATAATACCGGAACCGAGTGTGGGTGATATTGTTCTGATAAAAGAAGACAACCTTCCTCCTGCGAGGTGGCTATTAGGTAGGATCATAACAAAGCATCCAGGTTTGGACAAAATCACAAGAGTAGTTTCTATAAAATGTAAGGGATCAGTCATTAAGAGACCTGTATCAAAATTGTGTTGTTTACCAATAACTCAATAACAAGCTGTTAGTTTAACCAAGTTACTGATCTTCTTTTCAGAGTTAAGATATGCATTATGCATATTATTTAGTTCATAGTTCTTAGTTACAATTATGTATAACTCATGTATTGCTCTTGTTCTTTAGTCATAATGTTTTGTTAATCATAGGGTTTGTTTTCTCATTTATATTGTTTGTGTTCATAGTTATAACTTAGAGATAGAGATAAGAACTTTGAATAAAGTTCTTGGCCGGCGGTATGTCAAGGCCATAAACGTTTAAAAATAAAAATAAGGTATTGTGTGACATTACAACTGTCACTTCAAATGACTTTGTATATGTCATTGTTTGTAAGTGTCACTTTGCATCTTCTTCAATAAATGGTTAACTGGACACAGAGAAGTTTTTATTTCAAATCCGAAATTATCAAGTATAATCAGCGAAAATCAAATCAAGAGATCTCATTTATCAAATTACCAAACAGTTGGGATTCACATTTCTAGGCTCAAATCTAGAGTTATTAGCACGCCATAAATTCCGACGACCGTTTTCACTCGATTTAAATGATTTTTCGTCGGAAAATACGGCGTGTGAAAAGTCAAAATCGCGGAATTCCCGGGCAAAACGCACTCTGGCTTCTTTATGTTGCATTGTTCCACTTGTTATGTCATCAGAGTCGCAGGCAAAGGAAAAAATCCATATAGCCTAGTTTGTTGCATTTTATTATTTCGCATGTTTGTTGCATTTATCTCTATTTTGTGATAATAAAATCTTATCTTATAATACATCTTACAAGACTGTATAGATTTCATTCCTTTACCTGCCACTTTGATGAATTAAAAAACAAAAAATATCTTTTAGTAATTTAAAGTAGTCTGGAGTTTTTGGCGGGAACTGAAAGGAGACGCTGTGCTGTGCAGTTTAATTTTCTAAAAAATGAGTTAAGTTACTCTGAAATTAACAATAATTGCAGGATATTGATAGTTTTTGAGTAGTAATTATGTGTTTTTGTGAGAAATGAGAACTGTGAAGTGAAATGTGGCATTTCAAGTTGTCACAAGAACTCCGCTGAAGAATGGCATCAATTGAACCTGCAATCGAGCTACAAGAATACTTATACAACAGACCTGTCTGTATGGACTAAATTCCTTTGCCTTGCCATTGTGGTGAACTAATAATTATACTAATAATATGGCGTTTCTAACGGGAACTGGGAAGAAAATGTTTTGTAGTTTTCTAAGCAAAAAATATGAACTGCTTTATTGACTAACGTTGTAAAATATTGATTGCTTTTAAGTTAAGTTATGTGTTTGTGCTCAAAATCACAACGTTTTGGTAAATTGTGCTATTATTTTTTATTAATAATATTAGTTTATTAGGCAGTCTGTGTAAAATCGTATTAATTTGATTATTTCTTTGATTTTAATCTTAATGACGGCTTTCCGACTATTTTAAAATCGTTTTTATACCATAGCAAACCATATTAATAGTCTTTGTAATATATAATAATGCTTATTTTTCCATTCTGGGTTAATGCATAATTACCATTAATAAATTAACATAATTTCATGTCCAGTCAAAGAATTAGAAATGGTTTTTATTATATTAAATGAACTTGTTATATAAAATGGTGAACATTATATTTCAGCGGAACAAATACTAATGGAATCGAATATTCTGAATAACTCGGTCGCCCTTGATGCCCTTCTCTAATTATTCATTAATTTGTTTTGTAACAATTTCTTCTTCTTTCAATGCAATTCGCCTTGGACGCGGTACTACTGGTATGTTATTCTTCAAAACAATGCGCAACTTAATTGGAGCATCGTTTATCTTTTAAGGTTTATAATTATTAACTAAATTTTGAACTTCGGGTATAATTGACATGTTGTCAGCTTCTGTATTTGTTGGCAAACAATTTAAGTATGAACTATAATAAGAAATAGGCCTATCAATGACTGTACCCTTATCAGTCGTAAGTATTGCACTCTCGAAACAAAGTTGCCCTAAAATAATATCATATGGAATGACGCCTTGTGGCACAATATAAAAATGTGTATAAATAACTAAACCCGTCTACAATAATATTAGTGAAGAACTTACCAATTGTACGTGTAGTATAATGCCCTAAACAGACTAAGTTTACATTTTCTACACTGCACTTTTTCATGTTTAATGACCTATATACGTTCACCGACACTAAATTTACTTCGCTACCCGTATATAATAAGCATTTTACCTATTGCTCTTGTATTTGAACACTAATTACGCACTTGTTATTTGTTTTAACGCTCGATTCGTCGATAGTAAAAATATTGTTATTGTTTACATTGTCACTGTGGTCACACGTTGACATTGACAGTTGTGGTTTCGTATCATTCGCGCTAACTTAAGTGAATAGAGATTCACATTTTGAACTTTTCTTCTCATATAATTTTGATCTTGACTTTCAATACAGTGACTTGCAATATGACGAATTGCATTTGAAACATTTCACACCTTTTATGTACTGATTTGAATGCTGAGGCGACGTTTTAGAATATCCTGCTTTCTGTTTTATATTATGTTTCTCATTGCTCTTAACACGTTCTCGTTGTTGTCTGCTGTTCTGTTGGATTTTTTCGTAAATACTCAGTTGCTCTTTTAACATTAAAAACGATGTAACACCGTATAGTATTGTTTTGTTTTGAACGTTATCGGGAAATTTTGCTCTTTTGTCCAATTCTTTCATAATTAGCTTATACTGATAACAGCTTTCATGTTTAAGTTTCCTTCGTTTACTCATGATTTCATGCATCTCCTTCATATTTACTGCATCAGGAAATTCTCTATGTAATGGCAACTTGAGCTCTTCGTAAGCTTTAAACATTTTTTCTGACCGAAGTCCATAATTCAGCGGTTCCCGTAAGTAATCTACGCGCCATTAATTAGGTTTTGCTGTGCCGTCCAGATGAAAATTTCCGTATTGTCTTCAATGTCTTGCGCCCACTTAGTAGAAGAATGTGTTATATCTTCGCCTATAAATATCATTCATTATTCCTTCTGTCATACTTGAATTCATGAATTCTTCGTTACGATTCTTCAATAATGCTCCTCGATTCCTTGTCACGGGGCAAGAAGAGTCATTGGCTGGCAACACCATTTTCTTCCGTGTTGCGTGACTTTGCGGAATCCGTAAAAATCTTAACGATCGTTTATCGATCCTTATCTTTGATCGTCTATTCCGGAAGAGAAAATGAGGGGGGAACCCCCCCTATCTATCTATGTATATGTATCTTGTACAGTAAAGTTGTTTTTGCGGGGTGCACACAATTTTTTTCCTTATTACGTGTATTCCTAAAAGTAACGTCGGATATATTTGGTAACAAATGTAGATTGTTGTGCACAAACATTGTAACTTCAAATATATATAACGATGGCACAGTGAGTAAACTACATTTGATTATTATTTGAATTAATTTTACTACTTTCATTTAAAATGAAAACCGTTAATGCTGCTCATAATTAGATTTTAAATAATGTTGAACAAATAATAAGATCCTTGAAAGTTGTACACCACTACACGCTTGACAATAAATAGTATAAATTGCATATGATGCATTTGTTGACTTCATGCATCAATACGGATCGCTTACGTTAATTGTCGACTTACAATCGTACGCAGTGATTTGAATGTAGGTTCATCATGTAATTAACACTTTTGGGTTGTTTTAATAGAATATTTGAAATAGTTTTTATTCTCTTGCAACTTTTTAAAGAAGTGCGGGGCGTGCCATTAATTATATTATCACCGATATTTTCCTTGTCTAAAGATGACGATAATATTGGCGATATTTCTATAGTGCTATCATCAATTATTGCTACTGAGGATGTATCGCACATTAACATGTTGTTATCAGAAATGTTAGAAGTTGTAGGCAAATCCGTGAAGCAAGCTAAATCATCATTGGAAATCACATTTGCAACAATATTACCACCGTTGCTGATATTAAATTCGAAACATGGCCAATGTCATCCGTTGTTGATATCACATTAGAAGCATCGTCTGTATCCATTGATGAAATCACATGGGCAACATCATCAACGTCTTCCGTTAATGATATTACATTAGAAACATCGCCAACCACGTCCATTGACGATATCACATTGGAAATATTAACTTATCTCGATATTTCAAATGTGTGTGTATTTTTGGATTGAAACACAACAATTATCCAAATTACAGATTAGTATTCGATGTTTAAATTGATTATAATTTAACGTGACAATTTGATGTATTAATCTTGTACCCGGAACAGTTGATGTGGTAACATTTTACAGACTTGACACAATCGAAAATTGTTATATATGTCATCCGCGTTTGCTACAATTTACCGTATGCTACTTGTCTATCTAAACTTCTTTTAACCACTCCTTCTATTGCACCGGCAACACCTTTTCCATGGCCACTCTCAAAGAAGGACCACGTAATTCTAAGTTCATTAATAGTCGCAAAATGATTAAATAAAAAAGTTCGTTCCTCGGGTATCCGTAAGATGGTAGCTTCGTCAGAAGAGCCCTGTGCCAGACCCGATCGAAAGCCTTAACACTATCTAGGCTGACAGCCAGACCTTCTTCTTTGCCTTTATTCCGGTGGACAACGGTGGGTCAGTTACACCAGAAGATCCCCAGCGGAGCGACCATAGCCAATTTCAACTTTGCATGTGCGCGGATGTGCAGTTTTTTATATTTTGGGTGAAAGTATCCACATTGCACGTGTCTTTTTTAACGGTTTGCAGCGCAAAGTAAAAAAATTACAAAATATTCTTTTGAAGGTTTCAAGCGAAACAGGCTTTTTAGATTCGCTGTGTAGAATTTTGTTTTCTTCTAAATAAAAATCGTAAATTTTTTGTACAGTCATCCCCACTTTTGGGTATTGACAGTCACTATTGTTCCCTCTTCTATAATGGGACTTATACTTATGTAGGGAATTTGTCACCTTTTTTATAAACTCCACGTTTCTTCTGGCGTTTTATTCCAGCCACCCTGTTGTTGCCTCTTTGGCCCTTAAAACTTTGATTATTTTTTTTCTTATTCAAACCTATATCAACTTTTTAAGAAAGAAGTTATTTGAAAATTATGTAAAAACATGTCTTGACAAACTTCTACAATGCTTATAAAATGTCTTCTGTTGCTTCGGGGTTTCGTTTTTTTTGATTAAATACTCGGCCACTTACACGAAGACTTGAAAGCTAAAGTTAATTTCAAGAAAATTGGTTCACCTCTGTAACAGCTGTTTTTTTTACTTTAAGGTAGTACTTACCTTACACAGATACGCAGATAAATAAAAAGTATTACTTTGTTTAACGTATTTATTTATTTATTAATGTACCATAGTGGAATTAGTAAACACTGATTTTGTTTTTAATTATAATTATATTTTTAGCATGTCATTTAGTCAATAATTGAGTCCTTAACTTTTTCATAAATTATGCATTATGCCGTAGTCAGAAGGCGGAGGTTGAGTGTAATAGCCTTGATATTGATTGAAACTAATTTCATCCATTAAAGCTTGAGTGAATTTATTTCTGTGTCTCATTTTCTTTAAAAGATGAAGCTTCTCTATTTCTGGTAATAGACTCATCAAAAAGTGATTGTCACTGAGTTGCGAATGTCCTTTTCTTTACCACCTGCTAAATCAGCTTCCAACAACTTAATTTTTTTCTCAATATTTATAAATACGCAGCACGGATTTCAGCTGTTTTCAATCGTTTTCGGGAAGAATTTTGTTTTTCATTTTCTCTTGAGGTGGTAGCACGACTCTGTGGAGTGGAGTTGGCGGTTACTGTGGCGGAGAGGTGGAATTTGATGGCACTGGTGAAACCGACGGCGGAGGCGGCGGTGATTACAAGAGTGACGGCGACAGTTCTTCTGTTAGATCTTGAGTTGAAGTATCTTTTTCTATTAAGTTAGTTTCTCCCACGGTGGGCATATATTGCAATTCTGGAAATTAAAGAATTTCTGTTGTCGAGCATATAAATTCGTTATCAAACTATCAATTTATAAGCTTCCTCTGTAAAATGTTTTTCGAAAAAAATAATGTCTCGTTTTACTATTGACACCTTGTACTGGCTGCATTTGCATTTTATCATAGACACTGGGATCTGGTCGACTATTAGTACAAAAAGTAGTTTTTTCCATAAGCTCTCATCAGTATCTGACTCATCTGAATCAGGAATCATCTGGTAAGCCAAAAATATCTTAAAGAGCCCCCTCTATTTCAAAATCGTTCAAGTTCCGATTCATCTGTGATATAAAGCATGAAAAATGCTTGCCAAGCAAACAAAACACAAAACAATGCGTAACAGACAGAGGAAAAATGCAACCCACCATAAAAATGTTTCAAACAGACAGAGGGAATATGTAACCCACAACAAAAAAAAAAACTGTCGCAAAATGCAGGCATGCAAATATTTATACTTATCGTTGGAATAAACTCATATGAACCGATAAAAAATGAAATTACCTTATATGTTTTGTAGATCTTCTAAATAGGAAAATATCACCTATAGCTTATAAAGGGTTATCCCAGCAAGCTATAATTGTTTTTGTAATCTTTATCGTAATATCTGACAAGAATGCATATTGTCTTAGTAGTGGAAATGTCGGCACATTCATCGGCAGTACGCTTAATTTTTGGTGTTTTAATATATTTTCTAGGTATACTTTCTGGGTTTCTCCTAACACATTTTTTACTGTTGCTGTACATTTCGCGCATTGGTGCTGGTGGTGGAGGCAGTGGTGGTGGAGCCGTTACCATTCCTCCTGTTCTAGACAATAACTGGCTCGGTTCGTCGGCAAATTTTCAAACGCAAAACACGATATCTGTTAGGGCTATAACTGCAGCATCCTCATCATCTTATGAACCGCTTAATACAGTGCAACGCATGATGTCGTCCTATTTGCCTAAGAAGCTTCGTCCAGCTGATAAAAAAATTATAGACAAATGCCTCATCAAGCTTATTGCATATGATTGTCAACCCTTTTTAATTGTTGAGGATATTGGTTTTATGGAATTTGTACATGACTTAAATCCGTCCTACGATTTTCCGAGCAGAAAACAATATCGTCGTCATTACTACCTGCTTTTTATGAAGAGCGTAAGCAATACTTTCTTAATTATGTTAAGGATAATGCAGAGAATGTAATGTATTACAGTCGACTGTTGGTCCTCAAGAACTTAGGACCAATATATGACACCATGTCCCAGCTCATTTTTTTTCTGAAGACTTTCACTTTAATACAATGTGATCAACTTGATGGCAGTCATACAGTTATTAAAATTGCGCAGAAACTCCAGACGATAGCAGATGTATGGAGTATAACGCAAAAAATTTTTTTTTTTGTGTCAGACAATGCCACAAACATATTACGTGCTAGCTCTATGTTAAATTGGAGTCACTTTGGGTGCTTTAAGCATAAATTACACTTAATAGTCAAGGACGCTTTAAAAACGAATACAGATACTGTAGACAAGGTTACCAGAACGGTACCATTTTTCAAAAAGAGCTGTATTGGCAAAGAAAATCTGATGAAATATCAGATCAACAATTTAAATGTCTAACAGCCCAGGAGCCTTGTAAAAGCCATTTCCACTAGGCGGAGTTCTATTTATTTAATGCTGGAGAGATTTTGTACCTTAACGGAAGCAATTCAAGCAACAGTTGCTACTATGAATATTTCTATGCCTATAATACCGAACGAAGAGTAGCAGTGAATGCATCGAGCAAATGTGCGTTGTTTTAAAACCATTTTATGAGGTCAGTAAGATAATGAGTGGAGAAAATTATCTTACCGCAAGTACCGCTATGGTCCTGGTCTCGAGTCTCATGTCTGTTTGTGACAGTCTGGCATCCATAACTTTTTATGCACCTGTGTTTGATATGGTAGGAAAACTAAAACAAGGTCTGGCAGAAAGGCTGGGAGATATAAAGAACAATGTACACATTACCATGGATCCACGTTACAAAGACGTGGCATTCTCTGACTCTCAGTCATTAGAGGAAACAAAATCATTCGTTATATCACTGATGGTAACATTAATTCAAACGAGTGGAGAAGTGGCGGCAGATATTCAAGATCAGCAAAATAGTGATGACGATTATTTGTCTATATGGGGGGAATTTGCTTCAAAGACAAGAACTTCGCATGCTCCCAAGACAGCGCAGACAAAAGCTGAAGAACTGCAGATTTATGTTAAGGAGAAAGTCATATCTAGCAAAGCCTGTCCATTAGATTGGTGGCGAATGCACAAATGTATATACCCAATTCTATATTAAAATTTTAAAACTAAATGCAACATTATGGTGACATTAGTTTCTTGTGAACGGGCCTTTTCCAAGGTAGGATATGTTATGAACGATCGGAGAACTCGTCTTACAACATCAAAAGTGGCATAAATTATGTTCTTAAACTGTAATCAAATTTAATTTACTGTAAAATATTTAAATATGTAATAAAAAAAACAAAAAATCTAAATGTGTACTGGGACACATATTAGAAGTGAAACTTCAACGGACAAGTGGAAAAACGAATGGCATCGGATAAGTGGAAAAACGAATCGCAACGTACAAGTGGAAAAACTTCAACTGACAAGTGACAAAATGAATCGCAACAAAATTTCAACTTGAAGTTTTACGTGCAGGTTTTCAAATTGGACAAGTACCTACATTAAGAATCTACCCGTAAAACTTCAACTTATTTTTCTTTAAAGACGCATAGTTTCCGAAATATTGCGAAAAAAGTGTTTTCACCCCTTTTACCAAGATGGCGGCCGGGAACAAGGGTGGCGACCCCACAAACTTGAGGTTAAGCTTCTATTGACCCCCCACACATGTCCCAAAAATAAAATTGCGTCCTCTAACAAATGTAAAGCTCATGTAAGATTTCAACGAACTATAAAGAGTTTTGTTGAAAATGATTGGGCAGATTATAATAAGTTAGAAGGTGAGTTAAAACACTATCATAAATTAAAAGATCACATTAAATTAGATTCAGATATGTTACTCTTTAATGGGAAAATTATTGTATCTATATCTTTACAAAAAAAGTATGTTAGATGAAGGTCATTTAGGCATAAATAAGTGTAAATGTAGAGCTAGAGATTGTTTGTATTGGAAAGGGATGTCACGAGACATTGAGCACTTTATACAAAAATGTAGTATATGTTTAGTTATATTAATTATAAAGAACCATTGTTACAACAATGAGCGCACGGACCAGTTTAAGTACCTGGGATCTGTACTCAGCGCGTCCGGGGACATCGACCATGACGTCAAGGCTCGAATATCAGCAGCTTGGGCCAAGTGGCGTGAGGTGACAGGTGTCATTTGTGACCCCAAAATGCCGGTTAAGCTAAAAGGACAGGTCTATAAATCCATTATTAGACCTGTTCTTTTATATGGCAGTGAAGCGTGGCCTGTACTTGAGCGACACAAGCAGGAGCTGCGTGTCACGGAAATGAATATGCTTCGGTGGATGTGTGGAGTCACGCGAAAGGATCGTGTCAGGAACTCCCACATCCGCGGCAGCCTTCACGTCCGTGACATAGCAGACAAACTGCAGAAGAGTCGCTTGCGCTGGTACGGCCACGTTTTACGGAAACCGGCTAGTTACGTGGGGAAGAAATGTCTAGCCATGCCGCCTCCGCCAGGTCCCGGTCGAAGAGGTGGGCCCAATAAATGCTGGCTTGACGTTGTGAGGCATGACATGCATACCAACGGTCTCAAATGCTGGCTTGACGTTGTGAGGCATGACATGCATACCAACGGTCTCAACACAAGGGATGCCGAAGATCGCGCGAAGTGGAGAAGAAAAAGTAGGAAAGCGGACCCTGGGCGTCGAAGCGATCGCTCCGAACGCAACCGGGATTTAACGCTCGGATGATGATGAACCATTGTTACAACAAACAATCCCTCAACGGGCATGGGAAAGAGTAGCTTGTGGCATCTTTACTTTTAATGATGAGGATTATGTGGCATTAATTGATGCATACAGCAATTGGATAGAATTAGCATTTTTGCACACTAAGTAAGCCACAACACAACAGTTATTAGTATTTTAAAATCAATATTTAGTAGATTTGGTATTCCAGTTACAAGCTGATTACGCTGTTATATATGTGCGATGCGCTTGTCATTAGGCTAAGATTATTCTAAAATTAAACGAGTGCATTACAACCTCGTGTTTGACTCGCACGCGCCCGCCCCGTAGTTATCATACGCCATTTAATAGCAGCATCTTTTTGCAATTTGCTAAAGTTTGGGGTTTTGAATGTATTTTTTCAAGTCCAAGATACCCACAATCAAATGGGTTAGCAGAGAAAGGAGTAGCAATTTGTTAAAATATGTTAAGAAAATGTGTTGAAAGTAAAGCTGATATAAGTTTGGTATTAATGAATTACAAAAACAGTGTTACTTAACATGGACCATTCTCCTGCTCAACTTTTATTCAATAAAAGCATTTAAACTAGGATACCTTTTGTATTAGGTATCAATTAAAACCTAAATTGAATAAAAATGTTAATAAAAATCAGTTGTGCAGGAAGATTATACAGGAATATTATTTTGATAGAAATGCAAAACCTTTGGTACAGTTAGCAGCTACGGATAAAGTTAGGTTAATATGATTGTGAAAAGAAAGTGTGGAAGCCAGGAGAAATAGTTAAACTTTTATAAGAAACTTGCAGTTATCTAGTGAGAACACAAGAACTCAATGTGTTAGAAGAAATAGAAAGTTTATTAAACTATGGGTAGGGAAACATGGAAATGAGAAAAACAAAGCATCTTGTTTATGTAAATGTAACATAAATTGTAAGTCAATTCTTAACGGTTATAAAATACCTATGGAATAACTCTAATCCAAAAACTATTGCAAATTATTTTAATATTAGTAACTATAACAATAATAGTATAGTTCTTGAAAACAGTCGTGCCACGCTCTACTGGGATCGATCAATTATTACGGATAGGACTATTGTAGCCAATAAGCCTGATATCGTGATAATAGATCGATCTGCGCGACGAGCAATACTCGTTGACATCAGTATCCCACATGACGATAATCTCGTGAAGAAAGAAAAAGAAAAACTAAGTAAATACTTAGATCTTGCTCACGAGGTTACCGCTATGTGGCGGCTGGAGTCAACGAGCATTGTGCCGATAGTTGTAACCGTCAATGGTCTTATAGCGAAAAGCCTCGACCGTCATCTAGAGAGGCTTTCGCTGGGAAGCTGGGTGAAGGGCCAGATACAGAAGGCAGCACTCTTGGACACGGCACGAATTGTGAGGAGGTTCCTGTCTCTGGAGCCCTAACCACCGGTAGTTTGGACCCCAGGCCCCGCTGACGGTGATCAGCAAGATTTTATATTTTTTTATTGCATATGTATTTTATTTTTTGATGTATTTTTGTAAAAGAATAATGTAATTTATTTTTTTATAAAAAAATATCTTTATATATTTTTTAAAAAAATGAAAAATTTTTGATAATAAATAAATACATGGTAATATAATAAAAAAAAACTGTCATGACGGGTTGTCTGCTTTTTCCGTAAAAATTTAAAATTCTGCAGTGACTGTAATTAGCAATATATATTTAGGACTTTTAAAGCAATATTAAACCGTGTACAAAATAATAAATCATTCAAACAACCTCCATAACTATTTCAAAATTATCAAATAAATACAACGAAAATTTTCAAACATCAATCACCAATAATGACAAGATATGTCAAGAAAAAATATCGGAGAAAATTCACGAGAATACACAAACAACAACGATTTTTTAATAAACAAATAATGAAGTAGGATCAAGTAGACAACATAAGGAGCAGCAGACACGCACACCCACCACCTGCTGTGCCCGCCTCGCCTGGCTCCAAGCCTCGGTTATCGTCAACAGAAGAAGATTTCTTCACACCGGCGGCCACCGCGGCGTCGAGCACCAGCGAGGAGGGGCCAGCGCCGTCAGCCCCGCGACGAAGACGTGCGCGAGGCCGAGGACGGCCACCGTCTGCACGCTTGGGGCCTGCGGGACTTATCCCGCGCCCGGCCCCCGCTACCGGTGATGCTGTGCGCCACATGCAATGGACTCAACAAATGAATGAGAACGTCATGCGAGCGTACTACGAGGCGACAGATATAGGATGGTATGGTATGGCTATGGTAATAATAATTATATATTGAGGGACCGTTAAAATATAAAAGCACCCAAAAGATTTCAAACATAAGTTGATTTGTATTATTATATAAGTATGTATTCGAATCTTAAGAGGGAAGGTGCAAGGTTTGTATCTTAGAGATAGATGCGGCAACACTGTTGCCAGGTCATTCAATAAACATGGAGTTAAATACATTCAATATAAAGTGAAATGTGGTTTTATTTAATACATAAAGTAACATTACAGTATGTGCATCCACTACAATAGATAACATGTATTTCCTAGTATTCTATTTAGCAAAGAGCTAAAATATTGTGGCGAATGATGGTAGAATCATCCACGAGAGACAAATCTCTACCGTGGCTGTGTATCTGCAGCGCGCGTGCTTACTACATATCTTACTGTTCGCGTTTCGTTGTACGGAGGTGTTTATAAGTGAATGTGTTAGTGTTTGTGCAGTGCAAGTGCAGTTCATACTCGTAAACAATGTAGGAGTCATTAAAAAAACTGCAGCTGCACGCAGGACAATTATAAGGTAACTAGGATAGAAAATTTTATAAATGATGTAACTCTCTTTGAAAAGTCCGGTGCGGAAATGATTTCAACTAGAAAAGATAAATTAATTACAACTTTTAAAGATTATGAACGAGTACAGTTAGAAATAATGGCAATAGACCAAGAAGAATCTGAAAGCATTGAGGTATTGTATGAGGAGGAATTTTTAAGTGGCAAAAAGATCTCATGAAATATACACACTTACATACATTTATTGTTGTTAGTTGCAGTTTTTCATAATAATACTTCATTGTCAAATGTTCAAAAGCTTCTGTATTTAAGAAAATATTTGTGTGCAGAAGCTTTGATTGTCATTATGAATTTGCCTTTAACCCTTAATTTAACCTTATCCGCTGTCACGGACCCCAAATAAAAAAAATCCTGAATGCTGAGAAAACATTTTATGCAAAGTAAATATCTACCAAATGCTTCTTTAAAACCTTATAAATTGGTAGAAATTTATTACTGAGATATGGCAGCACTGTATTTGTCAGTGAGTTAATAAAAAGGTATTTATAAGTATTTGTCTCAGTTTTTACCAATAAAATTTTAATATTTTTGGTGGTGTGGCTTCAAAATATTACAATGAATAGCGTTACGTATAATTTTAACCATTTTATATTGGTTTGGTTGTGTTTTTTACCTGTTAAAAACTTTGTCCGCCATTACGAAAATTGCCAATTATATGAATATTTCGTGCCAGAAAGGTTTGTCCGTCCCAACGAACATCGTCAATGGCGTAGATCTGTATATGTACCGCTTTTTCCGCTGGGGCGTACATTATTAAAATGATTTATAAATTACTAAAACTATTTTTTGTGGCTTTTAATTGTATAACTAAACTCTATTTCAACTCTTGGTTTTGGGCTGTGTCACTTATTTGTATTTTGTTTTCGCTTGTTAACCGCATTCTCGTGGTCTAAGAATATTAGCTTTAGTTGCAAAAGAGCATGGTCCTTCTGATGCAAGTGATCAATCGGAATCAGACTGTGAACTGCATGATGACTCCACTCACTACTCTTCATCCCCTCCATCGATAGGATCACTTGAAAATCTAAATATATTCAGACGACAAGCCTGCTATATCCGATCCATACTCACTTTCTGTAACTGTCAATAAACTTGGCGATGGATTAGACGATCTTCAAAATAATGAACATTCCGCCATTTTGGATTAAGTACCACTTACTTCAATCCTACAAAAAATTCAAGAGTCCAACTACCAGAATGTGATATCAACTTTATCTGCCATTCCTTCGCTTCCATCCACACTAGCAGCTAATACTAAGCCTCGGGAAACAAGATCCAAATATCTAATTTTACCACCACCAAAAAGTAAAAAGTAGGCAAAAAAGTTACAATTGGCTTTCCATTGGAAAAAAGCAGCGTTTCGTCACAGAGCAATAATCGAAGAAGAATCGGAAGATCAAGAGTTCGAGACGCATCGCCTTTGACGTATTTTCACACATTATTACACACATTACACACAGAATTTCTACTCAGTCCAAGAAATAGGGAAGTCAATTTTAGTAACGGACAATGAATTTAATGATTTTTTGAGATGAAGATAATTTCAGGTATAACACATTTTCCGAAGAAGAATCGTCTCTTGGTTTTGGCGCTCAAGTAGTGATTGCTTTAGGCCAAAGTATTCAACGAAAACCTGCAAAAACCTGCCAAGGGATAAAACCTTGGCACAATTAGAAACAACCGCCTCAGAGGAGCTGAAAAAGTTTTAACCCCGGAAAAAGAAGTGAAGAAAAAGAGAGGCTTTTTTGTAGAAGCAGCGTGTAACGAAACCCGCTTGGCTGTAGTTCGCTGGAATGACAATAAGATTGTGACACTTATTACCTCCTATGTCGCAGGTGTACCTGTTGAAAAAATCCAGCGGTATTCAAAGGATGTAAAAGAGAAAGTAGATGTACAATGTCCTCAAATAGTACGACAGTACAACAAACATATGGGAGGCGCCTACCTACCTCGTTGACATGCTGGTATCTCTCTATAAAATACCATTCAAGAGCAGGAGGTGGTACTTATGCATCTTTACACAATTAATTGACATTTGTCTGAACAACAATGCTTGGTTGGTTTATCGGAATCAAAATGATGCCGAAAAGATATCCAAAATGTCTCTGAAGGTATTTAGGTATAAGGTGTACGAAAGTTTGTTGATGGAAAACCGATGTGCAAAGAGACAAAAACAGAAGCACCAAGAGTCAGTAAACCTCAAGCAGCACGGCCTTCAAGCCCGGCAAAACATAATGATATAGGCCATTTTTCATCAATAATGGATGAAGAACGTTGCAGATACTGTCAAAAGAAAATCGTAGTGTTTTGCATAAAATGAAATGTAAGACTGTGTTTTGTAACCGGTAAACCCCCTAGAAACTGTTACCTTAATTTTCATACTAAGAAATAAATATGTGCCTAATTATAATGAATTTGCCTACATTTTTTCTTACTTTCTAAGGAATATTTAGAGGTTTTGACTTATTCCTGTTTTGGCAATGTCCTCTACACCGAACATGTAAATATGTGGATTAGTTCTTACGTAATTGACTTTGGCCGCTACAAGGGACACAGATTTTCTCGGAAATGGAAAGTCCTAGATTTTTTTCTTTTTTTTTAGACGTCCCAATAGGCCTTTAAACACAGGGATATAATTTTTTTTAAATATTTTCCGTGCCAAATTAAGCGTTAACAAATGACTCTTATCTAGCATTAGAACGATTAAAAAAGAGATTTGACAACAAAAGTCGGTTGATAACTAATCATATAAATATTATACTTGAATTGTCAAATATGCAGAGGTGTACTGCGGCCTGTATATGGTTATTTATATCAGAAGTACAGCAGCAGATTTATGCTTTAAAAAAACTAGGTCAACCACTGATCACTGGGATATACTGCTTATATATATTTTAATTAAAAAGTTAGATCAATATACTAACAGTATTTCGATTAGATAGGAAGCAAGATACATTGTCAACGATGGCAGAGTTTCTATCATTTCTATTAAAAACGTGCTACCGCTCTTGAAGATAGTGGAGATCGAGCTGCTCATGAGTTTCTCCAAAATAATATATAACATTAATATTATTAACATTTGTGCTTGTACTGTTTCATCTTGCAGAAAAATATCTCTAGCCATTTCATATATAACATCCTGTATGCTTAGTAATTTTTTTCTACTATTTGCAGACCTTATTCCATATAAGCTGATCTCTCAATGCAATAGACAAGTGCCCTTCATTGAATTTGTATTTCGCCGCAAGTACTTGCAATGACGCAATATAATCCGATCCTGACTCTAGACCTGCTAGCTAATATTTATTTTGCAGAATAATACATAATTGACTTTGTATTGGGTTTGACAGGCACTTAATCATGGGAGCATATACAAGGAACTTCTCCTTGCACCTGTTACATTGTATTTGTCGTTTTATAAATGTTCTGATAGCTTTGTTTTCTTTTGATTTAGAACATTTTGGTTTTCTTAGAATCGTATTAGTTTTTATTAATAGTCGACCTTTGCCGGGACTACTCATATTATGATTTGTCTTAGATAATTTTCTTTTAAATGGTAAATTATGTCTTAACTCGTAAGATTATTTTCCTGGAATCTCTAAGTTCACAGTACTCAACTAATATTTTTTTTTCAAAAAACACATATTTTCGCTTGCTCCTGTGTCGACAACCCAATTACGGTCATATAATATGTTTTTTGTTGCAATGTAAGCATTTTACTATCTGTTGTACTCATTTCATTAGATTTTGATGACTATAAGAAACAAGTTTTTTATTTATTGTGTGCCCAGACTTTTTATAATAAAAAACATTACAACTTACAATTCTTTTTGATGTGACCAAGCTTACCACATGAAAAACATTTTATCTTTTTACTTACACTTGCAAAAGCGACTCACGTAGACTGCACAGGTTTAAGCCATTTGACATTCTTCCTCTATTATTAAGTAATCTTGCTTGTAATTCTTTCAGTGTTTGACTGGACTCTGGCACTGACTCCCACGCAGCAATCATGTGGTTTGTATTCCTCCGGTAAAGACATCAACACTTTGGTAATTACCATTTTATCCGATATACCTTAACCTAACTCCTGAATATTATTTCGACTTTCCTGAATTCTTGAAAAGGAGGTGGATATGTTACACTCACATTTTAAATTAAATAACTTTTGCTGCGCTAAATTTTATGAACACACTGACTTTTTCTCATGTACCGACATAAGCACATTCCACATTTCAGCAGATAAAGATGTTGAGAGTAAATGCGTCAATATGTTTTGATCGATGTGACTCACGATGATACTCTGGGCTTTGGCGTCTTTTTCAATCCAATTTTTAACTTGAGCAAAATCTGTTGGGCGTTGCACGACTCCATTTACAAATACAAACAACACCTTGCCTTGGAGGATAACTCTCATTTGAAATTTCCATGTGTTTTAATTAGCTCCATCCAGCTTAATTCTCGCTATTTGTACCATCATTTTCGATTTCTCACAATTTATAACTCAACCAGCGAACATGCACAATACATTCATTGTAATGGCGGACTTGGCAGAGATATAATAACTCTGTAGACTGTATATTTTATTAAGTCCGAGATTCGGAAACCGTACTGTTATCGCGCACTCTGAGCCCTTAACCTGTGTGTGGTAGGTTGGGGCAGCAGAGTAAAAACAACATTATGTACAGTGAAAATGTATAATTAATATTAAGTACATACGAAACAAACAAGCAGCCATATCGGAGAGGAATCGAGTGTTGCCACACGCATAATAGTGTTATCAGTTTAAATACATTGCTTTCTAACAAAAACCGATCAAAATTTTAGCTCAAAAACTAATTAGAAAAGTAGGTGCATTAACCTCAACAGAAAATACCTCCTTTTTTGTATTCCGATTGAAACGATTCCAAGACCACTTGATACGCGAGGGTACTGTTGGTTTTATCGGAGCTGGCAATGCTAGTGGATGGATACAGACTACAGATTTTTTATTTTTTTTACAACATTTAAAAGACAAGTTAAGTCCACCGTTGATCAAAAGTGCTTGTTGCAAACTGTGCATCGCATGTATCTTCCTAGATTTTTGTAGAGAAAAAGGAAATAGTACTGTTGTTTCCACCCCATTACACACACAAACTTCAGCCTCGGAATAGAGCAGTATTTGGGTCATTCAAAAAATGATAAGAACAGGTATAGAAAACTGGATGCGAAATCATCCTGGTCAAACGATGCCTATCCATTACATTCCTGGGATTGTTAGAGAAGCATTTCCTCTTTCTGTGACTGAAAAAAAACTGGAAAATAAATTTCAGAAAAAACAATATTATTATTCTTGTTGTACAAAACCCCTCCTATCGAGCTACCTTTGTTATCAAGATATTTTACTTTAAAAAACCCATTTACTACTAATAATTGGATAATGTAACTGCATTATGAGTCAAACTGCAAATCTCCCAAGTATTATTATTAATTAATGTATTTAACTCACAGTTTATGCCTTTGTCCATTCATCAGCATTATTGATGATTCAACGTAATAAAATTAAAAATGTAACCAATATCATATATGTGACGTAAGTATGCAATGTGTCAAATCTGTCATACCAAAAAAGTTCAGTTCTCGCATAAAATGTACTTTGCGAAATATCACTTTGTGAAAACCGGCGTCGCGTTCGGATGTTGTGTCAGTCAGCCGCCATTTGGACAGGCCAAAGTTACTAAGTTAATGTTCCAAAAATAAGAGGTTGCGAAAATTATAGGGAATGGTGTTTCGCGGCAGGAAACTTTCTTGTGTTAGACGGGATGCTATAAAATGTATACAGCTCGAAACCGGTCAAAAATTATCAGAAGCGGAAGACGCGAAGATAAAGGTGAAACTCATCCTTACTATCGATCTATGTACATATTAAGAATTGTGGGACATTTAAACAATTGCGAGAAATTTGTTTGATCATTCAGGGTTTACTAGAAGAATCACGCTGCTAAGGATTCTCATATCAATTCGTCTCGAAAATTGCCTGTTAAAGACGGCGTATGTTACGCAGATCGTCGAGGCAGGTCAAAAATTAGCTGGAACGGGTTTTAATATAAGTGACGAGTAGATTGGTTCGATTATGCTAGCAGGATTGAGTGAAAAATATTCGGCGACGGTAATGGCGATTGAGCATTCGGAAATGTCAATTACTACGGACGCCATTGCATATTACAAATGGCGCTCTTAGTTCATTCTCTCGCTCGCATTATCAATCCAGGAATTTATCTATGGCAAGGAATAAATATGGTGGACAAACGTCAGATGTCCAAAATATTCGAACTGTCAATATCAAACCAGAAAATATTACAAATGTAAACAAATGGGACATTATTGAAATCCTTTTATTTCTTACCAATTACCAGTTGAGTCTAAAATAAAAATAGGTTTTATACTTACTATCAAAAATGACTGAAGAATACAAAACTTTAGTCCATCACTGTGGAGCAATCAAGTCTAGAGTTACATTATTTCAAAAGTATATTGAAACGACTAACCTTAACCTACCTACCTACTAACATCACAAAGCAATGTCTTGGAGAGCTTCAATTAAAATCTACTCGCTTTCAAGAGTTGTTGGGTGAATTTGACACAATTCAAAATAAAATTGAAAATCTGTGTGGTGACAACTTAGATGAACAAATATTGGAACGTCAGAAAGTAGACGATTTATTTATTATGTTAATTTTATTGTCAAAATCAATTATTGAATTACACCAACCAGGGGTAGAGGGAGATCGCAATATCTGCAGGCTCAGGTCATACAAAAAATGGAGGCTCTATGGCATCTGCTGGTACATCATCACATGCTAATTGTAATATTAAGCTACCAACAATTCAGTTGCCCACCTTTGATAAAAGCTAGCTTAAGTGGGTGGAATTCCGTGATACTTTAGACTCACTAATAAACAAAAACGATTCCATTCCTGCAATAAGTAAGTTTCACTACTTGCGTTGTCTCATTACAGGGAAGAGCCCCCTCAGTATTTATCAAGTCTATAGAGTTCACTGCAAGCAATTTCAAAGCATGGGAGACTTATGTGAGCGCTATAATAATGATAGTTTTAATAAATAACCACGTTAAGTGAATGTTCAACCTTGAACCTATAACAAAGGAATCTCACAAATCAATAAGGTACATGATTGATTATTATTCAAAAATTTTGCGTTCCTTGAGTACGCTGAAAGTTTACACACAGTTTAAACACTATAGTAGAATTATTTTCTCTGTGCAGTTTGGGTTATAAATCAAAGCTCGGCGACAGCCCGGCTAAGGCGGTGCAGGTTGCGCGGGCGCAACGGCATTATCGATAAAAACTCTTTCTTATCAAAGAAAGATTATCATTGTTATAAAAATCATTATTATCTTTTTTGGTGTTAATTTCAAACTTAGATATAAGTATTTATATTTATTTTTAAATATAACTAGTACATTCTAAACTTTTGTACTTATATAATAAAACTACGTTTTAACGGTTTAAAGCGCGGTAATTTATTTTATTTTGGTTTATCCGACGTTTCGGCCGCTTTTCAGTTGCCGTGGTCACGGAAGACAAAGATGACATTTGTCAAACGTGTATTGTCAAAGTTTTTATTCAGCCTACCGCCAACTTGTTCATTTTAATTATTTAGTTTTAATTTAAAGCTTAAAACCGTTAAAACGTAGTTTTATTATGTGTACAAGTCGCGAAAACTTAAGAAAATATTTTGTACTTATAGTTTTTTAATACATAGATACTTAATTAATAATTCATTTTAAATCATTATTATTCTTATTTTAATTAATTCGTTGTTTTGCCTTTTTTTTCTTTCATTTATATCACTAACCCACAAAATGACAAAACCAAATACACTATCGATAACACTTATCGACAACAATAATGCGTATCATTATGCTTGTCGATTAGGCCGTGAGTGGAAGAGAGAGCGAAATACTCACTTCACCGCTCCGATTATTTATGACCCAAACTGCACGGAGAAAATAATTCTACTACAGTCATTTACATGATGTCCTCAAAACTAGATGGCGCCACTAGTAGAAACTGGGAAGAAAACAAAAACTGGGTTCATCAATGTGGTGTTTAACCGAGTGGTGGGTTGGATTTTGAGTAGGATTTACTTATTATATTGCAAAAACCATTTTGACTCGTAGACTTCTTTAATACAGACCTGACATGACATAAGTAACAAGTGACAGCTCATTGACAATACATAGACTATTTAAGTACAGTGATGTGAATTAAAACTATAGACACGACATCCTCCCCTTACAGATTTAGTTTAGTTGGTGGGCGGATGCTTCTCTTAGATCTCTTAAGTTGAGATGGTGGTGGCCCTGACACTTGACTTGGCTGGACAAGACGTGGACTGACTGGACAAGACTGGATAAGACTAGGACGTACTGGACTGGACCAGAACATTGAGGACTGGACTGACTAAGACTCGGACGTTGAGGACTGGACTGACTAAGACTTGGACGTTGAGGACTGGACTGACTAAGACTTGGACGTTGAGGACTAGATTGACTAAGACTTGGTTGACAAATTACTACAGGAGGACTAGGGTGTACTGGACCTAACACAACAGTATTAGATACTGGGTTATAAGGATGGGAGTGGTGCATGAGACATTTGGTTTAAATGTACTTTCTTAACTACACCATCTACAGATACAAGAAACATAACTGGACTTAAACATTTTATAACTATACCCTTATTAATTACACTATTCCTCTCTAAGCGGATTAAAATATTATCATTTTCACTAAATACATGTGAACTAGGATATTTTGTAACAGACATAGGATAAAATTAGGATTCAACATTGGCAACAAGGTTCTGCTGATATACAAATAACAATGAGTTAGGATATTTTTCTGTAGTTGTTGTTTGAGTATTCCTATAATTTAAAAGAAATGTATGTATTTTAAGATTGAGAGATTCAGTATTATTTTTATCTAAAACAAGTTTACTCAATGCTTTCTTAGCAATCTGCACACTCCTTTTCAGCAAAACCGTTGCTTTCAGGATGATAAGGAGGACTCTTTGTCACTTTGATATTAAACTTGGTACAAAAATTAATAAAAGAATATGAATCAAACGGTGGTCCATTATCTGACACAATTTCTACTGGTAATCCTACATATGAAAATATTTCACATAACTGTTCTATTACACTCTCTGCGTTACAAGATTTTGACATGTGTTTTATGTCTAACCACTTGGAATAAGTATCACAATATATTAAAAAATGTTGTTTCTTAAATTAAAAAAAAAAACAATATGAACTCTTTCAAATGGTATGAATGTTTTGGGCCATGGCCTTTTTTCATTATTAGGTTTAAAATTTACAATAGAACAAGATTCACATAACTGACATTTTGTTTCAATATCTGCAGATATTGATGGCCACCAAAATAATGATCTAGCTAACATTTTTGAGCGTACAATGCCTGAATGACTTTCATGATTTAGTACATTTTGTTAACACTTATGAGGTACAATTAATCTTGAACCAAACAAGATAATTTTCATTAATTGAAATATAGTTTCTTATTCTGAAATAGGGACTAATTCCTATACCTTTACCTTGATGAGGCCACCCCTCTTTAGTAAACTTAACAACTTTAATTAACACAGGATCTTCTAAGGTTTGTTTTGCAATATCAAATATATTGACAGGTAAGTCATCTGAAAACTGATTACTATTTATATCTAACACAATCTTATTAATTGGTAGTCTAGACAAAGTATCTGCTGGCTGCAAAAACTCACTTTACCTATGTTCTAAGTTATAATCATAACTCTCAAGAATTAACGCCCAATGTTGCAAGCTTTGAGCTGCTAACGTTGGTATGTCCTTACTAAGGTGTAAGATGTACTTAATTGGAGCATTATCTGTAATAAGAATGAAACGACGACCCCATAAATATTTATGAAACTTAGTGACTGCATAAATAATACTTAGGGCTCTCAGTCTAATTGAGAATAGTTACACTGGGTTTTAGTCAAAGTACATGACGCGTAGGCTATTGGCTTCTCTATAGATTTACCACCTATATTAATAGCATGACACAAAACTGCACCTAAACCAACTGGACTTGCGTCACAGTATACCATCAATGGTAAGGATGGGTTATAATGGACTAAAACATTACTACTAATCAACTTTTGCTTACTTAAGGTGAACGCAGACTGGCATTCAGGTGTCCAATTCCGTTTAACATTATTTTCTGTTAATCGACGCAATGGTTTGACTAAAGTACTTAAATTACCTATGAAGTTATGATAAAAATTCAACATGCCTAGGTATGATCTCAATTCTTTGACATTTTGAGGACACTTTGCAGTGGCAATAGCTTCTACTAAGGACGGGCTAGGTTTCCTACCTTCTCTTGAAATAATATGTCCTAAATACTCCACAGACTCTGAAAACCACTTACACTTATCTAAATCAATCCTCACATTATGTTTATTTAGTTTATCTAAGACTTTATCCAATGTCAAGAGCCTTAAGAATAGACGAGCGTGCATGACAAGAGCTATGAATGTCAAAGAAGCAAGTGAGGTGTGTAAGAATAAGCCTGTATGGCACTCTGTTGTTTGTGCCTACCCCGCGAGGGACCTGGCGTGAAGTTATGTATGTATGTATGTATCTAAGACTTTGACAACTGTGTTATAACAATCTATATAATCTTTCCCTTTAATTAAAATATCATCTATATAACATATAGTATTGGGTATGTTTGACAGTAATTGATCCATTATTTTTTGAAAAATTGCTGGTGCTGATGCAATGCCATATATTAAACGTTTGTATCTATATAAACCTTTGTGTGTATTGACTGTTAACAATTCTTGATTCTGTTCATCGACTAATAATTGTGTATAAGCATCTGACAAATCTAGGACTACAAATACTTTACCTCCTGACATTGTGGCAAACACATCTTCCGGCTTTGGAAGTGGGTAAGAATCTACTTTTATATTCGGGTTGACTGAACGCTTAAAATAAACACATATCCTATAATCACCATTGACTTTCTTAACTGGTACTAAAGGTGATGTCCATTCTGAATAGTTTACTTTATATATTTTTCCTTCTTTTTCCAATTTGTCTAAATTATCACCGACTACTTGAACAATGTTATAAGGTAACGGGTAAGGTTTTAAAAACACAGGAGTACTATTTCCTTTTAACGCAAATTTTGCTTCAAAACCTATTATATGTGAGTCTATATTTTTGCTAAACACATTTGGATATGTTTTAACAAACTGTTGAACAACTGTAGATGTATTATTTGACTTTACTTAGGCAGAATTGACTTTACATAACAATTATTGTTATTATTCATTGACAAAATATTATTCCTCCATTCTGGGTTTAAAATATCTAACCAATCACGACCAAGTAAAGGTATAAAGGACTTTTTATCTGATGTTACTACGAGAGACAATAACTTAGTTGACACATAATTATTATAGAACACTTTGACTTTAATCATGCCTGCTACTTCAAGACGACCTGATACAGTATTCAATTTTACATTGCATGGCAACAATGTATGACTTTTAAACTTATCTAAATAACATTGGAAAGAAATCAGAGAAATAGCGGCACCTGTATCAATCTCCATTTCTAGTAATGACCTCGCCACATTGACTTTAATAATCTGTGGCTTATGTGACACATTATTAATATTGATTAACTTTATATTCATACAAAAACCACACTTAGGATCACATGGAATATCACAAGAAATGCATGTAAATGTTTGCTTATAATACTAAAATTGACACATAGATTGCCTTGACATTATATTATTAATATTTATTGACTCTGTTAACATGTTTATGACATTATTACTTTCCACACTTGTTCCTGGTTCTCCTTCACTCACTTGATTTGTGTTATTTTGCCTGTAACTCCTACTCATCTTTGATATATGACCCAACCGCTGATACATAGCACATCCATGTGCGTGCTGGACACGTAGCTGGATTGTGATTACGACCGCATCTGTAGCATGACTGGTAACTGGAACGACTCATGTGACTGGGAAGATTTTGATGACTTGACTGATTGAGACTTGTTGTACACTGATGCTTATTTTGATCTTGACTGGAACGACCTTGACATATAGTTGGTTTTTGACTGTTTCGGTTTTGACTAATTATATTATGACTTCTAGCATTCTGATAGTTGTGACTTTGATATGATTTCTTTACTTTATTGACACTGGATACATTTGACATATTTCTTCTCATTTGCATAATGACGGACTCCTCTTGTAAGAAAATGATTTTTGCATTCTCATATGTTAAGCCCGACACAGATAGTAGCTTTTTCCTTATATTTTCGTTACGAATTCCAACAATTAGTTGATCTCGACATGCATTTTGAGCGTGACTGCAAAAATTACATTTGGCTGCAATTTCTTGAAGAGTAGCTATATACTGCATTCCATTTTCATCCTCCGATTGCATTCTCCGGTAAAATAAATATCTGTTTGTTGATTTCAGACCCGGCGAATCGTATTTTTCCTTTAAAATGTTTGCTAATTCGGCAATTGACTTTGATCTAGGTTTATTCGGCAGACATATGCTATGAAGCATACTATAGTGTTTTACACCGATATGACATAGAAATAATGACTTTCTGACGCTGCTTTTATCCTCTTGCGGAACTTTATTAAGATCACAGTATTCTTCAAACATTTCCATCCAACTTACAAAGCTTTGACTCGCATTGTCGAACATTGGCAAGCTGCCAATAAAATGCTGATTGATGACTCCATTTTTCCAAATATGACTATTTAAGATGACTATTTTACCTCCATTTATCGCTCGTCGCCACACTGTGGTGTTTAACCGAGTGGTGGGTTGGTTTGAGTAGGATTTACTTATTATATTGAAAAAACCATCTTGACTCGTAGACTTCTTTAATACAGACGTGACATGACATAAGTAACAAGTGACAGCTCATTGACAATACATAGACTATTAAAGTACAGTGATGTGACTTAAAACTATAGACACGACAATCAAGAGGGCAACTTGTAAGATTTCACCACTAGAAGCATCAAGTAGAATCTCAAGTAGAACATCTTTTAGCTGTTTTTATGTTAAGAATATTCTGTTAGTTCCCACATTACGATGCATAATCTCCCAGCTTATTAAATTAAACCATTTTATGTACTTCTTTTTCTATGCAATGGTTATTACAATAAATGCAAGTGCTGTTGACGGAGTGGGTATCTTGCTTCTCTTTAATCAACAAGCAAGTGATAAGATTATCATATGTTTGCTTGTTTTCTGGAGCTGACTCCAGCGCAGAATTAAAATGCTTGTAGTCATTGGGCAGAGACATCAATACTTTTGTTATTACAATATTTCTTATCTATCTTCTCCCAGCTGTTTAAGTTAGTTATTAAATTGTTGAATCTTAGACAAAAATACCGACATTTCAATGTTTTATCCATATTTATATTGAAAAACTTTAACTAAGAAAAATTAAGCGAAGAACAAAGATTATGTAAGGCAATGTTTGATGAGATGTTACTGTCAACTTCTTTACATTATAATGCAGCAATGGACCGAATAATTGGCTTTGAAGATTTTGGAGATAGTGAGAGGACAGAAAATATTACAGATCATGTTTTAGTATTTATACTAAAGGGTATCAATGCTCGTTTTAAGCAGCCTATTTTTTTGCTTTTTGCAAAAGCGGTTATTCTAAAAAACCTAATTAAAAACATAATATAGGAACTATTTCTATGTGGTATGATAGTTGTTGCATCTGTCTGTGATCAGTCTACAACTAATGTCAAAGTAATAAATGAATTAATAAATGAGACCAAAGCTCATGTCTTAAGAATTGGAGTAGAACCTAGGGTCAATGCTTTTATGATTGAAAATGATTAAGTATTCCCATTATATGATCCACCACATCTTTTAAAAGGTATACGGAACAACTTACTTACCAAAGAATTAAGATATACTCGAAATGATACAGTTAAGACAGCGAAATGGGATCATTTAAAATTACTTTTAGACATTGATGCAGGTGAAGATGACTTAAAAATTTGCAACAAATTAAGAGAAGCTCATGTTCTCCCAGAAGAGATACCTAAAATGAAAGTAAAACACGATGCTCAAGTATTTAGTCAAAGAGTTTCAGGAGCTCTTCTATTTTGTGCAAGTAGGTATCTACTAAAAAAAGTTTTTTAATCTTCGGATATCTAAGAGAATGCTTATTATGTTGTGGCCACCGAGGGTAGAACTGCCCAGCAGCGTAAATCAGTTCAACTTTTGGAAAAAACTGGAACATTCGAGAAGGAAAGGACAAGGGCGAATATATTTAGAAAGGGACAGACGATGAACGAAAGTCAGAGACAGATAGATGGTAGAAAGGGATAGAAGTATAAACAAAAGGTCCCGAAGAAAAAGTTCGGGAAGGAAGAGACAGAGATAGATAGATGGGTTCTAGAAAATTCTTCCGGGTATATAAACAGCGTAAGGCGCGCCTACCGGGCAGTTTAGAGTTGAGTTCAGTCCATGACGGTGAAGCGACAAGTGCGATACTAAAGAGTTGGAAGAGAAGGTTAATAGAAGACAGACGAATATAGTGGCAAGTCTGGTGTACAGATACGTGAAGGAGGTGTGTAGCGTAGTTCGAAAGAGGAACCAGGAGCGAGCTTCACGCGATAATATCGGAGGTGGTCTACGCAATATCGGCGACGGTATTGAGGGTGTGACAACTTATCGTCGGGACTGTGCATCGTTGGTCGTGCGTATAGAGGGGCAACCCTACAGAGAGGTACTACGTGCGGCTGTGTAAGTCAATAACTGGTGTTTTCTTCCAATCCACAAGTACGTAACAATATCAGATTTATAGATTTAACTTCCAAGAACAGTTTATTTTTAAATATTTAAATTAAATTCAAATATTTGTACGCCCAAAGAATGGGACATGACGTGATGTTCTGTAACAAATAATGTAAGATATTAATCAATTGTGATTTACCATTGACAAATGAACGATTATTGATTTAATTTTTCAGTGTATTCTTATAATAGAAATATATAAATTCATGCATATAAATCCATAATTTCTTAAATTAATCTCTTCAATATAGTCTAATCAAATTTTTTTTCTTTCAGATAATAACCTATTGCTCAGGAGTGTGTGGATACTGCCGATTTACTTCTTTTATTCGATCATTTGTTTGATTCATTTAATGGAGCTTCATTAAAATAACTTACAAAAATTGCTTAAGAAACAACTCTGAACACTTCAACTTCTGGAATAATGTGCTACCGCTCTTAAAGTCCATGCGTTTTAAAAAGGTGTCAAAAAAGCGAGACGGAATTGTGTCCATACAATATGAACAATTGCCATCAATAAAAAATATGATCCATAATATTAATTAAATAAAAGTTTATGGAAATATTTAAGCAAAGAAATAATGTTAGCAGTTTACTGAAGCGAAATTTTAACCAAGACCCCATTGAAAACTTTTTTTTCTGTAAGGAGGCATGGAGTAAGAAATACTAACCCTTCTTGTAAAACAGTTTGAAAGCATTTATAAAACGTTGCTAGTAAAAAATTTAACTTCAAATCTTTCTTTGGGAGCAAATTGTGAGGAAGATTCCAATAAAACATAGTACAATTTTTTGTCTTCTTTTTTTTCTTTTAGATGAATGTAACTACAATAATTTCACAATCAGAATTGTACCACTAGGAAGGAGGTCCCCGAGATTACAGGTCGACCTAGTTTGGGGACCAATGAGTTTCAGAAATTGTGAATTATGTTTTACTCAATAAATTATTTTGATTTTGTTCTTTTATGTAGATTGCCTTCTGGCAAAACATTGCACTTCACCAACTGCAAGTAATGTTTGTAACATAATTATGAAGATTTAGATGATTTTAACTCAACGGAAGAGAATAAAATAGACACAGAAACTGAAAAAATATGTGGCTGGATATGTCTTGAAAAATTAAAATTATTCATATGTAAATCATGTATTACATGTATAAATGACCTATGTTACTAGAAAATCACTTCAGCGTCCCTCCCAAAACTTTTTGACATGTATAAAAATAATAATAAAATTTGTTTTAAAAACCAACCACCACAAGAGTGGATTATTAAGCAACATTAAAACATTAATAAATTCGAATGTTAACTTTAATTTCATTACATGTGATAAACATAAAAATAAATTAAAAACATGTGGCGGGTCGCAATACCCGCGCGCGCGCGCGCGCAGCGCCGTCACAGGCGAATGCGCAGAGCAGCCGGCCGCCGACAGCGCCGCCCCATCAAATGAGTCGCGAGAACACCTCGTCAGCGGTAGGGCGCACACACGCATTTGCAACAATTTGTACGTGTAAAATTTCATATATAATAAAGTGTGGTAATTACCCGGTTCATAATTATTTGGAGCCTACGCCCCCCACACATTGGTGACCCAAACAGAACACAAATTCATCTTCAAGAATTTCTCGAGCCGGCAACATGTCCAGTAGCGACTCCAGGGATTCTCAAACCGCTCGAACCCGGGCCCGCTCGGAAACGGTCGAAACTAACAAAGTAAGTGTTCAAGTGCCACCGTTATGGAAAGAAAAACCGAAGCTGTGGTTTTTCCAATTGAAGCACAATTTATAACGAATGGAGTGTCGTCAGATTCAACTAAATATTATACACTTCTTGGCAACTTAGACATGCAAGTGGTTGAAAAGGTTGAGGAAATAATTGAAAACCCTCCAGCTACTGGAAAGTACGATACCTTAAAGACGGAGATAATCCGACGATTATCCGTATCTCAGCAACAAAAGATTATGCAGTTGCTAGCACATGAAGAACTTGGAGACCGGAAACCGTCCACCTTTTCACGACATCTGCACGATTTGGCAGGTCCAGGAGTATCAGAAAATTTCTTACGTACTGTTTGGACTAGCCGCCTCCCAGTCCATTTGCAAACAATTGTGGCTCAACAAGATGATAGGCCCTTGGATGCAGTAGTAGACCTCATTGATCGGGTGGTAGAGATTGTTCTCGGTAACCCGGTCGCTCAGATAGCAAGTACCTCAACGACTCCGAATATCACCGATATAATTCGACAAGAAGTGCGAAATGAAGTTTCTGAGATCTCTCGCCAGCTTAAGGATCTTACTATGAGATTAGATAAAAGGCGTGACTCGCGTAGAAATACTCAACGCTTTTCGGGTCGTTCTCATGGACGTTCTAGAAACAGAAATCATTCTCGTAACCATCCATTTCGCACGGTAGGAAATCGTCGCTTATGCTGGTACCATTTTAAATTCCAAGACAAAGCAGTCAAGCGTGTCAAACCATGCGATTACGACTCGGAAAATGCTAAGGACGGCGAGGGATTGTTGCAACATTTCCAGTCGTCTTTTTGTTACTGACGCACGATCCCAGAAGATATTTCTAATTGACACCGGATCTGACCTTTGTGTCTACCCCCTTTCTTATTTAAAGGAGCGACGGACAAGAGTCAATTTAGATTTAAAAGCAGCTAACGGCACTAATATACCTACATACGGGTATATCCACCTTTTTCTTAACATAGGACTGCGTAGAGATTATAACTGGAAATTCATCGTCGCTGACGTTTCCAAACCCATTATTGGAGCTGATTTCTTATCGTTTTACAATCTACTTGTTGAATGTCGTAATGGAAAGCTGCTAGATTCTCTTACGAACATTTCAGTATCGGCTACAGCTGTTACTTCCAGCATTTCCAGCATTAAAGCTATGGTGGGATCATCAGAGTACCATTCAATTTTACAGGAGTACCCAGCTATTACTAGACTTTCAGGCACTATTAAAAAGGTGTTTCATTCAACAGTACACCATATAAATACTACTCCCGGCCCACCACTATTTTGTCGGCTTCGACGACTGGCTCCAGATCGTTTAAAAGCCGCTAAGGCAGAGTTTGAAGCGATGTTGCAGGACGGTACAGCGCAATGTTCCAGTGGACCATGGGCTTCAGCATTGCATATGGTGCCTAAACGAGACCATAGCTGGAGGCCCTGCGGAGATTACCGCGCTTTAAATGCCAGTACAATACCTGATAGGTACCCGGTGCGGCCGGCATATAGAAGATTTTTCGCAGCAACTCATGGTTGTTCCGTATTCTCGGTAGTAGATTTAGTTCGAGCATACCAGCAAATACCAGTCGATCCAGAGGACGTACCAAAGACCGCCATTACTACTCCTTTTGGCCTCTTTGAGTTTCCTTATATGTCGTTTGGTTTGAGGAATGCCGCCCAAACCTTCCAGCACTTTATGGATGAGTTGGTGCGAGGACTAGATTTCTTTTGTTTTCCATATATTGACGATGTATTAATAGCATCCAGAAGCGTTCAAGAACACAAGGAACACCTCCGTATACTATTCTCCAGATTCGAGAAATATGGAGTTATTATAAACGTCGCTAAATGTCAGTTCGCGTTATCTGAGGTGAATTTTCTCGGCTATTCCGTTTCTGCTGAAGGTGTTAAGCCGCCGACTGACAAAATTAAAGCCATTCAAGATTTTCCACTGCCCAAAACAGTAAAAAACCTGAGAAGATTTTTAGGAATGTTAAATTTCTACCGGCGTTTTCTTTAAAACGCCGCTGAAATGCAAGCTCCTCTAAATAGCCTCTTGGCAGGTCCTAATCCGAAAGAATCTAAAGTGATTAATTGGAACGCAGCACTTCGAAATGCCTTTGATAATAGTAAAAAGAGTCTTTCTGATGCAGTAATGTTAGTCCACCCCGTGTCAAATGTGGAATTAGCTCTTTTCACCGATGCTTCTAATGTGTCTATAGGAGCCGTTCTGCAGCAGAAAGTTAATAATATTTGGCAACCCTTAGCTTTTTACTCTAAAAAGTTGAGTCCCACTCAACAAAAATACAGTGCCTATGACAGAGATTGCTGGCAGTATACGAGTCAGTTAAGCATTTTAGGCACATGATAGAAGGCCGCCATTTCTCAATTTTTACTGATCACAAACCACTTGTCTTCGCGTTTCAACAAAAAGAAAATAAAGGATCTCCTAGGCAAATAAATCAATTATATTTCATCTCTCACTTCACCACGGATGTAAAACACATTTCAGGCCAGGAAAATCAAGTGGCAGATGCACTATCCCAATTAGAGTCTATAAGTATGCCAGTTGATATAACAGAACTTGCTACGTCTCAAAAAGATGACCCTGAAGTGCTAAATCTCATTGGCGGGAATTCATCTTTAAAGTTAATCAAAACATGTTTACCCAGATCTAGAACTACATTGTATTGCGACGTCTCCTTAGAGAAACCTCGTCCTTTCGTCACAGCTGCCCACAGGCACGTATATTTGATTCTTTACATTCTTTGAGTCATCCTGGAGCAGCTGCTTCTATCAAACTGATAAGTGAGCGTTTTATCTGGCCTTCATTGAGAAAAGACGTTCGCATGTGGGTGGGTCAGAGAGTGCACACCATGTCAGAAATCTAAAATCGTAAGACATACTGTATCTTTTGCAACCAGTTTCAGCGTACCTGATGTCCGTTTCTCAGATGTACATATCGACTTAATCGGTCCTATGCCAATTTCAACGGGTAACAAGTACTGCCTCACAGCTATTGATAGATATACGCGCTGGCCTGAGGTGATACCCATCCCAGATATTTTTTTTTTTTTTTTTTTTTTATTATCTCCTCTCTCCGGATGAACGAGATATTCCGGGCTGTTCACTATTTATTTTTTTTATTTTTCCTTTTTTTATGTATTTTCTTTATTTATAGAAAAGGGTCTTTTACAATATGTTTATACTATTTTTACTTATACAATGTTTACTCTTATTTCCTATTTACTTATACTTCCGTCTGTCTGTCTGTTTGTTAATTTTATACTTATTTATATCTATACATATCTTATTATAAATTTTTTGCTCGGTGATTTGTACATTAATTCTAATATATTCTTATAATATATGTAACAATGTATACTACACTCGAGATTTATTTCTGTCTATTACTTTACTGGCTATTTGAGTACAATATTTAAGGAATTCGTTATAATTCTTTATAATTCATATTCCTAAAAGTGATTTTAATACCTAGTTTTGATTCCATGTCATATCTTTCCTTAGAGTACACGGGGCACCAGAAGATTAGGTGTGGTATGCTCCATCCCAGATATTACCGCAGAGACCGTTGCAAAAGCTTTCCTTGACGGCTGGATTTCTCGCTATGGATGCCCCCGAAAGTAGTCACAGACCAGGGCAGGCAATTTGAATCCCGATTATTCCAAAACTTGGCTAAGTTATGCGGTATTCACTTAGCCAGATCAACGGCATATCACCCTCAGACCAATGGAATAATCAAGCGATTTCACCGCACCCTAAAATCAGCCTTAATGTGCCATGGCGGTAGAGAATGGACCCAATCGCTTCCTGTAGTTTTGCTAGGACTCAGAGCTGCATGGAAAGCAGATTTGGATTGTTCACCCGCAGAACTGGTTTTTGGTGAACCCTTGCGAATACCAGGAGAGTTTTACTCCCCAGCTCCAGACAGAGTAGAGTATCCTGATTTTGTCAGGGATTTACGAACTAAAATAGCAAACCTACGACCTACACCAGCGTCAAGCCACCGAAGAAAGAAGACATTCATACACAAAGATATGGCCACGGCTACTCATGTGTTTGTCCGCCAAGACGCCCTTCGTGGTTTCTTGTACCACCGTACGCTGGCCCATTCAAGGTCGTTGCAAGATCTCAAAAGTCAATGGATCTGGCCATAGGCCAGAAAATAACGAAGATTAACATAGACCGGCTTAAGCCTGCATTTACAATTTAAATTTAGGGGGCCTCACCGGACCGATTTGACAAGGCCTGACTTCTCGGGAGGGGGTCGTGTGGCGGGTCGCAATACCCGCGCGCGCGCGCGCAGAGCAGCCGGCCGCCGACAGCGCCGCCCCATCAAATGAGTCGCGAGAACACCTCGTCAGCGGTAGGGCGCACACACCATTCGCAACAATTTGTACGTGTAAAATTTCATATATAAGAAAGTGTGGTTTAAATTACCCGGTTCATAATTATTTGGAATCTACGCCCCCCACACATACATGATCTATTTAATTATCAAACTATTTTTATATAGTTGGTGCAAGTGTGAAGAAAATATTAAAAGAAAAGCATACAGTAGTTTATAAAAATGACAAAAGAAAAATTAAAGCACTTAAATATTACCAAACTCATAGAAAAGCCTAAAAATTAAAGAGCACTACAAAATGGCTAATCAAGGTGCAGTGACTTCCTCTTTGTAAGTAATATTATATTAATATCTGTAAAATTGCAAATTAGCACTGAATAAATGTACATGTATATGACGATGCAGCACGAGACCCCGCGGCCCTGGCCTCAGTCATCGCACACTTCATAGAAAAGCATATTTTAGTAAGTTTTAATTATTTGTAATTATTAATATTATAATAATAAATTCATATTAAGCATTTGGTTTTTTGAGTCCTCCTGCGTCCGTTAATGTATTTGGCGCAGTCGGTAAGATGCTCGGATCGGAATAGTGAAATCGGGTTGCCAATCAACATCGCGCTCGTCACTGTTTCGATAGACAAATAACGGCGCGCCGGGAATACCTGAAAGAACCACGTGTACGACGCAGGAGAATCCAGACATAAATACTGCTCAAGAAAAACTATGATATCGTAAGTGCACTGACTTTATTTTAGTTATTGCTTACTCGTATTAAAAATCTAGAGGCCCTTATCCCTTTTTCCAAGATTTTTCATTTACGACAATCGAGGATTAGAAGGCAAAGTAGTGTTAATAATAGGAATAAAAATTTTGACTCACATAGAGAACATTTTACATTAGAAAATCAAATTCTTTAATCTCTCCAAAAATGGCGGAAGCAAATTTACATAATGTTTCTAAGGCAGTGAACCTGTTTCCGGATTTCGACGGGAACCAAAACGTTCTTACGAGATTTATAAAGCCTTATAAATCTCGTAAGAACGTTTTGGTTCCCGTGACCAGTTAATTTTGGAATAAGGACAGGGTGACAACGAATTCGCCAGACTGGCTCTATGAACGGGATTCTTAATAGAATCACGTTTCATTAACAGAAACGGTATACCAAATGACTAGATAGGCATCCGTAACGCTCTCATAAATAATTTAGCACTATAGTAACATATGTAACACTTGATGATAATTTAGCATCGATTATAGAAGCTAAACGGAACTTATAATAAAAGCTTACACTACAGGCTTACCTTCGCAGTTTAAAGGATCCATTAGGTTACCATATCCGGTGCATGCGTCCGAAAACTATAGAAAAAGAGTTTTTTTTCCCGAGGAAACTAACACGCAAAGTGTTTGTTTCCTTACTCCCAAGGTCGTAACGATCATTTTCCCGATAAGAAACTATTGAACCGATTTGAAGATTTTAGGAACCCTATTCACTCGCCGTATAACATGCATGTACCATTTAAAACAAATAATTTCCATATCCCTGGCACCTCCCATCAACAACCCTTATATCGATCGTCAACATCAATTACGACCACTTCCATACCATTTTCGTGGTCGTCACGTACTCAACAAACGTTCAGTGTGCCGTTACCGGGATATAACCCGCGTAACGTTGTATTTACGCTACCGCCTAGAGACCCAGCTCTCGACGCAAGGGTCTAAGCCGATGAGTGGCGTTAGCCTGTTTGCATCAAGACCGGCAGGACGCATCCATTTTTGCATACATCGTTTACCTTTGTCGCGTATATCAGTACCGTGGTCGAAATAAAGCTCATATAATTAGAACAGTTCACTAACTACTACAACAACCACGTAATAACTACAGGGAGGAGCCTATACAAAGAGGTAAAGTTTGTGTTTAACATATTTATTTTCAGACTGACACAATAATACCAAGAATTCTTCTCATTTTTTTATATGATATTATTGCTACGTTACACACCATATAGTTTTCACTAGTTTCTTTCAAATTATTCACTGTTTTATTTTTACACTCTTTTGCAAAATGATTCTTTTTATTACAAATAGCACATGTGTTTCCATAAGTCGGGCACTTTCATATCATAATCGTAATCATGTGTGTATATCCACAATATTGACATTCTTTGTTTTCTGTTTTTTTTAAATGAAATCTATGTCTACTTCCTTCTTAATGTCACGCTCAGTGTTTTTTCATTTGAATAACTTGTTTATCAGCAACAGCATGATTTTTGCAAATTGACAATGCTTTATCCAGGGTGAGGTCCGTCTAGCCAAGAAGAAGTCTTTGTAACCCAGGATTGTTTCTGCCACAAATAGATAAATCTCTTACTAGCTCCTTTTGAATTTGACCAAAATTGCACGATTGGCTTATTCTTTTCAATGCATACTACTGGTCAAAAGCTTCTCAAGGCTGCTGCTTTCTCGTGAATATTTTAAACTTTTCATAGGTTGTATAAGTTTTAGGTATAAAATGGCCCTCAAATTTCTCCAACAAGCTTTTTAATGTTTCTTCCTTAGAACATTCAAATGTTTTAAAAATGTCTTGACTATAGTCACCTCTGTGGTATAATAACATACCTTTTTTTCTTTGGGTCCTGCATGATATGCATTATTATATGTTAAAAACTTTCTTTTAAATAGTTTTCCATTGCTAAGCGTAACGTAAGCCTTCACCTTCCGTTCCCAGTGTATATCCTCTCCGGCTTCGATTCCTGGTATTGTAAATTTCGGAAACGGACATTGTTGGCAGTGCCCGGCATTCATATTTTCAATGCGAATAAGATCACTATGATCAGATTTCCATGGTCACGCCACGCAATAATCATAAGCCTCAAAAAGCAACTTCAAGCGGCTGAGTCAAGAGTTTTGTGGAAGAAATTGTACTTTGACTGTCTTTAATGGTGGTATGCCCCCGTGTACTGTGCAGTTGTCGATAAGCATAATATTTTTTCTATTTGAAGTTACCATTTGCTTATCTATAGTAATCAGCCATTTTTTTAAAAGTTCGGCTGTCAACCATGCTTTTTTATTGGCTTCATAATCCATGGGGCACTGATTTTAGGCCTGCAAAGCACCGAGGTTTTGTTAACTTGCCTATAATTAAAGGTTTTATTTTTCTGTGCCCGTAGAATTTGCACAAAGCGGAATCGTAAGTCGTTCTTTGCTGTGCTTTCCTCCATGACATTTTTCATTCTTGAATGTTTTGTCGGGAAGACATTTGAAAAATAGACCCGTTTCGTCGGCGTTAAAAACATAATCATTCACTAATTTATGTAATTCAGATTTCCATTCTTGGCAAACTAATTTGCTTACATTCGCACTTTCGCCGCACATTATTTTAAAGGCTAAATCATGTCGTTTCTTAAAATTCTCTAACCAGCCATTGCTGGCTTTAAAATTTTTGATTTTCAGCGAACTAGCGAACTCTTCGGCTTTTTCTTTCAGTATGGGTCCACTAACACTGATGTTTTTGTTTCGACACTGTTTGAACCACGTAAACAAACATTGTTTTAAATTAGGGAATTCTGCAATTTTTCGTCTTTTACATTGAAGACTTTCAGCTGCTTTTTTAATGATGATTGATAATGTACTCTCATGTATCCCAAACTGAGCCGCAACTTCTCACCTTTTCAATCCATTTTTCACTGCTTCTCTGTAGAAGCAAACTTCTCTTTTAATTTATCAGCGTATGTGAGTGTTGTTCATTTTCTTTTTGAACTAATTTTAAGCCGTTGTCTTAAGGCTAACCGCCGCAAAGCTTTAAAGAATTTCGAAGAAGTAAACAATAGGTGACATATGTATTTTTTACGTTAACAATTTAACTGGTGAACACGTGCAAGCAATAAATACCTTTTGTTTTGCACACTCTTTCAAAATGACTCGTTGCCAATAATTGTATGTTATAGAGGTTGTGGAAACATTTCTTTAAGGAACTGAGGGCCAATACAGAGATTACTTAAGTTATAGAGGTTGCGTATTTTAAGTTATACAGGTTTTGGGCTCTGATGGGAAAGGAACATATTATTTTTTGAAGTTACCGAGGTTTGAGTTATGGAGGTTCTACTGTAACATTTCGCAAGTTACGTAGTGGTGACAATAATTCAATGTAAATACAATATTGATTCACAAGCTAAGTTATTATTATTACAGTTAGGCTTTTTCAGAACTATTCTCTTCTTGATCTTCAGAAGATTATTTTATCCAGAGTTTCATTTTCTTTTTTTAGCGAAGTATACATTTGTGTATATTCATTTTGAGTGATGACAGCTAGTGTTTCGAGTTCGAATGAATGAAAATGTTATTCTTCAGCAGTCTTCTAACGACTAAAATATGCTACTGCAGTAAAGGGTGATTTGTCGTTAGGTGTCTGAAGGAGAATTCCAGCTACGCCTAACTGGCTTACATCTGTGTGTTACTCTGTGACGTATGCAAGATTGTAAATTGCTAAAACCGGCCGTGAAATTAATATTTCTTTGATTTTATTGAAAACGTTTTCTTGTTCAGTATCTCAAAGCCATTTAGCATTGGCTTTTTGGAGGCTTGCTATTGTTGCAAAATTGAGAACGCGTCGGAAGAAACCCGCAGGGCCAATGAATTGTCTTATTTCATGAGAATTTTCAGATCCTCTGAATGATGCAACTGCTTTTTTTCGGGCGTTATGCCTCCTGCAGCAACCTAAGTATTCAATTTGTGTTTTAAATAAATAACATTTGTCTAGGTTTAAAGTAAGTTGGCTTCCTTCAAAGCTTGAGACTTGATATAACTTTTCCATACTATGATCAATATCTAAAGATGATAATTATCATAATATCATCTGTATATGCCAGTACACCCGGAATTTTTAATTTATTCAATATTTAATGTATAAGTCTCTGAAATATTGCGACAGCGTTACATAACTCAAATGACATCCGGTTATAATTAAAGTGTCCATCGGGTGTCACAAATGCTGTTACATTATCCATAAATAGATGCGGTTTCATTAACTTTTAATAACCAGTCTTTCATACTTTGTGTTTTGTCTTGTGGATTGAATTCTGTAATCATATTCTGGGATCCCATTCCACTTAGATTTTTTTTATTATTTAACTACTGAATACCCTGCAATTTCATCGTTTGAAGAAGTAGAACTGGAAGAACTTGGGTGATTCTTTCTTTTTACCCTTTGCCTTTTGGATTGCTTTGATTGATGTTGCATTTTGAGCAAAGGTGGAGTAGCATCTATTGTCCAAGGTTACGACATTTTCAATAGACACTAGAATTATTAACAATTATTACTATTATGGTTTACTTGAAGTTGCTTTTGATCAATATTACAAAAGTATGAATGGAATTAGCATTTCTTAATATAAAAGAAAATCAGATCATCGTATTTTAAACTAATAAATATATTAATAATATAATTATATTGTTTCTTGTGTACACTTGAAAGTAAAATTGCATTTATTTTATATAACATAAGTAAGATAAGTATGTTTCTCAAACATTGAACATACTGTACATTTGTCAAAGTATAGTAAGTAGATATGAGCATAAAATTTTATGATGCAGCTGGCAGTTATTCGGTAATATAATAGAGTTTGTATTCGTTTATTATGGAAGAAGAATACTTTTCAACCATATTATTTAATTATATACCTATTTCATTCAATTAGTATGTATGCATTGAATAGGTACTTCGAGGCATGAATTTAGTACACTAGTTCAAGTAACATGATGTTGTTCCATAGTGCTCATTCAATGGCTTAAAATAGTAAAATTAACTTGCCTCAGAATACAGAATATCTAGAAGCCGTGAACGCGCCTAATACTGAAGCGACAAAAACTACTCCTGAATAGAGTAGTTTGAAGCGAAGTCGATCAGTTGCTCTGTGAACGTCGTAACGTGTAACGTGTTTTACCGGTGTCTAATTTAGCTAAATTATACCGCCTTGTCGTTCTAACCTGTAAAAAATTCACGTGTAAGTAGCGCGTATTTAATTATTGTTTTATTATTTACTGAATAAATTGTTCAGTTTGTAATTGTCATAGAAAATGATGCGTCCATCTTATTAGTGTTGCCAATATAAAAGTTTGGATTTCCCTTCTTTTTATTACCTACTGGACTTTTATTCTTTGTGGTTTTAAATTAATAACTGCTTAAAAATGCTATTGATATTGTTAAAATTGCATAACATACATAATAGGTATTATGTTAGTATAATAAGATTACTAAACAAATGTTCAAAAATTTGTGTGTATGTGTGTGTGTTTGTTAAGAGAAGGGGGGAAATGAAATGAACTAACAATATAACTATTGATGTAGATATTTTCATCACAACAATCCTCGACAGTTTTGCATTGCCTTTCAATAGAATAATACAGATTTTTGTCAAATATTAGCTTCCATGCTGATGAAGAAAGGAAAACTGAGTGGACAAAAATAATACAAAGAGTACGGCTGGAAGAGTTTTGGAAACCATCACAGCAAAGCGTGATTTGCTCTATGCATTTTGATGAGAAATATATTTATGAGACGAAATGTGGTTTGAAATGACTTAAGAAGCTTTTCCAAATAAGGTACATAATCAAAGTCTCTGTCGTTACATTTATAATCACATTTATTATATAATATGAGTAATGGAATAATAAATATTAAAATTTTTAGAAAAATCTAAAAATGTGAGTATTATTAAGTTATAGATTAAGAGCAGTTTACCAGCGCTACCGGCTTTAGACCTGATTATGGAAACGCCACAGGTTATACTTTTGCCACGCTATGTATATATTATTTTCAAGGTAATTTGTCCCTTGATATCTTCTAAACGACAAATCGTATTTTAATAAATAAGGTATAATTGGGAATGTTGTGCTGTTCCACTGGTTATAGGTTTTATAACGTAATATTAAATCTAACTTGGCAACATACAGTGGACATAATAGGTTTCAGGAGGACTTAAAGGCGAACATTTTTTTTATTTCAGGCTAAACAACCAGATTCGCCCGCTAAATCAAATTCGGAGATTGGTAATGTGAATATAATATTCGATTTGGACTTTATATTTGACACGCCAAAAAAAGCGAATCTAAGGTCCCAACTATGCCGCTAACAAACACTTTCTGAGAAGCAAGTCCGGCGAATAAAGACATTGCAACAAAAAAATAGACGTCTTGCCAAAAAGAACGAATCTTTAAAGAGTATTCTGAGGAATTTAAAAAAGAATCTCTATGTTAACGATGATGTTTTTGCCCTACTTTCAACAAATATTGTAGCAGCTGATATTTTTAATAATGTATAGAAAAAAATTGTTCTAAAAAGAAAAGACCAAAATACAGTGCCAGGATAAAAAAGTTTTGTCTAACACTAAATTTTCTTTCTCCAACTGCCTATAAGTACGTAAGTGCAACATTTGACACGTGCCTTCCACACCCGAAAACTGTCTAGATGGTACTCAAATATAGGCGGAGAGCCCGGATTCTCACATGAATCATTTTTGGCTTTAAAGGAGAAGGCTACGTCTTCCCAGTGTAAAATTATTTGTTCGCTAACGGCCGATTAGATGTCTATTAGACAGCAAAGCTTATGGGATGGTAAAAGAAATTGTGGATATGTAAACATGGGGACCGGTACTTCTGAAAATTATAAAACCTTAGCCTCTGAAGCTTACGTCCTTTTATTGAATGGCATTAACAACAATTTTAAATTACCTCTGGGATATTTCTTGGTGCACGGTTTATTGATGTTCAAATCTTAAATTATATTATATATATTAAATCTCGCCTCCTATTTTCATCAAATTCAAATGGCTGAAGAAGACTCTCCCAAAACCGCCTTCTCAGTTCCAAATAGCCACTTTGAATATACTAGTGTCCTTTGGACTAAAAAATGCTCCTGCAACCTTTCAACGTCTCATGAATACAGTCCTTACCGGTCTACAAGGTTGACATTGCTCTATTTAGATGACGTCATTATCTAATCTCATGATCTTCAGTCTCATCTCTAAACTTGAATTAATATTCGATGCCTTAATAAAACATAATCTAAAGTTTCAGCCAGACAAATGCGACTTTCTACGTCGCGAAGTTGTCTATCTAGATCATATAATTTCAGACAAAGGAGTATCTCCCAATCCCGATAAAGTTGAAGCCGTAGTATCCTATCCAGAACACCCAAACATATTAAAACTTTCTTGGGTCTCCTAAGATATTATATGAAATTTATTAAAGACTTTTCTAAAATCACTAAGCCACTAACTTCCCTGTTAAGAAAGGATGTAGATTTTACCTGGTAACAGGTACAGGAAGAAGCATTCAATACTCTTAAATTAATGCTTACTATAATGTCCCTATACTTCAATATCCTGACTTCTTGAAACCTTTCGTCTTAACCATTTTGCCTTTAAATTGCAATTAAATTTTGCCCAATACTAGAAGAATGTGTCGTGGCAATAGGTATAATGACAACGTTAAATAGTATGTCTTTGTATTACGATTAGGGCAAAGCTTATGTTTTTAAGAAACCATATTCCGTTGCAACAACCTACAACCTTACGCCGCATTTTATCTACCCACGACTTTAATGTGGGTTTCATGATAGAAGATTTATATTTTCTTAAAAGATGGGATTTTGGAAATTCTAATTTCGGGCATGTGGCGGTGATATTTGATTACATGCACATAAAATCCCAACTTGTGATGATACGACCCTGCTAAAGACAAATTTTAGAGACGAAATCATTTAGAAAGCGTGGTGTCCGATGATCCAGAAAATCTGAAGCATTGATGTTTCAGATTGTATCGCTAAAAGTTAAACTAAAATGTCCAATCGCTTATTTTTTTCTAGACAAAATATTGGCATTCGTTCAAGCAAAGCAAAGCAAAGCTTATAAAACAGCTATTCATAAATTGGTGGATATTAGTAAAGATGTCTGATCTTTAACCCCAGATGGAACTATTGTAAATATAAGAACATCCGAAATATTAGGTTGTTCTTTTGAATTTCCTAATATGAAAACTTACTTCGACCATCACTTAGTATCAGTTAAAGTTCACCTATATATAGGTATTTTAGACCCTGCGCATATAATCAAGTTAACTAGAAACGTTTATGTTGAAGCGTACAAGTATTGAGTAGCTCAGTTGCAAATGCAATCGAATTTTTGAAATGCAGCAAACATCCGGATTTTATTGGCAGTGAAACAACTATCGAATATTTAATAGCGCTGGATATAATGTTCGTATTTAATTCTATAAATCCTTTTGGGACCGGTTGTAAATCGCCAATGTGCAGAGAAAGTAAAGAAATCTGGCTAAATGTGCTAAATAACGTATGACATTATTTGTCTACATTAAAATGGACAAAACATTTTATTTCACAGGCGAAAGACACCCGCTTTAGCTTTTGTGGTCCATACGTTAAGTCATGCTGGATTAGCAGAAGAAATAAAAATTTTACGGAATGCCAGAAAAATATTTAAAAAATCTTCTAAGCTATTTTAATTGGTCACTATTTAAATTTACTGTGATATTTCCCTTACTGTACTGCATATATAGCATCACTATAATAAGTCTGATTTGACATAGGCCTATTATAGTACTTTGCCAAGAACAGTGAATATCCTGACCAGACTGCAGTATTTTGTATTTGATCGATACTAGTCCCAGATCTGATAGCTGAACTTATAGATGAATGTCTTGTAATGTCGTGTAAATATACAATTGGAAATTGTTACCCAGGGAACGCAACGACAACGAAAGCATGGAGGAATTTAAACGCGAGTTGTCAGGAGTATCAGTTTCGCCGCGCGTTCCGGAGATTTAGACTGATTTACCAAGACATTAGTTTTTCCAAATAGAAGCGGTATTAACTCCGCAAAAATGGAGCGACGAGAACCAATACCAATTTGTGATCGGAAACCTAAGCAAGGACGTTACCTATATACTGATTGACCTTCCGGCAACTGGTAAATATAACGCATTAAAGAAAAGGCTTCTGGAAATCTATGAAGAGTTAAAAAATAGGAAAATCCAGAAATTAATTGGAGATTTGGATTTAGGGGAGCAGAAACCTTCACAGCTCTTACGGAATATGAAAGGTCTGGCCAGGGACAGGGTGAAAGATGAAACGTTGAAGGTATTATGGCAAAACCATCTGGCCGTCTGGGTACTAGGGGTACTCGCCGTATCTGATATAAAGGATACCACCAAGCTCGCCTTAATGGCAGAGATGATTATGGAGTACGCGAGACCAGTACGTAAGCCGTCAGCAGCGTCGAGAGTATACAAGGTACGTCAACTAATATTATAGCTGAAATTAATAAATTAGGAGAAAGAATAAAAAACCTTAAGGATTTTCAACACCAGGCAAGAGATAGGAGTAGGCAGCGTTACCGCTCCCGATCTAGGTCGAGGTCTAGGCCAGGAATATCAGCCTCGAGGAAAAATAATCCAAACTGGTTGTAATGTTGCTGAATAATTTGAACATCAAGTTACAACCTGTCGAATGTTTTGTCACTTCACTGTGCTGTGTCATTGGAAATGTTTTAAAAATAGAATATCATAGGTAAGTGCTATTTTTGTTACTATTTACGTTTTTTATATTATTGATTACGTTTTTAAAAGCTGTTATAATCTATTATCACTTTAATTCGTATGAATATTTGATAAAAACTGATGCGGACTTAAAAGTACCGTCAGGTGATTTTAGTCTCAAAAATTATGGGTTTTTATATTACACATACTCGATCAAGTGGGTATTTTGTTTTATCATAAACGAATGTTTTTTTTTATTATTCTGAACTATTTTCTTATTGTGTTAGCCATTGAGATGGATAGTAAAAACAATCATTATCTAATTGAAGCCGTGTTGTTAGAAGAGCTGCCGGGCCACGAAGAGACTGATGCAGGTGTGTCCGATGATGAAGTGGAAAATCTTCAACTACCCCCACCAAGAGGCTTCAATGAGGTTTTTAAAGAGCTTTAGACAGTGTTTTTGCCGAAGTGCCACCATCGTCACCTTCAAATGAAGATATATTGGAAATGCCCTATAAATCAGGTACCCACATCTCCAAAACCTGGATCTAGTGTTCAGACTGATCTACCGTCTGCAAATACGTCTTCACACAGAACTAACCAGTGATTACTTGAACCAAACTGTAAATGGAAAGAGGGACCTATATACAATTTTCGCCGAATACATTGCAGATACTGGGGTAGTAGAAGACTGTTTTCTCGCTGTACCACACAGACTGATATATTTTAGTATTGATTGGAGATATTGTTGACAACATTTTGTACCAAAGTAAAAGTAACTCAGAGAGGCAAGGTATTGAACCTAAAAAGGGAGGAACTCCTAACATTTATTGGTATGATATTTTTTATGGGTTTATAAAATTCGGTTACCCGATCGTGAGGCAACTATCTCGGTCGACAGGCAAAACCAGCTTACATTCTACAGGAAGATACGACTTCAAATTCAGATCCGGTATCTCAGAGAAAAAAATAGTCGGACTCCAAATTCCAGTGAAAGATAGCCGTGGTGACAACCATAAGCTTGCGATGACACGCAGTGGCCGAGTTAAAAGAAGGCCATTGCGATTTAGTTAATTTGACATTTATTTTATTTTCTTTTTGAGTCACGTACTGATCCATTTAAATGCACGGAATACGGACGACATTCACTTCCGTTGATCTCATTTACATTTTTGCATCAACACATCTTGCAAGTCGAGCATTACTTTTAAATTGTAATTAAATAAGTTACCTTTAAAGTTAAAATGGGAAACCAACAGACAAAGGAGAATATTATTTTGGACCAATCACATGGGACTGCAGAAACCAAATTGACGGAATACAGAATTATGTTGATAGTCATATGCCTTTCCATGGCACCCATAATCGTTTACATAGTCCAACAGAAATGTATATTGAAGATGCAAAAGTGTGTGGCGTTCCACCTATATTAGTTATTTTTATGACTTGTCTGCGACAGGTCAACATATTCTAAGACTGGCAACATTGCCATAGCCACTCTATTCTCTCTGACGCAGACACTCTGTCTACAATGGATGATATTCCTTGTATTCCTGTAATTAGTATTGTTATAAATCGCAAATGTACCAGGGTAACTTGAAGACCAACAAAACCTGAGTAGAAGAATTCTGTGTTCTTATTTCATCGTCCTCAAGCTCCGAAGTTACACAAACCGCGGGCGACAAATCGCGGAAAGTGGTTACGTCGGGAAGTGAATCTGGTCACAACCACCCTACCCATGGTTAAGGTAGAAAACGTTCAACCAAGGCCAACCAACAGTTCTAAGTAAATAAAATAAAATTTTTAGCTGTGTATAAACTTAATTTATATTTAACAATATGTAATATTTGTATTGTAAATTGTAACATTTTACCCAATTTTATTGTATGTAAGTGTAATGACTTGTTTTGTACAATATTGTTTTGACTGCAGCTATGATTACGCAATGCAATATGGTACCAACGACTAGGCGCTATCAACTTACATAAGATTTTTCTTTACACTTAATCCCCAAGTTTTTCTAATTATTATTTCTGGTTAATTTAGTTACATTTTTGAATTGTTTGTGTTTTGTTGTCAATTATAGCTGATTTTACGTTGTGTTTCTTAGTGTTATTTTTTTTTGGGTGGAGTGATGTAGTGACACAAAATCGCTTTGTCAGCAGTTTTAGAGTTTGGGCAAATACATCATCAGTCTAATCCGGTTGAATCGCGACAAATCGGTTTTGTCTGGGGTAACACATCCACCCATACGTGTGATATTACATGTGTTGTATATATATGTACAATTTATTTGTGAACAATATACCGTGTAATTAGTTTAAAAACAAACCTTGTTTAATTCACACCTCGAGCGCTGCATATAGAAACACTAAAGAATCCTACAGAAGTGACATCATAACCGCCGAATGTGTAATGCCTTTTTTCATCACGTCGGGTTTCGCCATGTTGACTACGTTGCACTTACTTTCAATGTTTTTAACGTAGTCTAAAGTCTCTTTACTATAATTGACAGATTTTTATTAATACAAACAATTTATTATTCGTTAACATAAGTCTGTTTTTTGTACATACGAGTAATTTTAGTGAACCACAGAGTGCAGAGAGTATAGACAAATATTGTATGTAGTGCTGATTTCGTAGTGATGTGACATCGATTTGTTTTTTTTTTCTTATTTCAACAGATTTATTGTTGGAACTTTTTGGTGTCATTTCAAAATTTAAATTTATGATGTATCTAATGTGATACTTTTGTTTTTAAAATGTCACTTGTTTTCTGTTTGAGCAAATCAAATATAATGGTTTTATAAAAGCGAATTATTGTTTTAATTTAGATTCGCTACATTATACTAAAAACCGCAACATCTGGCGACCGTGATAAAGGAACTAATTGGTTGTGCAATTTTTGCAGAATTGTGGCGTTTTAATCCTCGTGGTGATATTTGATCAGAAGGTTGCTTATCAGGTGTTCTTGAGGTGTGAAAGAAATCAAATTAAGTTTTTGCTTTTAACTATTTTAAACGGTTATATTGTTCGCATACAAACATATATATCATTCTACACACGCTAAGTCACAAGGTGTGCATTGATGTGCTCCGCGAGACAAGACTGCCGATCGCGCGTCGTAGTTTTCTGAGCGCTAAAACTGCTGACAGAGCGACGTGTATCACTAACATATTAAAAATAAGTTCCCAATGCAGTAGTGTTAAACATTCGTATTACAACTAAATCCAGAATATCTTTTCGATATCATTGCGGCGGAATAATAATAGATAAATTGGTATTACCATTAGCAGAAATGGCGATGGCCGAAATGAATATTAAAAGCTAACAAAACAACAAACATTTATTTCGCGAGTTTTCGCTTATTCATTAAAATAGAGTGCTTTCCCATGTACAACCCATTGGAATTAATAGAATACCGCAATTACGCAAACCTACGAATGAGACGCCAGTACGCGCCGATTTTGATGAGACTGCAATGTCAGAATTTGGCCCTTTATACACACGCTAAGTCTCAAGGTGTGGACTGATGTGTTCCACGAGACAGGACCGGTCTGTCTAAATATTTGGGTAAGACGCCGAACGCACGCCGTAGTTAGCCGAGCGCAAAACTCCTAACAGAACGACCTGTATCACCACAGAATTGTAAAAGAAATACACGGCATTGATAATCAAGAGAGAAACGCAAGTCAAAGAGACCACGATACCTGGCTGAGACCAGAAGAGAGATGTTATCCACAAGAATTTCCAGAATTTGATATTAAAGAGACAAACGATCAGGCGAATGATAATAATAAAGTAACTATTTTATCGTTCGTAAATATCCATCACATAACCAAGTTTTCTACAAAATTTTACCCGAAAATTTACGACTATAGCCAACTGATAAAGAATTAGATTTATTTACAAACTCAATGCGATAATTGTCACGAAGTACAATCGTATCTAATATACAAAAGAAATTTGATAGTTCTTTAAAAAATCGAAAGGATTTCAGTGGAAACTTTTATATCAACACTGATAAAGATGATCACTTTGCTACCAAAAATGATGTTGATGTTTCGAAGACATACAATATAGGGATACAGTTCTTGTTAGATATTTCAAAAGAAGTTGGATAAATTACGTCGCTATCAGTGAAAATAATAATAGAAATTCAAACCCAAATAAGTACAACATAACATTCTATAGGACTATTGGCAAGACAAATAATCTGAAATTTGTTATTCAAAAGCGTAAAGACTAAGACTACGTACCAGATTCTACTATAGTTAGAAGTCCGGGGTTATGCTCTCTCGCATGCAGGTATCTTTTTTAACAAGTGCGGTGTGACCATTTCCAACAGATGATCAAAGCATTGTGGTGTAATATGATTAGTAATACGAGTAATACGAATAATGTAATACGAGTTATACTTAATGACTTTCACCTACTACCTACGAGTGGGCATGCAGGTATTAGACGTATGAATAATAATATAAAATTATTGAGTCAATTAGTTTATACAATTGAGTCACCCGCCAACCCTCCGCGCGATAACACCATTTAAACAGAGCTCCGCGCCGAAAAAATCACAAAAATAGGTTTTTCTTCTCGAAAATACCAAAGTGATATATCGGCGTGTGCGCAACAACAAGCTCTATAATCCTATAAAATCGCGAGTGAAATCAGTGCACAAACCAGGGAGTTATTCCCAAAAAAGTGTTTTTAGTGCTATAACTTCATAATCTTATGCGTGACCAGTGGTTTTTAAACAGGCAACAGAAGCGCCCCGTGACCCCCTACAGGGCTGCCAAGTTTACCTTCCATAGTCCAGAAGTCCGCCAAGTTATAAGCAAAAAATATCCAACACGTGCTGAACACGTGGTGACCTATAACTACACCAGTGCACCCACATCACTGTTCAACACACCAACAGACGCGCCTCATCGAGGCCGTCAACAGGACACCTTCACAACAAAATTTGGACCACCCCCCACCGAGTTATTAGGAAAAAAACAGGTTTTTAAAATTTTTGTGTTTTTCAAACCTAAATAACTCCGTGGGAAGATCTGTAAGGTCCAAATTTTTCATCATAAACATCATCCCCCACCTGGGCTCTACACCACCAGGAAAAAATCGGGGACTCCAGCGGCTAAAACCAGCCGACGAGAGCCAAAAAAACAACTTTCGTCGTCTGACCTACTTCGTCAATTTGCGTCTCCGGGATCCAGTTTCGACGGGACATCGGGGATAGTATAGGATCCCGCTATACAACGACCTTCACCGAGATGCTTATTTAATGAGACGTATTTTTTATGTTATTAAATATGCAAATAAATATATCCTATATGGGTTGCCTAACAAATTTCAGTCCAGAGTATTTTTAATTAATAATTAAAAAATAATTTTTTTTTAAACATTGCACCGGTGTGATTATTAAATAAATTTGATACCAATCGAAAGTTTGAAGCCCATAGAATATGCAAACGTTAGGTTGCCTATTTTTTTCCGGTCACAACCACGGGTTGGCAGGTGTAAACAGGTAAATCTATAGTAGCATTTTGCAACGGTCTGATTATTGAATCAATTTTAGATAAAATGAAAGATTATTTCATAAGGAACACGGTGGTATAGGGTTGCCTGCGAAAAATCAGTCCCAAATTACGGTTGTCGAATTTTAAATAATAAAATATCGCTGCGAGTGAATGTGTGTGAGAGAGAGGTCCCAGACCAACCATCCCATGCGGTAGAAAAGGACGCAGCGTAGCAGCTGTTTAAAGTCCGCCCATTTAAAGAAGGAGAGTGCGCATGCTATTTGTGCTTGGAAATGAAAAGGATAGCGATAGACTCGTATATGCTGTTCATTATTTTGGAGTAGTTAATTATTAATATAGAGAAATAGTTATTTATTTTTTTATTTTTTAATCAATTAATTATTTATCTATGTTTATTGTTTATGTGACACTAAAGTATATACACATCTTTAGTAAAAAAGACAGAGTAATACATATATATTACTAATCTGGCAAATCTCTTTATCTTTATTATTAGGAGCCGAAATAAAAAACAACAATTAAAAGAATACTTCTGTTTATTGAAAAAAAATTAAAATACAATTTTTTTTTAAATTATTCAGATTCCGAGTCATCGGACATATAACTGTGATCTCCAACTTCTGAATCTTCTTCGTCATCACTCTCCGTTTCTGTTTTTTCGACAATGTCTTCTATTTTTAAAGGTGTATGATCCCCAATGAATCCTACTGGTTTTAAATATTCATCTAAGAACCAACCGCAGTTCTCAGGCTGAAGTTTCACGCATATTGGATCCGTTGCATTAAGCCACATGGAATTTACGAAAATAGTTCGTAAAATTTTCTGAGTTAATGATATCCAGCATGGTGGTATGAAGTTGGAGTCGAAGCCTTTTATTTTTTTTAAAAAGTGCTCGCTGTCTTCTTTTGCAGAGTAATTCTTCAAAAAAATGCGATGTCTCGCATCATTCACACTGGTACAGTTCCTGATACCATACATACTAGACGTAAATTCTTGAACAGTCTTCATTTTTCACCAATGAAAATATCAGCAGCATCTGTTAATGACGCAAAAACTGTTTGATATTTTTCATTTTTTGAAAATAGCTGAAAAGGTTTTACTTTCCCTTTGTTGTAAAATGCTGCCGTGTAATCGCAACCTGTAAATGCATGGAATGCTGGAAGACTTTGGCATAATTTAATTCCTAACTCCAACGCTAAATCGGTGCAATTAATACAATCAACAGTTTGATTATTACTCTTTTTTGTAGCTGGACTGGCAAGCCAAATTTCTGATCCGATAAGTTTGTGCATATTTCCTAACAAAATAATCAAAACGTCAGTATCAGAGGCTTTAATTAAAACTCTTGAGCCTGGTTCCGCTTTAGAAGCATGAAAAATAATCCTTGTATCTGCCTCTTCGTGATGACATTCATAATTAGTTTCTTCAGTTTTTTTTACGGAATTTTCCTGAACTTGATAAGAGTAACAGTGATGGTCGACGGTTAAAAATTTTTTTTTGTTTCGGATTATCGTTACCAAATTGTCGTTTTGCCAATAATCAGCCAGAAACTGCACCAGAGCCTCTTTAAAGCGATAATTTTTAAGGCTTTGCAAAAAATTTATTGGTCTAGTTTGCTGAGGTCCTGAAATTTTGTACGGAATATCGAATTCTTTTCTGCTTTCACGTTCGGAATCTTTGATTGACGGTGATAAGTAGCGATCAAAAATTAAATGTATTTCTGTCGCGTTTGTTGAACATATTTTTATGAGTATTGACTCGGCAATTTTATCAAAAGTTTGAGCTATAGCAGCTCCGATTATATGCAAGTAATAAAAACCATCTATTATTTCAACATTGATATGAGTTGGCTCAACCATTTTAGTTTTGGATTTCAAAACCTTTGCTAACGTTGATTTTGAAGTTTTTAATATCTCTCCAGTACATGCAAAAAGAGCAGGGGGCAATGGTGCTAGTGGAAAAGTCAGGCAAAATTCGAGATTAATTTTTTTGTTTAGACTTATTGCCAGAAGTCGCCCAAATACATCTCGTTCCATTTTCAACAATACTTTCTTGTTCTTGTCTTTGGTACTCAAGACTTTAGTCATACATTGAGAAGCAAAATTGCAGATTTTGTTTCGTGTTATTGGTTTATCGAATCTTCCGGGAGTTGAAGAGCATTCCGAGATAAAATTCAATTTTTGTTGAGAGCCTGCTGTTTTTACGTTCAGCAGAAAATCAGTAACTTCTTTCGACGCAGCTTTACCGGTTGAAATGTTGAATAATGTATCTTTGTCAATAGTGTCATCAAATGGATTCATCGTACATTTTATTGCTTCAATGATACTCTGAAGATTTTTCTTGTCTTTCTTAATTTTACTTCGTTGCAATGAGTGCGAAGTATCATCATTTTTCGTTAATCCGATTTTTTGCTTGATAGATGTTAATATCTTCGTCCTCATGCTATGACTGAGTGCCCATCTTTGACGTGCAGATATTGAATCCGCAGCAAGATTATCAGCCAATTGATTGCTAGCATCAGCATTGATGGTTTGCTCTAGCGTCAAGTCAACCGGTGATCGAGCGAAATTCGCTGCAGTTCGTCTAATTCCAAAGGCACCTCGACGAAATTCAGCCACCAAAGATGAATTATTAGTATACAAATTGATTAAATTGCTCAAATATAACAAGGACCATCTGGCATAATTGGGCTGGTTCAACGCAAAAAATATATCAGCCATGTTGAAAATCGAGTCCACGTACAGTTCAAAGTTACTGGTGCGGATACTTCTGGAAAACCGATGGTATAAATTAATTAACTCACAGTACTGGTAATAAAATTGAGCAGTTTTCCCTTTTTCTCCGATTAAAGTCTGATTGCAGAATTCTTTATAACCGTTAACGATTCGACTCAATACTTCTGGTAACTCGATTGTTTCGTTGGCGTCATAAGCAGTTTGATTTGATGCATTCTGTATTTGCGTTTGCAGCAGTTCATCCATCGCCTCAAGTGTAACATTAGTTGTCGATAAATACTGTTCAAAATGTAATATTTGTAATGCGGCAGCGGTTAGCGGATGTAAGCGCTTGCAACGATTGAAGTGCTTGCTGTCCAAAAAGCTATTCATGGAGCCGCCGGCTAATACTTCAGCTTGCACCAGTATTTCCACTAATCCACTGGAGTCAATATATTTTCCGATGACTCTAAAAAATGCCATCTCTGTGTGAAACGCTCCCAAGTTAACAAAAATTTTATTATATAGCGGTTTTTCTTGTTCTTGAATTTGCATAGCCATTTTTGCTATCGCTAAATCATATGTCACAATAATTTCTGGCTGCTGACATTTTTCAGCGATTTCTTTAGCCATGTTTAATGTTTCATTGACTACTGCATACGACGTTGGTGATGAATTTATGGGAGGCAAATATTCAACTCTTTGCTTCTCACTGTGGTCCAAAGATATCATACAGTTATAACCCAACCACATAAGAACAGAATCAATTCTTGATAACGACATTATCCATAATAAATCTTTATCTGTAGCTATTTCTGTAGCACCTTTGCATAACTCGGTCGTATTGGTAAACGAATCTACAGTAATCATCTGCATACTTGCCTTAGGTTTCGAATAATATGGTCGAATTTCTCGTGATATTTCATTGAAACGCCTTCTCTTGCGGGTAGGCCCTTCTTAATTTTTGTTGTCATTCACTTGAGGCGCTGGTGAAGTAGCTTCACCATCATCAAAATTATCAGTTCCATTACTAGAGAATTGATAAATAATGCCAACTGTGTCGTGCATAGTGTCCTTTCCAGAAGTTGTGTCGACGAAGCGGTCGAAATTATCGAACGCTACGTGGGTGCTGTGTCCATTTGCTGCAGTGATGCCTTTTGGTATAACTTTGTTATCTTGGATCGATGTATACGTCATTTCGGTTTCCAATTCTTCTGCCAAATTATATCCAATTGTATGGCCATACCTATTAAGTATCGTAATTACTTGCCTAGAGTTGGTTAAAGACTTTACTGCCAATCCAAGAGATAAACTTTTTGCGGGCTTACATGTACCCCTAGTGACAGCATAAATAACGTCACTACATATTGACGTTCTTTTAGCTTTCAGTTCGTTCGAATCTTCATCAGAATGATTAGGTCCTTCAATAAGGTTTCGCATAAAATCTATTAATTGCTTAGGAATGTCACATTCTCCACGAATGACATCATCAGCAGTTACGTTGCGAGAAAGCGGATGAACATCTATATTTTTAATGCAGCTTCTCAAATAATATGCTACATTTTCAAACTCATAATCATTTCTTGTCTCCAAAAATTTAAAATTGTTAGCCATTACAGAAACGTCCATGTCTGTTTTGTACACAATTTTTTTGTTACGTATTCCCATTGACGCTTCAATCGTAATAAGATTACCAAATTTCTTCATTAACTTTTTCTGCAAGGTTTCACATCGGTAATCTTGAATATCATCGAAATTAATTTCATGATTTCCAAACTCTAGCAATAAAGCTTGGTATCTTAAAAATAATTGAGCCAAGTACATAACTTTGTTGTTTTCAATTATTTCTGTCTCAATAAAATTTGATATGGATTGAAAGGCCAACTGATGTAACTGTCGATATTTACTATACGTGGAATCGGTAGATTCTTCCGTGGACCGCTTATTTTTCGATTGATACAGTGCGTAACAAGGCAGATGGTACGCGATAGTTTGATGTTGAAGTTTGGAGAGAATCTCCGAATCGCTTAAATTTTCGGCGATATTTTTGATCTGTAGTGGTACTTTGTCACCTTTAGGGAAAGTAAGATTAACCAGCTTCTTTCCACATCTTTTTTGGCTGTGGTCACAAAAAAGACAAATAATTGTGCTTGATGTCGTTGGTGTTGATGTCGTTGCTGTTGATGTCGATGCTGTTGATGTCGATGCTGTTGATGTTGACTGCTCCTAAAAGAATTTAAATCATTCTTTGAGTAAAAATGGAAGAAAACAAATATAAATGAAAATACAAGTTCAATTAATAGATTTTTATGTCACTTTTTTAAAAAAGCTAAAAAAAATATATATTTTATTACCTTGTCAAAGCCCCCAGAAGTTTGAGGCAGGTCTTCAACATTACTCGTTTGATCCTCAGCAATTGTAGCACAGGAATCGACACTAGGATTCAACTGTTGTGGTTCTTCTTCAGTAGTAGATACATCGGTATGCTCCTTAGGGTGGGTCAAAAAAATCAACTATTTTTTTTTTTACAATTAATACGGAAAAATGGGTTACTAGGCACCTTAAAAAAATTCTCACCAAATATGAACTCTTAATTTTAATATTAAGATCCTCCGCGTCGCAGTTTTTCATTTTTTTCTCAGTCCAATAGAAAAAAATTCATTCCTCATCATTAATTGGTCGTACAGAAAAATTTTTTCTAAGAATTTTGTAGGAAATTTAATGCTCTACAAAAAAGGTATCTTATGTTTTTTCCGTAAACCTCACCATTTCACTAATATTGAAGATTTAAGATTGATTATTTTAAGTCAAATGTCACTTTTGTTTATGAATTTTATAACTCGACAAGAAATGGCTATTATTGAATAGGCAATAGAAATTTTTGTAGCAAATTAACTGCTCTATAAAAATGGTATCTTATGTTTTGGCGATTAAATTAAGCGTTCAAAAGATATTCATCATCAAACTTTCATGTATACCACCGATTTTAAGAGTTTTTGATTAAATAATCGAAAAATTTCAATTTAATCTATCAGTTTTGAGAAAATTTCATTTTTTGTCTTTAATGTAAGTATTATTTGAATTTTGTTTTCAAAATTTTTATTCAATAATTCCAAACTTTTCATTTTTCATCATTAGAAATCACGATCATGTTGTTTTTTTATAACGTCTTCAAAACGTCTTAAAAAATTTTTCCACTACAGCTGTATATTGTCCTTGGGAAAATTTCTTCTGTAGAGAATTTTTGTTTTGTATTCTATTTACTCTGTTTCCCTTGTGAACTAGCGCCACCTACATTTTTCTTTATAGTTATATTGTTTTTATTTGTTTACATTTTCTACAGCATTTCTAGTGTTTCCACAAGTTATGATCTTGTATATGTGATAAAACGATTAAATATTTACAAATTTTGCGGTCACTACATAAATCTATATATTTATCGAAAATATGGATAAGGAAATTCATTTGATCGGAAAACCCATGCAAAAAATTTCAGAACGTAAGTTGCCAACAGTGAAAGAGGTTATGAGTGTTTTTTTTTATCAGCTCAAAGTGTTAAAATGTTCTATCAAACAAAGTGCTAAAAATGCAACTGATCAAGTTATTGAACTATGGAAAAACAACCAGATTCCGACTAGTGGATCAACTAATGTAATACAAAAAATTCTTCGCTATCATAACCGATGGTTGAAATTGCAAAAATCTTTTGTGCGAAAAAAATCATCAGCCCAAAACAAAAATGTAATAATATTTCAGAATGAAATCAAAGCATTATTTGATATTGTAGATCATAAATCATTAAAACTGCTTGATAATGATATTCGTGAACTATATTTAAATCAAAAAAGTGATACCCGGAAAGAAATTCTTTCAAATAACCCAAATAAATTAAACAGTACTATGAATACGATGGAAGTAGATGAAAGTCGTGAGTATTTACAACATTTAATTATTATAAATTTTAATCAGAATTGAAAATAAATTAAATTGATTATAAATTATGAATAATAAAGTATATTATTGTTTTTCTAATTAATTATATCATAAATGTCAATATGTTCGTAGATGATAAATAAAAAACTCTTTGTGTTCCTTATTTGATGTCAAAATGAATGAGTTCCATATTTTTGCTTCCATTAATTAAATAACAATAGCCCAGTCATATTAGGGCTTTCACCTCGGAATGAAAGATAATAAGCTGCAAATTGGTATGAACCTTTGTTTTGTCATTCTAAATGTTGTCTCAAAAGTCACAATCGTTATCGTGTCCGCGTCTCAAGATATTCAAGGTCAAAGGTCACAAAAATCGGTTTTTCGCGAATATCTGGCTTCCTATCGGTTAAATGAGATTTGCATTTATTATAAAAGTTGTAGGCTATAAAATTCCCTACAACTTTTGTTTAAACTTTTTTTTCATACAACCAACCGTTTTGAAGGTAGAGCGCGAAGAGTGCACATCGTACAGTCATATACGGCCTAATGCAAGGTCAAGCGTGAGTTATGGTTATCAGTACGTTATAAAGTCAATTATTTACTTGGAAATTATAATTATTAAACAATGCCTATTATTTATGTACTAAATATTAATTATTTATATTTAATTAAAGTAAGTAACTTGATTATTTATATATAATTATTCATATTTAACTATTTAAGTATAAAATATTATTAATTCTGGATTATATATTTTAGTTTTATTTTAAGTTAACACATTATATATCTTTTCTTTAAAACGCGTAAATTTCTCAATACTTATATACCTGGAAATACTTGTCCCTACCCTATGCCCTTTTCTATTCATTGCCGGGACAGATGTTCTATAGTATTCAAGGCCACTCTCTCCACTTTGTATGAGTCAAGATTATTCGTTAGTTTTTAGTTATTCTGGAAGGTTTGGAGATGAACATGACAGATAATGAGGATGATGACAATGAATCGAACATTTTTGAGCGACAAGAAGAAGAAGACGACGAAGAAGAAGAAGATAATTAGCTTCCATTTCCAATTTCATTACAATTAAAATCAACAAAGATACTTTTGATATTTGAACTCACATTTTGACAAATGTATATTATGCCGTATTTAATAATAAATAAAAATATGTGTAAAATATATACTCTTACTATCATTTTAACTTAAAATAAAACTAAAATATATAATCCAGAATTAATAATATTTTATACTTAAATAGTTAAATATGAATAATTATATATAAATAATCAAGTTACTTACTTTAATTAAATATAAATAATTAATAGTTAGTACATAAATAATATGCATTGTTTAATAATTATAATTTCCAAGTAAATAATTGACTTTATAACGTACTGATAACCATAACTCACGCTTGACCTTGCATTAGGCCGTATATGACTGTACGATGTGCACTCTTCGCGCTCTACCTTCAAAACGGTTGGTTGTATGAAAAAAAAGTTTAAACAAAAGTTGTAGGGAATTTTATAGCCTACAACTTTTATAATAAATGCAAATCTCATTTAACCGATAGGAAGCCAGATATTCGCGAAAAACCGATTTTTGTGACCTTTGACCTTGAATATCTTGAGACGCGGACACGATAACGATTGTGACTTTTGAGACAACATTTAGAATGACAAAACAAAGGTTCATACCAATTTGCAGCTTATTATCTTTCTTTCCGAGGTTGACCCCTTTTTTTACCTAATATGACTGGGCTACAACGCTTATTTTAGATTTGAATCAACCCTCAACCAGCCATGAGATTGTTCGAAGTGAGGAATCAGAGTCATCTTCAACCCTTACATTAAGTCAAGCTACAAATTTCGGTTCAGATTTAGAGTATGTGCCTCAAATACCGACAACACGAGCAAAAATAAATATTCTAACTCCAGAGCTTATCTCAGCACTCGACAGAGCTAATGTTAGTAGTAGAAATGCGATGTTCATTATTGCTCCAGTTCTATCAAGTGTTGGTGTTAATGTAGAAGATACAACTCTTAGTTATCGAACAATTCAACGAACTCGCATGCTCTTACGAAAAGACATTGCTATAGGACTAAAAGATAACTTCAAAGCTCATGATAAATACGTCGTGCATTGGGATGGGAAAATACTGAATGACATTTCTGAATCGAAATTTGTGGATCGATTACCGATTATTTTGACTGCTTTTGGTACTGAGCAGTTACTTGGAGTTCCAAAAATGAATAGTGGATCGGCAGAAAATCAAACAGCAACCATCTTGTCAACGTTAAATCAATGGGGTATTATTAGTTACATCAAGGCGATGTGTTTTGACACGACTGCGGTTAATACGGGTAACTAATCAATGATAAAATATTTAAAAGAAAATTTTATTTTCATCGTTCTAGTTGAATTGTTTTTATACATTAATTAAATTTTCGACACGTGCCCATTAGTTATAATTCTTTATTTATTTATAGATTTTAAATATGCGTTACAATTTTTATTAAATACAGAACTTAAAGTGTAATTATCTATTTTTACTATACAGGAATCCATCATGGTACATGTAAAGAAATTGAAAAGGCCTTAGGAAAAGAATTAATTTGGTTACCATGTCGCCATCATATTTATGAGATCATTTTAAGGAGTGCATTCGAAGTCTATTGGCCAGTATCATCCGGACCAAATGTTCCAATATTTGGCAGATTCAAAAAATTTTGGGACACATTCGATAAAACGAAGTATAAATCTGGTGTTGAAGATAGTATTGTTGCTAATATTATTACGAATGAAAAAAATAATCTATCTTCATTTATTAAACGATACTTACAGGTATTATTTAAATACAATTTTAAGTGTAGAGGATAATTTTTGATTTTTTACGAATAATTGATTACTTTTGGTAGTTATCGCAACCCCGAGATGACTATAAAGAAATATTGGAATTGTCATTAATTTTTCTGGGAGAAATGCCACGAGAGCAAGTTTTCTTCAAGCGTCCTGGTGCAGTTCATCATGCAAGATGGATGGCAAAGGCAATTTATTGCCTAAAAATGTTTATTTTTAGAGATGAATTTGACCTTTCTAAGAAAGAATTGGATGGTCTTCGACAATTTTGTATTTTTATAGTTATGGTGTATGTAAAAGCTTGGTTTTCATCAACTTCTGCGACTTCTGCTGCTAATCACGACTTAGAGTTTATGAAAAATTTAATTGAGTACAGTAAAATTAATTCTTTAATTTCCTCGGCTACATGTGAAAAAATGACTTCACATTTATGGTACTTAAGTGATGAACTTGCTATTTTATCACTTTTTGATGATACCGTTCCATTAAACATAAAGAAGAATATTGTCGAAGCTGTTAAGATTCGCGAAGGTACAGATTCTAAAGCAAGAAGATTTATTATTGATAGAAAAAATTTACATTTAATTCTGCAAAAAAATATAAGTGACTTTGTTTCTAAGAAGTCATTAAAACTTTTTGAGATCTTTGATCTGCCGTATGATTTTCTTGACAAAAATATTGATTTATGGTCTACTGATGAGAGTTATAATGAAAATAAAGAATTTTTCGCACAATTGAAAGTTGTTAATGATGTGGCAGAGCGAGGTGTCGCATTAGTAAGTGAATATAACCAATGCTTAACGAAAGACGAAGAGCAATTTCAATTTTTATTGCAAGTTGTGAAAGAGCATCGAAAAAACTACCCTACTTGCAACAAAAAATTGTTTGAAAATAAATAGCTCAGTTGAAAATTGAAATAAAAAACTTTCTTATAACTAATTGGACATTTTTTTCTCTAAAACTGAAATCATAATATATTTATAATGATAACTTTGCTTTTTTTATTTATAAATGATTAACTAAGCGATAAATAATGTACAATTTATTTTTTTAAATGTAGATAAAAATACTTACACATAAAAAAAAGCTTGAAAAACATTTTGAAGTTTCTCAGTTGATAAAAAAAAATTTTTTTCGTGTAAATTTTCTCAAAACTGATAGATTAAATTGAAATTTTTCGATTATTTAATCAAAAACTCTTAAAATCGGTATACATGAAAGTTTGATGATGAATATCTTTTGAACGCTTAATTTAATCGCCAAAACATAAGATACCATTTTTATAGAGCAGTTAATTTGCTACAAAAATTTCTATTGCCTATTCAATAATAGCCATTTCTTGTCGAGTTATAAAATTCATAAACAAAAGTGACATTTGACTTAAAATAATCAATCTTAAATCTTCAATATTAGTGAAATGGTGAGGTTTACGGAAAAAACATAAGATACCTTTTTTGTAGAGCATTAAATTTCCTACAAAATTCTTAGAAAAAATTTTTCTGTACGACCAATTAATGATGAGGAATGAATTTTTTTCTATTGGACTGAGAAAAAAATGAAAAACTGCGACGCGGAGGATCTTAATATTAAAATTAAGAGTTCATATTTGGTGAGAATTTTTTTAAGGTGCCTAGTAACCCATTTTTCCGTATTAATTGTAAAAAAAAAAATAGTTGATTTTTTTGACCCACCCTAATGCTCCTAAAAAAAAACTATTTTTGCGATTAAATGAAAATGTTTGATTATAAATTTAAAATTTTTTTTGATAAGAATAGTTGATTGAAAACGTCCTCATTTAATTATTCCAAAAAAAAGGAAATCAGAACATTTTCTTGTTCAATTTTCAACTACCGTTTTTTAAGTAAATTACAAAAAAAATATGTGTGTCGAAAATTAACAAAACCATAAGTGAGTTTTACTAGCAATTACTTCAACATTACAAAAATATAGAAAATGTATTAGCTTAGATAATTTTAAAGATTCAATTATTATGTACTTACTGTATATTCAGCGATAAATTTAAGAAATTCTTCGTTATATTTTTTATTTAAAATAGTCACTTTTTTGTAGCACGTGGTATGATAACCTACAAATTGGAGTGACGCACTGGGTAGCTCAATAAAACTGTATTTAAAAAATTTTTTCTTACGAAAAGCTAACTTTAATGCACAGTTTTCAAAAGTTTCATCATCAAAATCAATTATTCCGTCATCCGAATCACACAAAAAACACTTTTTGGCCATTTTTTGCAACAATAAATAGCAGCACGTTTTTTCACTTGTATCTATAGCGACAATCTACTCCAAAATAATGAACAGCATATACGAGTCTATCGCTATCCTTTTCATTTCCAAGCACAAATAGCATGCGTACTCTCCTTCTTTAAATGGGCGGACTTTAAACAGCTGCTACGCTGCGTCCTTTTCTACCGCATGGGATGGTTGGTCTGGGACCTCTCTCTCACACACATTCACTCGCAGCGATATTTTATTATTTAAAATTCGACAACCGTAATTCGGGACTGATTTTTCGCAGGCAACCCTATATACCACCGTGTTCCTTATGAAATAATCTTTCATTTTATCTAAAATTGATTCAATAATCAGACCGTTGCAAAATGCTACTATAGATTTACCTGTTTACACCTGGCAACCCGTGGTTGTGACCGGAAAAAAATAGGCAACCTAACGTTTGCATATTCTATGGGCTTCAAACTTTCGATTGGTATCAAATTTATTTAATAATCACACCGGTGCAATGTTTAAAAAAAATTTTTTTTAAATTATTAATTAAAAATACTCAGGACTGAAATTTGTTAGGCAACCCATATAGGATATATTTATTGGCATATTTAATAAAATAAAAAATACGTCTCATTAAATAAGCATCTCGGTGAAGGTCGTTGTATAGCGGGATCTTAGACTAGGAGGCAAGTTCAGGGAGCACAACGCCGCGGACAACCGAATTTTAGGTACAATAGTTTATAATTAATTTACTTTTTAAATTTTAACTTTAGATCCTTAATAACTTTTAAATTATAACAGTCGCGAGGCTGGGAAGCGCGCAGACACCTGCGCGCTTCTTTACTCTACATATATCAAAATTTTATTTTTTATTTTTTTGTTCCCGGGTGGCCCATAATACAAAAAAACCATAAATTTTAATAAAAATACACAAAAAATACTTATTCCACAATAAAACCCACTGCGGAGCAGTGCTCCACACCCCCCCATAATTTTTTTCAAAATTTTTAGACGTAAAATCAGGAAAAATTTCCAAAAAAACCTATTTTTTTAAATAATTTAAAACCATATTAATCAATTCCAAATTTACCATCTTCATCTTCACCTCATCCCCCCGACCGTACCAATCTCGGGCTTTTTCGGTCCATAAACCGCCGAGAAACAAAATTTATTGATTTTCGGCGGCCATCTTGAAAATATTAAAACGTTAACATCTCCAAGACTATTAATCTCTCCGCAGTGCGGTTTCTACTATACACTACAACAAGACGTTTTACGTCATACACAACAATAAAAAACACTCAAACATTTTGGGGCCCAAAAAATAAAACACAGACCTCCCCCAACCCCCCTACCCCAAAATCCGGTCAAATCCGACCAGTGGTTGGGGAGTAATCGCGGTTTTATACCAAGTTCTGACATTTGTCGGCCATCTTGGTTTTCACATAAACTGCGATATCTCCAAAACTACTGGTCCCAGGAGCCTGGGATTTGGACTGCTGACATCAGCAGCCCATCTCCCACCCTACCCAACCCTCATCTTCTCCAAAAATTTGCAAAAAACTTTACACCTTAACCAATACCGTTTCCAAGAGAAGGGCGAATTTAAACCTAACAATGTCGCAACCCAGCAGACCACACCCCTCCTCCCGCCCTACCCAGCCAGGCAAAGCTTCCTCTGCGAAATCCCTGCGCAAGGAAGTGCTGACCTGCTCTTCAATAGCGGCGTCAGTGGCGGGGTCGGCTACAAGCGAGTAGTCCTGCACCCCAAAAGGACCGACTGCTGAAGTCCTACAAAAGGTGCGAGAATGGTCTGCGGACGAACTCCCGCCCCGCAAAATCACGTCCGATGACGAGGAATCAGATGCGTCAGATTGTCATTTTTTAAAAATGTTTTTTTGCAATGTCTAGTTTTAATGTTTCTTTCCTAAATTACAGAGATATTTTCAGAGATACAAACTTAATATATACGAACATACAGACCAGAGTAATTTCCACAGTAAATAAAACATATTAAATTAAAACAAAATATTGATAGCTGACATATACAACACAATTACATACAGACAATACCAGAAGTACGCAGACTAGACCCACCCATTGGACATTCACACACAGACCGGGGCGCGACGAAAACAATAAAATAAAATACAATTCACGATAAAACATAATTATAAAACACTCAGAGACAACAAACCTACACAAAGCACGACAAACATACAGACCCGATCAATATCCACACCAAAACAAAACACATTAAATTAAATAAAAACACAAACAGCCGACGTACATGTTACGTGTTCGTGTGGGCGAACCCTTAACTCACATCGTTTGCTTCACACGATGCGACTCATCGATCTTCCACGAAGATCATACGATGTCGTAATATTGCACAAACCAATAAAGGGTCCTCGGGACATACCAGCGTCGTCTTTTGGTGCTCCATCGCGGAGAAGTCCAGACGTTAATATTAAGTTATAATTAAGTACCTAATTGTAATTAATTAATAAATGTATTAAAATATATCATATTTTTTAAAACATCCTCCGACGGCCAAAGAACGTAACTGGCGCAGTCGGTAGGATAGCTGTAACGGTGCGCGATTTCTAATATCGAGACCGCGCAATAGCCGAATCGACGGCGCGTCGGCTATCCTAGAATAAACCTACGCTTGGCTGTCGGAACCACCGAATTGCTGTTGAAGAATCGCCTTCAAGAGATCATCCGGATATCGATGAGTCACGTAATTCGTCATTTGCAGACTACCATGCAATTGTGAGTAATAGTTATAAGTACACTAATAATTCCTATTGGTTGCCAAATCCAACCCCTTTATAAATTAAATTTAAATTATCCTTGATCGAAAGGTTAGGTAAACATTAATATTAATTTTAGGATTATAAGCTATATTTGTAGGACAAAATAGAGATAATTTATTTTAGATAGTTATAATAATACCGGCAAGATTTTCCATCCACGACAGGATAGGGTTAAGAAACCCGAGTCACCACGTAGTATTCGTGAGGACTTTAAAAAATCGCGATTTCACGCCGATCTGCTCCTTTCTCTCCAACCAATAGAAGAAGAAACGGAGAAAATGAGCCAACCAGCAACAAGTAACGCATCCGTTTGCTCTAGCGAGGAATTAACGGAAAAAATATGGAAATCTTTGAGACTAGTACCAGAGTTTGATGGAAATCCACATGTCTTGATTAGATTTTTAAATATTTGTGACCAACTCGTAGAAGCATATACGAACTCAAACCCAGGCTACGAATTGAGTAATTGCGCATTATTTAATGGAGTCTTAAACAAAATTACTGGCCATGCCGCTATCACTTTATCAACGAACGGCATTCCTAATACCTGGGCTGGAGTACGCAGTGCGTTAATCAATTCCTTTTCAGACCATAGAGATGAGACCGCTCTTTATAACGATCTGTCTATGTTGCATCAAGGTAATGACACCCCGCACATATTTTACGAACGCGTACAAAATTTACTGTGTACAATAATAACATATATAGAATTACATGAATCTGTTCCCTCCGCAGTAAGTGCTAAACGCGATCTTTATAAAAAACTTGCACTACAGACATACACCAAAGGCCTTAACGAACCTTTAGGGTCCCGTGTGCGTTGCATGCGACCCAATTCCCTACAACAAGCTCTCGAATTCGCGCAAGAAGAGCTTAACATTATCTATCTTCGGCAAAGAATGCCACAGGAAATTAAGAAAACCCCACCGCAAAATATTAAACAATTTCTACCCCCGTCACAATCTGGATTAACGACTTATCAAAACCCCGGCAATTACCTTAGTACAAATCACTCATATTCCCCCATCTTACCTAAAATGTCTAAACAAGTACCTTTTAATCCACATATCAATCAGTTGCGACCCCAGTTGTCTAATCCTCAAAATCAAAATTTTGGCCCCCAAGCCCCCAGGTTTTCGCGGACGCAGCAGATCATGCGCGCTCTGCCACGTTCTAACATGTCCACAGGGTTCAGAATTCCAAATAGACAGAACCCTCAAAATCTTCAACATAATTTCCCCGTCCCAATGAGTGGCATTAGTCACCCAGTGGCTCGAATATTGCCGCATAATTCCCAGAATTTACAACAACTTAATATGAATGAAACACTTTACCACCCGTACAGTCATGACGAAGACACGACATACGACTATATTGACAATTACAATATGAACGAATTAAGTTACCGCGAGATTGACGACGAGACGCAATATAATAATTCATGTTATTCGCAATGGGAAAATCAAGCCATTCCCGAAAATGAAAGCGGGCAAGAAAATTTTTCCTTAGAGCCTCCCACGAAACCCCTTGGATAGAACTAAATCTTCATAGTAAAAAACAATTACCATATATTCAGTTTTCCAATCCACCCTTAAAATTTCTATTAGATACAGGCGCGAATAAATCTTTCATTAGCCCGGAAGCCGCAAAATATTTTTTCCCGAATACCCGTTAAATTATGACCCATTTGTGGTGACAAATATTCATGCTACCACTAAAAATAACTATTCTATAACTATCCCTTGTTTTTCTGAATTAAATGATCAAAAGCCAATTAAATTATTTATATATCGTTTTCACAACTATTTTCACGGACTCATTGGTCTGGACTTATTAGAACAATGGCGTTCGAAAATTGACCTCTGTTCTAAAATACTTACAACCGAATACGCGGCAAATCCCATACGTATGTATGAATCACAAGTGCTACAACAATGTCATTTCAGCGAAACAATACCTGCACATTCCAGTCGATTGATTAGGGTACCCACAAGCATTTCTAATGGAGACATTTATATAAACTCCCAAAACTTTTCTAATTGCTATATAATGGATTGTATCTCCACTGCGGAAAACGGCTATGCACATACGGAGATTTATAACCCCACACAAAATGATATTAGTTTGTCCTTTTCACAACCTATCGTAGCACACGTTTTTCACGAAGAAACTATACCACAGCCCATTCCAATTGATAATATGGACACATTAGCGCGTTCACGCGAGGTCTTATCACGTCTTCGTACAGATCATATGAACGCCGAAGAAAGAGCTAATTTGGTTGCCTTATGTAAAGAGTACTCGGATGTCTTTTACTTAGAAAATGAACCTTTAACATTCACAAGTAAAATTAAACATAGAATTAATACCACCGATGAGGTCCCCGTCCACTCTCGAACATATAGATATCCTTTCATACATCGTGAGGAAGTAAAAAATCAAATTCAAAAAATGCTCGACCAGGGTATTATCAGACCGTCATCTTCCGCATGGAGCGCACCTATATGGATCGTTCCAAAAAAAAGTGACGCGTCAGGAAGAATTAAATGGAGAATAGTTGTCGATTTTAGAAAACTTAACGAGAAAACCGTAGACAACCGATATCCCATCCCCAACATAACAGATATTCTAGACAAACTCGGTAAATGCCAGTATTTCAGTACACTAGATTTAGCTAGCGGATTTTATCAAGTAGAAATGCACCCAGATGATATCCACAAAACCGGATTTAGCGTCGCGGACGGTAATGGTCATTTCGAATTTCTTAGAATGCCAATGGGCTTAAAAAACAGCCCTTCGACATTTCAACGAGTCATGGATAATGTGCTACGAGGGTTACAAAACGTAATATGTATTGTATATTTAGATGACATACTAGTATTTTCTACCTCACTTCAAGAGCACATGGTAAATTTAAAGAAAATTTTTGACAGACTTAGGGATTCGAATTTTAAGATCCAAATGGATAAATCGGAATTCTTAAAACATGAAACCCCGTATTTAGGACACATAATAACTCCAGAGGGCGTAAAACCTAACCCTGAAAAAATTTCAGCTATCACAAAATATCCTATTCCCACTACACCCAAACAAATCAAAGGGTTTTTAGGACTATTAGGTTACTATAGACGATTTATCCCTGACTTTGCACATCTGACTAAACCTCTAACCTCTTGTTTAAAAAAGGAGCTAGGATTAAATTAACCCCCGACTATATTAAATGCTTTGAACACTGCAAGACTCTACTTACGAATGACCCCATTTTACAGTTTCCAGACTTTTCCAAAGACTTTATTCTTACGACAGACGCGTCTAATGTTGCTTTGGGAGCAATATTATCGCAAGGAACAATAGGTTCAGATCGGCCCGTGGCTTACGCCTCAAGAACGTTAAATACCTGTGAGTTGAATTACTCTACTGTAGAGAAAGAACTTCTCGCTATCGTTTGGGCCACGAAATATTTCCGCCCTTATCTGTTTGGCCGAAAATTTAAAATTGTAACAGATCATAAGCCATTGCAAGGATTAATGAATACAAAGGAACCGAATTCTCGCCTTACTCGTTGGAAATTAAAGCTTTCAGAATATAATTATACAGTTGTGTACAAAAAGGGGAAAAACAATACAAATGCAGATGCTCTGTCTAGAGTTGAAATATTTAATGAGGAACTTGACTCTATAGTGGTTAATATTAGCAGTGCCTCCTCTTCAAGGGGATCTACCTCAACTGTCACCGCTCCTGATGAAAGACCGATTATTAGCGATTCATCAACTGACACAGCACCTAGCCAAACACCTTTATTTAGCCCAACCTCTCAAACAAATGAAACTAAATTCGTAGACGATGCTTCAGCGTCTGTTACAGCACATACTAGTAACGAGAACCCAATATTGGACATACCCATATCGGAAGATCCATTAAACAAATTTAAAAGACAGTTAGTTATAAAGGTTACTGATAGTTCCATTAAATTTAAACCAAAAACGACAAACCCCTTCAACACCTTTAGAAAAACAATTGTTCAAATTTCAAAAAATAACTTACAACAAGATTTAATATCTGTAATGAAACATCATATCGACTCAAAATCTCGGACAGCTATTCTGATAGAACCTCTTGACCAAATTTACACAATTGTTCCAATATTACAAAAAACGTTTAATAACTCTTCTATGAGCCTAATCTTGGTGAAACGAGAGATACAGAACGTTAACGATTACTTAAAACAACAAGAGATAATCTCTAACTACCATGACGGAAAAACTAATCACCGAGGTATCAATGAAACCTATCTTTCACTATCACAACGTTATTTCTGGCCGAAACTTAAAGAAAGCATAACAAATTACATTAACAATTGTGCTGTTTGCGGCCGCGCGAAATACGATCGGGACCCTGTCCGCCCTGAATTTCGAGTCGTCCCGCCGCCCTCAAAACCAATGGAACATATACATGCGGATACTCTCACTATAGAACAGGAAAAGTACTTTACAATAATTGACTCCTTTTCTAAATACGCCCAGGCATATCACTTAACAGATTGCACAGCTCCGAATATTGTGAAATCCCTAATGACATATGCAACCCATCACGGCTTTCCATTATCAATCACCACTGATAATGGCACAGAATTCAATAATCAAGTATTTAACGAATTTTTGAAATTACATAATATTCATCATCATAATATAGCTCCTCATACACCCAATGAAAATGGTAGCATCGAAAGATTTCACAGTACACTATTAGAACATCTACGATTATTAAAAATTAGATTCCCGAATGAACTAATAAGGAATTTAGTTCCTTACGCATTAATCGCATATAATAATTCTATACATAGTCTTACTAAATGCAGACCCTTTGACTTAATTACTGCACACTTTGACCCACGGAATCCTACAGACTTAAATTTGTCGGAAAGACTACTACAACTATATCTCGAGGAACACAAACGCAAAATGCAAACCGTTTACCATATTATCCATGAGGAATCACTTTCGACTCGTGACGCTATAATGACAAGACATAATTTAGATCGGGAACCTGAAATTACTTATGAAGAAAATCAGGAAGTCTTCGTAAAGAATCCATTGGCAAGTAGGAAAAAATTAGCAGCTCGTTACACAAAAGATAACGTAATTCAAAACCTGCCCATTCACATATACACCTCCCGAAAACGAGGCTTAGTAGCCAAAAATAGATTAAAAAGAAATAAGAAAATTAAAGACAATATGTTGTTACAGGCTAATAGTTCTCCTAATAACGAGTTTGGGCCAAGCTCACCACAACCAGGAACAAGCTCAGAACATCCGACTTGACAACTTAGACGACGGACCCGGTATATTACCTTTCAAACTTGGCTCCACAAAAATTACCTCACATGACCACTCCTTTTTAATTGAAATTGACCTTAACAGTATACAAGACAAAATTGACATTACCTTTATACAATTGACCGACATAACAAATAAGGTCTCAAACCCCATCTTTGCCACTTTCAAACACCAAGCTATCTATCTGTTTAGGAAGTTAAATAACTCACTACTGCATCTAGAATCGCTCGAACCAAAACGAATAAAACGTGGTCTAATTAACCCTTTAGGTACCTTTATTAAAAGCATAACAGGCAATCTTGATAACGAGGATGCTCTGAAATACGAAAATGCAATTAAAATTTTACAAAATAATAATCAAGAATTATCAGCTAACTTTAACAAGCATATCAGTTTAGTTAAGGACTACACTTTCCATCAAACTCATACCCTAGATAGATTAACAGACAATCAGAATAAATTAAATAAAATTATATCAAATCTCATAAATTCAACCAATTTTGATAAAATTCAAGTTAATCAATACATTTTATTTGCACAAGCTCTTAATATAATATCGGAAAATGTTCAAGAGATTTCTACAGAAATAAGTAGGATAGAAAATTTGATAGCTTTTAGTCGCACAAATACCATGCACCATTCACTATTAAATATTAATGATCTGAGTAAAATGATCAATCAAATTAAAGAATTTTATGGACTAGGCTCAGTTTTAGATGTAGAAATAAGATATTACTATGATATAATTAGCTTAGGTTCATATTTTGTAGACAAAAAAGTAGTTATAGTAATCAAACTTCCTATCATGTCACCTATAATTTATAACCTTTACAGACTGTGTCCCGTCCCTAATAAAAGATCAGAAACTATCATCCCTCCTTTTCCCTATCTGGCAATCAATTCCAGGGAATTTGTGTACATGGAGGCAGAATGCCCGAAGGTAGAAATCTGGTATGTGTGCAAAGAGCAAACTATTCATCAGAAACACACCCAACGTGACTGCATTACCAACCTAATACAAGAACAGAAACTAACATCATCATGTCATCCAACATCTGTAAACTTGGCAAAAGAAGCTCTACTAGAATTGGATAGCCAACATTACATCATATCATTACCTAGAAAAACTAAAATACAAATCTCCTGCAAACAAGAAGAACATCGCATATTGGAAGGAAGCTTCTTGGCAACAATTCCAAGGAAGTGCAGCATTCATACATCGGAATTCACTATCATCAATACTGACGACAGAATTCGAGGACAAGCTGTCGAAATAATGACGTTCCCAAGAGAAATGTCGCCATCAATATCAAATGAATCATCGATTCAATATAATCTGACAACAATTGACTTAAACGTATTGCACAATATTCAACATCAGGTGCAAATGGAAAGTCCCACGAAATTGTCGACAAATGATTTCTCAAGCTTATATCATACAACAATACCTACCTACCTTTTGGTATCAAGTGCAGCTGTACTCGCTATGTTTCTTTACTTTCACCTATATTCAAAGAAGCGGGCGTTGGATGTTAACAAAGAAACTCCTTCAGAAGATATTGAATTACCAAATACAAGCAGAATTGAGGAAAATATGCAGGAGCATAGAGCAACATTCATGTTCCACAAATAGTTGCTCATCTAGGAGGGGAGATGTTACGTGTTCGTGTGGGCGAACCCTTAACTCACATCGTTTGCTTCACACGATGCGACTCATCGATCTTCCACGAAGATCATACGATGTCGTAATATTGCACAAACCAATAAAGGGTCCTCGGGACATACCAGCGTCGTCTTTTGGTGCTCCATCGCGGAGAAGTCCAGACGTTAATATTAAGTTATAATTAAGTACCTAATTGTAATTAATTAATAAATGTATTAAAATATATCATATTTTTTAAAACATCCTCCGACGGCCAAAGAACGTAACTTACATAACAAAATTACACACACAAAACACCAGGAACACACAGACCAGACCAAAATACACTTGCACACAGACTAGAACACGACATACACAATAAACGGAACACATTAAACACATCTAAAACGGGCAAAAACACAACTAAAAGACCCAGCGGACACAGACCGGAGCACGACGTGGACAAGAAAACAAAATGCATTTAACATTAAAACATAACTATAAAACATTTAGGGAGACGACAAACCTGCAGAACAAAAACTAGATAGCAACGTTATTTCAAATATTGATACGGATTGCTCTAGTCAACGTAAGTCAGTTTTTTTGTGAATGTGCCGTTACAGTTATATTTGAATTAAAGATTTAGTTTAAATTATTGCTTATTTATTTTAGCATCGACTGTAACGGAAATTATTATACCTTACGTAAATAACGCGGATTCGCCACCAATCCGAGCAAACGACGAAAATGGTAGTGAAGGCGAAACTAAAGACTTGATATATGATAGTGGTGACGAATATAAACCAAAGAAATTTGTACAACGTGGCCGTACAAATTCAAGTCATGTAGCTCATCGACGAGGTCTAAGTTCTATTTCATCATCAAATTCTTCTGATTCTACTTGTGGCTCAACTTCAACGCATGAAAGCGTAGATTTAGCGCTAGCTTCCGAGACTATTGTTATCAAGAAAGGAAAGAGAGTTCGGAATGAATCTGCGTGGATAAAAAATGTACGAAAACATCAACGAAACTCTGGAAAGCAATACATATCTAGGAACTGGCAAAACTGTGGCAGAAAAATCTATTAAACCACCATGTACAGAAAAATGTAGACTGAAATGTCGTGATAAAATAACGAAAAAACAAAGACAGGAAATATTTAATTGTTTTTGGGGCTTGGGAACGCTACAAAGACAGCGTGATTTTTTGAACTCCTGTTTAACAATATTGAAGTCCCTTATCGTCGAGTAAAAGAAGCTGTCAAAACTAGGAAACAAAATTGTGTTTTTCATTTCACGGTGAATGGCGAAAGTAAGCGGACATGCAATTTTTTTTATCAATACCTTGGGAATATCAGAGAGAACATTGCGAACCGTTATTGAAGGTAGAAATAGTTGTAGTACCGGTGTGATCCCTGAAGACAAACGTGGCAAACATGACACGCTTGACATGAAATATTTTGCATATAGTCAACAAGTTTATCATAATTTTTCAAGGTAATGAATGTATTGTTCATACTTTTTATTGGGATTTGACTGACATGTTTAAAACAATATTAAGTTGCTACATGAAAAACAGCTACATCAGTGCTATTGCTATTGAGGACTTAGCTACTAATAGTAATATAAATTTTGTAGAATTACATGAGATATACTTAGGTATAAAAGTATCTAATGAAATAGCGCTGTTAAGAAATCAACCAAGTAAGAGTAGCATCGTAATTAGAGACTTCTAAAAAGGTGTTAAAGCTTTTTAATAGCGTTATGTACTCAACTTAAATGTCGATTTCCCATTAATTAAAAAATATTTTCCGAGTTTCATAGACCCACAAGTAGCGACTTATGATAATTTTACATCTCTTATCAGCGTTATGAACAGGTTTCCGAACATTACTACAAATGGTACAGTAAGTGCTTGGCCAGACTACACACGCGGGCGCGGGGCGGTCGCGGCGCGGCATAAACATATGAAACCTTATTTGAGTGTACAATCAACAAACTTAGAGCATGATCAGTTCTCTAACATTTTGCTTTGAACGGCTCATAACGTATCAATACTCACGCACACACTCTCAAATTTCAAATACACCAATCAGGACGTTTCGAAAATTTTAAAATTATATGGAACAATGGCCTCTGTTTAGTTGTAATTTGCACTTGGCCAATGGAGGACGCGCTTTTATTGTTTTCTACTCTGCTCACGTCTCTCTTTGTTTACGGACTTCGATTTTATTGCCTTCTTGTTGACCTGTGCCTGTTTTCTGGATAATTGTTTGATATATCTTTAGTTGACCTGTGCTGTGTATTATTGGACTTAAACATGAACCGGAATTTATCAAGAGATGAACGGAACCATATTTTGGTTCTACATATTCAAGGACTTAACATTTCACAAATTTCACGGGAACTGAATGTTACGGTGAGTTTCATTATATTTAATTCAGTAGTGAATACTACTATAATGAATAATAGTTTTTTTTTAAATAAATTAATATATTTGTATCCGTAAATAAGTAGGAAGTTAGAAGAGCTGCATTTTTATAATCTTTAATACTATTAGTTTATACAAAAATATTCCCTTTTATATTATACTATAATTATATTAGAAAATTATTTTCCTATGGAGCTTTGACATTCAGACAAGCCGTCTGTGAATTTTTTTGGAAATTGGCTCGTTGGAAACATCTTTTATCTTATTGCGCAAGTTTTATTACTATGTTTTTCTTTAATATTAGACCATGATAATTGTAACACACACATTAAGTCAGAAATCTGTCTAAGTGATGTTTCCTGGACAGGATTCGAACTCAAGTCATTTAAAAGAAGAGCTGACATTTAAAACTGTTAACAGCCAAAATACCATAGCTTGCATATGATATAAATTCAATTAATTAATGTAATTTAAATGTAGATAAAATGATATATTAATAATATGGCTATTATAAAACATCAGGACTGTAATAATACACGAACTCATTGAAAACTAAGTAAATTGGAAATAATCAATAAAAAAATATTTTTCTGAACTTATGATATTTACGATTATGATTTCCCGGTCGCTCAGCAGTTAATGTTATTTATTATTTAGATTATTTGTGAAGGATATTAAAGTATATTACTAAATAAAATCAAATGTCTTTTATTATTTCCGATATTTTATTATATACTATATATTTTGATTAGGTATAAATTTTAAATTAAATTTCTTTTATATTTGCAGAGAAATACGGCCCGTTTATGGATTCGACGGGATGCTGATGAAGGCTCTATTAGCGACCGACCACGAGCACGACCTCCACGCATACTCACGAATGACCGTGTCGCGCATATATTAAATGTATACCAACAAGACCCTTTTGCGAGGACATCCACATTTGCAGAATTATATGACTGCACTACACAATCTATTAGAAATACATTACATCGTGCTGGAGTGCATCATAGGCGACCGGCTAAAAAGATCATATTAAATGTGCAACATAAAGAAGCCAGAGTGCGTTTTGCCCGGGAATTCCGCGATTTTGACTTTTCACACGCCGTATTTTCCGACGAAAAATCATTTAAATCGAGTGAAAACGGTCGTCGGAATTTATGGCGTGCTAATAACTCTAGATTTGAGCCTAGAAATGTGAATCCCAACAATGAATCGGGAAGAATAATAGTAAATATGTGGGCTTGGATGAGCGCAGATGGACCAGGAGAATTAGTTTATATAGACGGGAGGGCCAATGGACAGTCACACGCGGAGTTGCTACAAGAAGCCATGTTACTGACAGCGCGCGCGGTGTATCCCCGGGATGATTTACCGCAATTTTATTTTTTTCAAGATAATTGTCCAATACACCGCGCGCGCGTGGTCCAAAATTGGCTTGCGCAGCATCCGGAAATTAGGACTGTCCCATGGCCTTCTCGTTCTCCAGATTTAAACCCTATTGAAAATTTATGGGCAATAATGGTCCAAAGATGGGACTTCAGAAACGAAAGGACCAAAGCTGCATTCGTCACCCATTGCGATCAAGTTTGGGACTCATTACGGGGCTCTAATCTATGTGCGCAACTCGTCGCGTCTATGCGCAATAGATGTGATGAAATTATAAACGCAGGGGGAGCATTAACAAAATATTAAAAAGAATTAAAACTTTATTGTTACAACAAAATTTGTTTTATTACTAAGCATGATTTTTTTATAATATTCAGAAATTATACATATTTGGTTTTTGGAAATTTAATGTTTTTTATCTAAAATACGAAACCCTACTCTCCATAGATCACTACATGTATTTAAAATATTTAATATTTATTACATATGTTCATGACTATCCATAACATTTTATTAAGTCAGTAGTCAGTGTAACTTCCTGGTTTATCAAAGTAAAATAAGTCCACTATTTCTTTTCATTAAACATAATTGACAAATAAACCATTTATCATCTTAATATTCTTCTTAAATAGTCTTAAACAGTCTAGAAACATTTATAGGGAAACTAACAGTATACCTGACACGCTTGTCCAATATTATTGGCGGGTTTGACACAAGGCTATTGATGTCTAAAGTTTTATTACGATTTTTACTGTGACCGTTAACACGTGGCAATAGTAACAATATGCACATTTGGTCAGAAAACTGTCTAAAAGGGGCAATGGTTTTCCTAATCAAGATTTGAACATGAGCTCTTTGATTTTGAGACTCGAGTGCACTAACTACTATGCTAAGACATCTGTATTTATATATTTTTCTTTTTTACTTAGAGTTAATGAATTATTGAATTGCTGGTTATGATTACACACACATTATTTGATCTCAATAAATTTGTGGCAGAGTCAGTTTCATTATACAACTGCAATAACACTAGTAAAAATAGTAGATAGTATTACTCTTGTCACTGATTCTGTTTAACTCACTGGTATACGTTTCAAGATATTAACATTTAATCCCTATTGACAGTTACAATGTCTACAAAAATATAATACTTTTGCTATAATCATGATAACTTGATTTTATTAAATAGCTACAATATCGATTTACGTAGTCTTAAATTTTAAAAATACTCAAATCTAACACAAATAACATAGCAACTGTGCTTGTAAAATAATTAGTAACTTATCTTACACTCATAAAAAATTAAATTTCAAGTGAAAATATTGAAATTAATACAATCATTTATGGCTCTATTTTGTTATTACTAGTTAGGGGGTCATAAAGACGCCGCCGCCATGTATTGTGCATTAGAATCCTTTATTAATTATTTTGTCTCGTAAAGTTTCGTTTAGTAGATTAGAGGTAACAGTTGAATGCCGACTAGTTATCGGAATTAGTCATAGACAATTTTACTTAACATTGTTATACAATAAAATTCAAATGTCCACGTCTGTAAACAGCATTTTATTATGGAATTTTGTTTTAGAAATAAAAAACAAGAAATATAATTCAAACGTTCAAGCGAAAATATTGAAAGTAATAAAACAATTTATGGCTTTATTTTGTTATTGCCAGGTATTTTATTGTCAGGTGGTCATAATGACGCCGCCACCTACATTTTCTGTGCACCGAATTGTAATCCTTTATTAATTCTTTTTGTCTCATCAAGTTTAATTTAATAGACTACAGGTATCAATTGAATTCCGACTTGTTTTCAGAATTAGTCGTAGCCAATTTTACTTAACATTATTATACAATAAAATTCAAATGTTCACATCTGTAAATAGCATTTTTTATGGAATTTTCTTAAAGTATTGGAAAACCAGAAACATCATTCAAAAGTTATTCAGACTTAGTGCCGCAAGACGGGAGAATGTTATAACGGGACAAGTAATATTTATTTAATAACTTCCTAAAATGTAATAACAAAATCTTTATTTAATTTTAAAACCTGTTTCAATAGGCTTTTCATTTGTAATATATTTTTTTACATCACAACCATCCCCTTATGAGAACTATAACTAAATAAAGATATAACAGTTAAAAGAAATAAAGAACAAAAGTTTATTTCATGGACGACGAATATTAGAAACTTACTAAGAAAGACAAAGGCCCAGTTAAAAACAATTCTAAAAAGTTCCTAAGTCTTACATGAAAATACACATCATTTTACAGATAATAGTTCAACTTTATCTCACTACTACATTATTTATTATTTAAAACACATTTTATCCAGACTAATGTCAAGTCTTGGACATGAAAAGACTTATTCGAACTAATCTGATTTAGATATAAGCTAATTATATTAAGGACTACATATCAACTAATAATAATTCGATTTTAAATAAGTAAAATTTGAATTTACTGTAAAGATAATAATAACAACCATAAAAGTTCCAATATTGTTCTCGTGTCTTTTCTATTTTGAGGAGGGATCAGATGGTATACCCGCCACGTTTCTCATAAGCAGATTTAGAAGTTTGACACGGTATTGTCTCAAACTCCTAAATATCAATATAAAGGATTCATAGTGATGTGTTTTTACTGTCAGCAATAATTAGCTTAATTAATTGCGCATGGTTGAAATAGTATGCACATTAAGTCATAAAAACCTTGAAGTGGTTAATGGTTCTCATTTTGGATTCGAACCCACAATTAGTAAAACCGAGTTTCCGAACCGAAAGCGTTAACTAATTAAGCTTGAATTTTTTGAAAAAAGGGGCAACATATATTTTAAAAAAATTACAGAGGTTATAATAGTTAATTATTAATACTAAGTCAAATGTTTTATTACGATAAATTTTGCTTAATCTTTTACTCTTCACTTTTACATCAAATACATAAAGTATATTATTTAGGTATTGTAAAACAGCGTATTCAAAAAAGCGGCTTGCTTTCTATTGTCTTAAACGCGTAAAACCCTTTTTTTTTTTTTTTTTTGGCCAGGGGAAATCCGTTTGAGGACTAGGACCGCGACAGGCGCAGAAGCCTGGGGGATGCTCGCGACCTTGGTGAGACAGTGTGGGATTCGCCAGATCGGGGGTGGCACTAGCGCGCCCGGTCAGAACCGGTGCCACGCTATTGCCACTCCCCAGTTAGGGATACCCACTAAAACCCCTGGGTGTTCCGTCCTGCGCCTTTTGCCAGGGCTACGTGTATGCGGTTTTCCCAACTCCGCTGCCCTGGCAGGCGTGGGCCCCGCTCACTGGGCCTCTTCCAATGCCGGGGGAGCTACTCCCCCGGCGATGACTGGGTCTTTTCGGCGTGGGGCGGTTTGTAACGCGCCCCACGGGAAGAGAGATGAGCGCGCGCGGAACACTCGCGCTCTCATCTCGACGGCATGTGCGGGTGAGTGAGAACCTCTATGCCCCTAGAGGCCCCACCCGCGCCGCCCGCTTACGGTGGCCGAAGGTCTAAATCAGACCTCCGGCGCCGACGCGTCCTCCTTTGTCGGGAGCGGAGCAGGGAATTACGCTCACGCTCCCGTTCCGCCTCCTCCTTCGCAAACATGACTTGCTCGCAGAAGGAGGAGACGGCGTCCCATCCGGTGGAGCTCCCGACCATGGTGCGTACCACGGCCGGGAGCGAGGTGTCTAGTCCGGTATGGGCGACGAGCTCTCGGCGCTGCTCTGTCCAGGCTGGACACTCCTGGAGTGTGTGCAGCGCCGTATCCTCGTCGCCCGTGTCACAGTGATGGCACCCTGACGTTGCCTCGCGGCCGAGGCGACACAGGTACCTTCCGAAGCAGCCATGCCCCGTCAGGACCTGTGTCAGCCTGAAGGTCAGGGTGCCGTGACATCGTCCAATCCAATCGTGCAGGACGGGCCGCACCGCCTCAATGGTGGCGGGGCCCGCGCTGGGGCGTCGTAGGCGATCTTCCCAGACCCCCACGGCTACCTGGCGGAGCTCCGACCGGCACGCCTCGATCTCGCGAGGCGCGGGTCTGGTGCCCCTGGCCAGGGCTTCTTTGCGCCATACGTACAATGACGCCAGGACCCTGGCTTCCAGGTCCCATGGGGGGGATCCGGCGAGTAGCGAGGCCACTTCGAAGGACACCGTACGGTATCCTCTTATTGCCCTGACGGCCAATATGCGTTGCGCTTGACGCAACAGCGCCGCGTTTTTGGCCGTCAGGCGGTCCGACCATATCGGGGCCCCGTATAGGGCCATCGAACGTACGATGCCTTCGAAGAGTTTTCGGCACGTGGCGTTAGGCCCCCCGACATTTGGGAGCAAGCGCGACAGCGCATCGGCTGCCCCCTTGAGTCTGGGGAGCAGCTGCCGAAAATGTGCCGAAAAATCCCATCGGCCATCGAGGACCAATCCCAGATACTTCATGGTCTGCCCGATGCCGATGCGGATGCCTCCTACAACGATGCTACTGGCTGGAGGTGGGCGGTTACGAGGACCGTGAAACATCACGGCCTCGGTCTTCTGCAACGCCACCTCCAGACCAAGACGCCGGATCCTGCCTACTATCGTTGACACCCCAGCCGTGCCTAAAAGACACGCCTGCCTATGGGTCCTCCCGCGCGCGGCGATCAGCGTGTCGTCTGCGTAGCATACGACGCTGACGCCCGGGGGGACCCGACACCTCAATGTCCAGTCGTATGCGATGTTCCACAGGAGGGGACCCAGAACCGACCCCTGTGGAACACCGCACACCATTGCTCGCCGATTCCAACCCTCGTGGACCGGGTAAGTGACGGCTCTACTATTTAGATATGCCCCGACTATTCGGCGGAGGTAGGTCGGCACCCCGAAATATCGGAGTGCTTCCATGATGCATGCCCAGGGCAAGGAATTGAACGCGTTGGCGATGTCCAGACTCACCGCCAACAAGACCTCGCCCTGGGAGACTGCGTCCTCCGCCAGGCTTCTCAAGCGCATGATCGCGTCAATCGTGGAGCGCCCCGTGCGAAAACCAAACTGGTTGTCCGCCAGATCCGGCCCCGTCGTCGTTAGGTGCTGGACGAGGCGGTGGACGATGATACGCTCGAAGAGCTTTCCGACCTCGTCCAGCAGCACAATGGGCCGGTAGGCGGACGGCGAGTCCGCGGGGCGCCCCTCCTTCCGCAGCAGGACCAGCTTTCCTATCTTCCACCGCTGTGGAAACTGGCCCTGCTCTAGGCATGCGCTGAAAAGCCCCATCAGTCGGGGCTCCAGGGCGTCGTAGGACAGAACCCACGCACGCCCTGGTATGCCGTCAAGGCCGGGGGCGGCGTTCTTGGCCTTTAGCCGTAGCATAGCCACCCCCAGCTCTACCCGGTCCACAGTGGGCACAGGGTCTCTTTCCGCGCTGGGCTCCGCCTCTGGCGGTGCCATAGCAGGAGGCATGTGCTCAGCCCGTGAAGGGAACAGAGCGCCAACAACGTCGTGAACAACGTCCCTGGGGAGAGACTCGGTGAGTGGGGGCGCCCAGGCACGGAGCTTGTTCCGTGCCATCCTGAAAGGGCGCCCCCAAGGATCCTGGTTGAGAGTTTCCAGGAGTTCTCCCCAGGCGACGTTTTTTGCGTTGCGAATTTCTATTCGTAGTGTTCTTCTGGCGCTTCTGTACCCCTCGTACAGCTGAGCCTCTACGGTCGCTGCGTCTGCTGCGCGACGACGCCGTCTTCTGGGGCGGGTGTACTGGCGGCGCGCGCTATTGCACGCGCGCCTTAGCCCCTCTAGTACGGGGTTCCACCAGTACACCTTTCGGGGGGGCTGGAATCTGCCCCTCCTCGGCATCGCCGCATCACAGACGCCAGTGACGAGCGACCGTAGGTTTTCTGCCTCCTGCTCTACATTCACATCGGGAGCGTTCACCTCGGGCCCTGATGCCCAGGTGGCGACGATCAGGGCCTCTTTGAACAACTCCCGATCCAGCTTTTGTAATGCCCAGCGCGGGCAGTCACCTACCGGGGACTCTCGGGACGGAGGGTCCGGATTTCGGCCGGAGACGCTGAACCGTATATAACGGTGGTCGGAGAGCGTCTCCACCTCTGTGACGACCCTCCAGTCCCGCACACGGTACGCCAGTTCAGGGCTGGCAAAGGATACGTCGACAATTGAGCCGCCCTGCTGGCGCACACACGTGTGTTCGGAGCCCCGGTTGAGAACTACGAGACCCTGCGTGATGACCCATTCTTCAAGCACCTCGCCGCGCGCGCATGTCCTCGGAGATCCCCAAGCCACGGATTTTGCATTGAGGTCCCCGAGCACGAGCACGGGGCGAGGCTGGCTGCGGGCCACCACTGTGCCCACTTCCTCAATCCATCCCTCGAAATCGGCGAGCCTTCTGTTTGGGGAGAAGTAGCCTCCAACGACTACTATCTCCCCTATTGTTGCCGCCACGTAGCCCCGTCCCTTTACCAAACCGGCTAGGGGAGGGCATGCGAAAACGCGTAAAACCCAAAACAAGTAACAATAAAACTCCGCCCCCAAACCAATGTTTTACTTGTGTGCGTGTTCTCGCGTTGTTAACGAAAGTGTTTGCCAAGCGATTTTAGTCTTATGCCTGGTTAACCGCCAGCTTTGGCGATTGTACATTAAAGTGCACCGAAAAGATTAATGAAAGCCAGAGAGAAAATGAATTTCATAGTTACTTGAAACTGGGCGACATTAACTTACAACGGAATTTTATTCAAAAATCTATTAAATCTATCATCCCTAAAGTTAAATTTACTGCTAAAGAAAAACCAAGACGAATCAATCACGCTTTTAACTTAACATTCAATCAAGAAACAGTTCGAGTCTGTAAACTCTTTCTTTAAATATATTCGGTATTAATGACCTTGTCATGAGTACTGTTATAAAAAGTGAAGATGGGTTTTTACAGCAAGATCTAAGAGTTAAACACTGTCGTTACCACACAGTTTATGATTCTATTAGGAAAAATTCAACACGAGAATTCATAGAAGGTGGTAAGAACACTTGCAGATTTATATAGAGACTACGAAAAGGATTGTGAATCAAAACAGCAACCTTACGCTAATGAGACAATGTATTCAAGAATCCTTAATTAATACTAACATAAGTTTATTTACACCAAAGAAAGAGCGCTGTGAACTTTGTGCAATTTATGAAAATGCCGAAGGTAGTGCAAAAAAAAACTTAAATATTTAAAACATTTGGAAGGAAAAGAAGAATCAAGAAAAGATAAAGAGCGTGATAAAGGAAATATCAGTCGAGATAATGTAGTGGCGGTTTATGACTTACAAGCTGTTTTGCAGCTACCTGGTGGAAACACCTCAGTATTTTATTATAAGTCAAAATTAAATCATTGTAATTGCTAATCGTGTGGCTGATGAAATTGGCTCGTGTGTATTCAAGTACATCAATAAAATGCAGTCTTATGAAGGCCCAGGTCTCGATTTCACCTTTGTAACGCATAAATTACATAAACATAAACATTTTACAATTCAAACTCCCGCGCATTATGTAAAGGTTTAAACTATTTAAAATTACTTGATCAAAACATCACCAAACAATATACTTTGCACCACTCTAAACCGGTTGGCATTATAAGTTTGCCAGTACAATAAAAATTACGATATTTAATTAATTTATATTACTCACTAAAAATATTCAAAACTACAATAACGTTCTTTAGAGAATTATAAATTTACCATTTAAAAACATTAAAGTAAATAATATTATTCGACTGTATACAAATAATCAAGCATCAACTCTTCACAGAAAATCTACCACTAAATAAATTATAAAATCTAGTTCCTAATTTTACCAATCGAAAACATAACCATTAAAACGAGAATAAAAACTCGAATAATTAAAGTAATTTTATACGCGTTGAAAGTATTTACCGCAAATAGATTCTCGGAATAATGCGAGAGTTGTGGTTGGCACACTTGATAAAGGAATTCAATACATAAAAAACAGTTGGTTTTTTCTGTGAGACCGTGGCGTTAATATTTAATACGAGACGCGTTCAAAATCGTTTTCTTTCGTTACGATCTGTCGGCCAGTACAGTACTTTAATATCAAGTTATAATTAATACAATCTAAAACACCTATTCAAAAAAATAAGCCGTAACAAAAGGGCGAATCGATTATTTAGTTGGCTTATTGCCATTTCAGTCCCGCCGTGTGAAAATATTCCAAGGGGGAGGACCCCTAAATAATAACGTTTTCTTTATATAAAAAACCTCGGCGTATCGAAAAGGCGTTCGGGGTTTTTTTTGTGCTGGTATATGATTGCCACCATACCTTGAGTTTATATTGGCGGAGCTAGCGGCCCTACAACGAGTTCAAACGTCGTAGTTCACGTATAATAATTATCATCATGCCCTTTATTCATCATAAATCATAGAGGAAACCGCAAGTATACTTTAGGGAGATTCGCTATTTTCTCCGATCCAAATAGCGTGGCGTCCAATTAAAACTAAATTAACTTCACTGTGATTATGTCCAAATCGTAAACGACTTCATAGCAAACCTACGCCCTACCAACCATGTCTCATGAAACTGGGTTTATTTATTTAACTCGTATAACCAAATTATAAATATGGGGTGTTTTTTATAGAGGTATAGAACTTTAAGTTGGCATTACTGTTCAAGATGGCGACCGATTTAACAGCTGTCAAGTGATTTATTCTCAGTTTGGTTTGGCAATTCATCATGAATAGACTCACGCCTGAACAACGCTTGCAAATAGTGCAATTTCATTTCGAAAATAATGGTTCTGTGCGAATACGTATCGCGCACTACGTCCATTTTATCGTCGACAAAATCGTCCATCAGAGCAGTTAATTCGATTAACCATAGAACGTTTTCGCACCACGTTTACTCTTATTGATAACTCGCATCCCCAGAGACGCCGTACGGTGCGTACAGAAGAAGCTATTGCTGCTGTAGAGCGTAGCATTGAGGAAGACCCGAATGAGTCCATCCGCCATCGAGCACAGGAATTGGATCTGTGTCCATCCACTTTATGGAAGATTTTGCGGAAGGATCTTGGTTTGCGTGCTTACAAAATCCAACTCGTGCAAGAATTGAAGCCAAACGATCATCAAGTAAGGCGTAAATTCGTGGAATGGGCCCAAAACGAGATTGTCACTGTTCCCGATTTTCATAAGCGAATTTTGTTTAGCGATGAAGCGCACTTCTGGTTGCATGGCCACGTCAACAAACAAAACTGCCGCATTTGGAGTGAAGCTAATCCTCAAGTGTATGTCGAAACACCGTTACATCCAGAAAAACTGACTGTTTGGTGCGCTTTATGGGCTGGTGGAATCATTGGTCCGTACTTCTTCAAAAACGATGATGGCCAGAACGTTACAGTCAATGGTGATCGGTATAGAGCCATGATTATTACCTTTTTCATTCCTGAATTGAATAACCATGATGTCCAGGAGATGTGGTTTCAACAAGACGGCGCAACATGTCACACAGCTCGTGCCACAATCGATTTATTGAAAGACACGTTTGGTGACCGCCTAATTTCACGTTTTGGACCTGTGAATTGGCCTCCAAGATCTTGTGATTTAACACCGCTAGACTACTTTCTGTGGGGCTATGTAAAGTCATTGGTCTATGCGGATAAGCCACAAACGCTTGACCATTTGGAAGGCAACATTCGCCGTGTTATTGCCGATATACGGCCACAAATGTTGGAAAAAGTCATCGAAAATTGGACGTTCAGATTGAACTACATCCGCGCCAGCCGTGGCAGTCATATGCCAGAAATCATATTTAAAATGTAATGCCACAAGATTATCTTTCGGATAAATAAAATTCATGTCAATCGAATAATCCATCGTTGTTTTATTGCAACTTAAAGTTCTATACCTCTATAAAAAACACCCTTCTTTAGCGTGGTATGTGTATAAGTCACTAATATAAACTTGAGCTTTGGGTTGAACATTTATTGTTTTATTTGTGCCACATCTTCTCCTCAATTACATAACAATAGAATAATAAATAACAATGGCGCCCAAATATATAACAGTAACAGTAGCAGTAACACTTTTTCAGGTATTACTGCCGAACAGACAGTGCGTAGAGCAGATGGAAACCGGTGGCAGCGGACCTTATGTTCCTGTCCTGGACACACAGTTTGGTTGCGTCCTGGCATTTTAAAGATCCGTTTTCTAACATCGGTTCCACATACCAAATGACCTCTCTATTTTGAAAAACGTGATAATTCACTCAAGGACACACCCTTCATTCTGGAAAACTGAAAGTATCCCTTAAACTTTTCCTGAAAAGTTACCAAAGCATGAAGAATGTGAGAAGTTTTTCCGTAAAACAGTCCAGTTAAATTCTGAAACCAGTAAATTCCAAGTAGCCTCTCAAACTAGCCTTACCTTCAATAAAATCAATTCAATAAAACATTAGGACATTCATTTGAGCTAGCATTAAAAAGACTTAAAAATTTAGAAAGTAGGTTTTAAAGAGATAACAATTTACATAAACTTTATAAAGAATTCATTGAATAATACATTCAACGAGGCATTAAAAATCGTTCTCGAAGATTAGGCACCATTATCTCGCAGCCACTTGTACTCGCTTTTCACCACACTTTTCACTTTTCCCCCGTGACACGCGTCATCACTGTCGTCAGTCCATCGGAAGCTGTAACGGTATTAATCTATAATCGGGGTTGCAATTTTTTTCCTTCCTTTGCCATTATTTTTTGCCTCTTAACGCCATCTGTTATTTTATAGAGTTGTTTAACCCTTTTCTTGATAATGTATCTGTGGAGATACATCAGAATAAAAAAAACACCTAGTGCCAGTATTTTTAACGCAAACATAATATTTTTATATGAATTTATATTTAGGTAATTTCTTAGTTTTCGAACGCACGTTTAGTTTTTTCTGTTGGCCAGACTGATGAGCTGTCAAACTTCACTTTATTTCAAAGTCCGCCATGTTACCACGCAAGCAGGTAAGAACATTTATAAAAATATTTTTGTTTTTACATATTTTATGAATGGGTGCATAAAATTATAAATTAAAGTATATTTTCCACTAAAGTAATTACTTTGGACTTTCTATAATTATCTGGTTGATGCATCACTAGACTTTTTTAATGGATGTATCTCATCGTGCACACTGCCAAGTAACGAACAATTTTGTGTTTATTTGACATGTATCTCATCGTACACACTGCCAGCTTCACTAACAACTTATACAGAATCGTCTTGTATCTGTATGTGCACACTGCCAAGCTAATTAACTGTTCATATGCTTATGCATGTTTAGTTTATTTTCTATTGGTTGTAGCTATATATGCTTTCAAGAGCTAGCAAAATACTTACTTTGGTGCCAAAACACAATCAATCATCAAATGATGAAGAAAGTTCGGACTGTTCGGTGCCATATAAGGGCAAAAAAGCCGGTAATCGAAAACAGTACATAAATAGCAAGCCTCGCAAATGGGGGTACAAAATATTTGTCAGAGCGAGAGTTTCAGGCTTTATTTACGATTTTGTCGTATATGGTGGTGAACATACTTTTAGATATCATACATTTTCACCAGAAGAGAAGTTTGGGTTCTGGGGCAAAAGTCGTTTTATCATTGTGTAGAACTATTCCTGATCCAGCATGTCCAGTTGTTTACTTTGATATTTTTTCACCAGCTTGGAGCTTATTCATATGCTGCGATATGGGAATATTCTCTTTAGGCACAATAAAATCTAATCGACTACGTGGTGCAGAACAGAAACTGTTATCAGATAAAGCCCTCAAGAAAAAAGGCTGAGGGTTTTATTCACGAGTGGTATAATAAAAATAAAGTGTGTGTTGTGAAATGTTATGACAACAAAGTGGTCACTGTGGCAAGCAGTTACGTTCGGAAACGCCTGTTGGAGTTATACAGCGTTACACTAAGGATTTAAAACAGAGAGCTGCTGCCCCCTGTCCCAATATAAATTAAGCACTACAATGCGCATATGGACGGAGTCGACCTTGCAGATATGTTGGTGGCTTTGTACAGAACTGAGATGAAAAGCCACCGATGGTACTTACCCATATTTACGCAAATTTTAGATATGTGCATGAACAATAGCTGGATTTTATATCGCAGACATATTGTCGTGAATAATGTAAAACGACTGAGCTTAAAGAAGTTCCGGCATCATATTATACAAGGGATATTACATTCTGGGAGACAGCAACCATTTCAAAGTCTGATTTTGTGCCACCAGCACCAAAAAAAACACTGTAGCGTAACGCCAACTGCAGACGTGAAATATGAGAAATATATTCAACCGAATCTATTTCTCTCCTTCAGACCAAAACCAAATGGACTCATTCATCGGGGAAATTGGAGGTTGGATCTCTTGTTCTTATAAAGGATCGCAGCCAGCCTGTGGTGTGATGCGTTTCATGTGTATGTAACAGACAGTAATAAACGAACATCATAAGTGACGAGACGTTTCCTTTATTCCACCGACACCTCATGGCAACCCTGCCAGGGTGTATTAGAAATAAAACATACGGTCGCGAATATCGCATATAAAAAATAAAAAATATACAAATATCATGGGATCCAATCAAGCAAAGGAAGAGGTGGTAATAGCCCAGACTGCTGCCGGAAATAGCAACGTATCTATGGGACTAAATTTCATCAACGTGTTGCTGGTAACCATTTTGATTATATTATTGGCTGCATCAGTGTTTGCCGTACAGCACTGGTGTAAGAACAGGCTGATTGGGCTGATAAATAAAGAGATTACGAGAAGGTCCATTCGTCGACGCAGAGAGGCCCGCAACTTTACAAGTATAAAAAAGTGAGTAAATGTGAAGTGTTAAAAGTTACATTTAAATAAAAACTAAACGTAATAAAATAATAACCAATGAAACTTTAAAACAAATTATGTACAAAAAATAAACTATATAGTTTATTTTAATTTGCGTATACATATGTATACGCAAATTAAAATTAATAAATAAAATAAATTCCCGTGTGTTTTCAAGTTAAATTATAAACGGTGACATAAAGTGCATCAAGACTTTGCGAACACGATACTCGCCGCTCAATATGGACCGCGTAACATAAACAAAATAGACCACCGACGTTTTAATAATATTGTAATATGTTATTTTATTTTATTTTAAGATATGAGCGAACTCAATGAAATTTTAGAGCAGTTAAATGACATAAAGCAATATTTAGTAAAGAAAGGACCAAATAGATTTAAGGGTCAATTAGCTTTAAATAAACTGAAAGAAGCAGAATTATTATATCAGGAAAGTAAAACAATATTTTCATATAGTTCGAGTCATATCAAGACTTCAGACTTAGATATATACATTAGTACGTATGTTAATATTAAGCAATTATAAGACATAATTTGTAACTTGTGTTCACCAGAGAGTTCCTATATTACTGCCAAGATGGAATTCGATTTAAAAACTGCATGTAATTTGATACCTATTATGGACGGAAAAGAGGATACAATTAAAAGATTGATTGATTCAGTGGAAATGTACGCTGAAATGTTAAAGTGCTGGAAAAAGTTTTCTTATTAAATTTGTTTTAAAAAGTAGGTTATCTGAGAATGCAAAACTAAGAATTTCGAACAGTTATACATCCGTTTCAGATATGGTAGCGGATATTAGAAATTTATTATTGACAAAAAAATCATTTACTACTATTCAAATGAAATTACAATGCGCAAAGCAAAACTATAAATGTATCGATCAATTTGGAACTGAAATAGAACATTTATTTTCTGATTTGACCATATCCCAAGCAGATGGTGACTCTAGTAGCTACGTCGTTCTTAAACCATTAAATGAAAAGCTTGCAATTAAACGTTTTTCAGAAGGCTTAAATGATTCAAGGTTAAGCACTATTATCTCTGCCCGAAATTACTGTTCTCTGAAGGACGCAATACAAGCGGCCAAGGACGAACAGCCAACATCATCATCATTAAATCACGAGGTAATTCAGTTGTCCAGAACAAGAGGTAAGCGATTATATGAACAAAACTTTAACCCTCGATATCAGAGAAATTCAAATTCGTACCGTGGTCGTTACGCTTTTAATAACTATTCTCCACAAGGCAACATTACCCAGTATAATTTCCGCCGTGGTAGTTACATTCAAAACCAAGGTTATAATAGACGTAACAGTTCATTTAACCGTGGTAGGTATTCTAGAGGAACATCATACAGTCGTCGTGGTAATGGGAATGTTAATTCATGTGCAGTATTTTCTGTACAACATAATAATGCAAGTAACCCACGCCAAAATAATAACACTCAGAATATACCTGAAAATGAACGAAATCAGTTTTTTCGTTCTTAAGAACAACATTTTTAATTTTCGAGGGAAATGCAAGTATGTACATTTTTCAATTAAAAATAAAATATGTGTTTGGATTTTAGATACAGGAGCATCGATTTCAATTATAAAGTCAAATAAAATACCTAATTCTATTATTATTTATGATAAAAATACTATAGTCGATGGAATTGGAGGTCAAATAAGCTCATCTGGTTATGCAAACATTACTTTAACTTCTCGGAACAATGAAACACATCACACCACAAGCCTCCTCTCTTGTGGCTCGTGGGCCGAGTGGCGAAGCTTTACCAGCGAGGCGACTCAGTCAACAGAGTTGCTGAAATTTAAACCAAAAGGGGCAACATAGTTCGAGCCTACAACAATATCGGCTCTCTTGCATCATTATCCTGAACTACACTCTTCATGCCGGGCGGGATGATGTCGCGAACGCGACCTTAACTTCGAACAAAAAACGTCGGCTTGTAATATACCAAGAAATAAATTAGTTGTTCTCAAGAATCTAGCGCCTATGATTTCCCACTCTGATGGTAGTTCATACAACTATAATAAAAAATGCATTTTTCTACCATTCTGGCCCTCATCTAGAACTTCTTAAACTTAAACCCCCCATTAAAAAAGTTTGCCCACCACTGGTCTAAACGGAGGTTCGAGGAGTTGGGCACGTGTATATCGAGATCGGTGGTAGCTTTGATAATTTTAAGCAAGATTTTTTGGAAACATACTGGAAGGAAGCTGAACAAAGGGAGCTACGCAAGCAAATAGTGCATGGCATTTGGAATCGAACTGGGAGTAGTATGCTGAATTATTTCAGTACCTTATGTAGACAATCGAAAATTCTTACAAAGTCAATACAAGAAACACAACTAATAAATAACATTATGCATCACTTCCCTAAGGATGTACAATATGCTTGGTCTACAAGCCAAAGTAAGACAATTATTGAAGCCGTGGAGTTACTGAGGAAACTAAGTAATGTGAACAGGGGTGAAGTATTAAACACTACGCTGCAGTTACCTTCGTCGCCACAAGAGCAGAATAATAATAGCAACAAAGCAAGTACTAATTGGCAGTGCATCAAGCAAATTATGAAACCGGTTCAAGTACCTCAAGCAAGCGGCGCTAATTTTAATGTCTTTAATCATATAACTATACCACAAGAAGAATATCCTTATAATTTAAACTAAATAATGTTGGTGGGAGCGTTTCCGACCCGTCAACTATAGTAGGGATTGATAAGATGTTAATAAGGTTAAAAATTATGTTGTCTAGTAGGTGGAAACCTGGACAATCACTGGGTAGTCTTTACAATGGAATATTTACACCGATTCTAGCTAGGCGTTATTCCTCGTTAGATAAGGCAGGGCTAGGTTATATTGATGATGATGGATTGATGGAGACATCAACTAATATTTTTGAATTGCATTTAAAAGATGTGGATTATAGTTCAGTGACAACAGAGGGGTGTGTGTCCTCTTTGAAGAAAGGATAATTATCAGTCACTTGGTGTTTCTTTTGCTGGGGCTACACGTAAATCATTACAATTTCGCTGATTGAAATAAATCAGTGGTTTTCAATTTTTACTACGCTTTGATTCGATTTTTTTTGGCTCACTGTGCTGTGTATCAATTCTATTAGTCTAAGATCCCGCTATACAACGACCTTCACCGAGATGCTTATTTAATGAGACGTATTTTTTATGTTATTAAATATGCCAATAAATATATCCTATATGGGTTGCCTAACAAATTTTAGTCCAGAGTATTTTTAATTAATAATTAAAAAAAAAAATTTTTTTAAACATTGCACCGGTGTGATTATTAAATAAATTTGATACCAATCGAAAGTTTGAAGCCCATAGAATATGCAAACGTAAGGTTGCCTATTTTTTTCCGGTCACAACCACGGGTTGCCAGGTGTAAACAGGTAAATCTATAGTAGCATTTTGCAACGGTCTGATGCTAGCAATCAATTGGCTGATAATCTTGCTGCGGATTCAATATCTGCACGTCAAAGATGGGCACTCAGTCATAGCATGAGGACGAAGATATTAACATCTATCAAGCAAAAATCGGATTAACGAAAAATGATGATACTTCGCACTCATTGCAAGTAAAATTAAGAAAGACAAGAAAAATCTTCAGAGTATCATTGAAGCAATAAAATGTACGATGAATCCATTTGATGACACTATTGACAAAGATACATTATTCAACATTTCAACCGGTAAAGCTGCGTCGAAAGACGTTACTGATTTTCTGCTGAACGTAAAAACAGCAGGCTCTCAACAAAAATTGAATTTTATCTCGGAATGCTCTTCAACTCCCGGAAGATTCGATAAACCAATAACACGAAACAAAATGTGCAATTTTGCTTCTCAATGTATGACTAAAGTCTTGAGTACCAAAGACAAGAACAAGAAAGTATTGTTGAAAATGGAACGAGATGTATTTGGGCGACTTCTGGCAATAAGTCTAAACAAAAAAATTAATCTCGAATTTTGCCTGACTTTTCCACTAGCACCATTGCCCCCTGCTCTTTTTGCATGTACTGGAGAGATGTTAAAAACTTCAAAATCAACGTTAGCAAAGGTTTTGAAATCCAAAACTAAAATGGTTGAGCCAACTCATATCAATGTTGAAATAATAGATGGTTTTTATTACTTGCATATAATCGGAGCTGCTATAGCTCAAACTTTTGATAAAATTGCCGAGTCAATACTCATAAAAATATGTTCAACAAACGCGACAGAAATACATTTAATTTTTGATCGCTACTTATCACCGTCAATCAAAGATTCCGAACGTGAAAGCAGAAAAGAATTCGATATTCCGTACAAAATTTCAGGACCTCAGCAAACTAGACCAAAATTTTTTTTGCAAAGCCTTAAAAATTATCGCTTTAAAAAGGCTCTGGTGCAGTGATTATTGGCAAAACGACAATTTGGTAACGATAATCCGAAACAAAAAAAATTTTTTAACCGTCGACCATCACTGTTACTCTTATCAAGTTCAGGAAAATTCCGTAAAAAAAACTGAAGAAACTAATTATGAATGTCATCACGAAGAGGCAGATACAAGGATTATTTTTCATGCTTCTAAAGCGGAACCAGGCTCAAGAGTTTTAATTAAAGCCTCTGATACTGACGTTTTGATTATTTTGTTAGGAAATATGCACAAACTTATCGGATCAGAAATTTGGCTTGCCAGTTCAGCTACAAAAAAAGAGTAATAATCAAACTGTTGATTGTATTAATTGCACCGATTTAGCGTTGGAGTTAGGAATTAAATTATGCCAAAGTCTTCCAGCATTCCATGCATTTACAGGTTGCGATTACACGGCAGCATTTTACAACAAAGGGAAAGTAAAACCTTTTCAGCTATTTTCAAAAAATGAAAAATATCAAACAGTTTTTGCGTCATTAACAGATGTTGCTGATATTTTCATTGGTGAAAAAATGAAGACTGTTCAAGAATTTACGTCTAGTATGTATGGTATCAGGAACTGTACCAGTGTGAATGATGCGAGACATCGCATTTTTTTGAAGAATTACTCTGCAAAAGAAGACAGCGAGCACTTTAAAAAAAAAATAAAAGGCTTCGACTCCAACTCCATACCACCATGCTGGATATCATTAACTCAGAAAATTTTACGAACTATTTTCGTAAATTCCATGTGGCTTAATGCAACGGATCCAATATGCGTGAAACTTCAGCCTGAGAACTGCGGTTGGTTCTTAGATGAATATTTAAAACCAGTAGGATTCATTGGGGATCATACACCTTTAAAAATAGAAGACATTGTCGAAAAAACAGAAACGGAGACAGATGACGAAGAAGATTCAGAAGTTGGAGATCACAGTTATATGTCCGATGACTCGGAATCTGAATAATTTTAAAAAATTTTGTATTTTAAATTTTTTTCAATAAACAGAAGTATTCTTTTAATTGTTGTTTTTTATTTCGGCTCCTAATAATAAAGATAAAATTTGCCAGATTAGTAATATATATGTATTACTCTGTCTTTTTTACTAAAGATGTGTATATACTTTAGTGTCACATAAACAATAAACATAGATAAATAATTAATTGATTAAAAAATAAAAAATTAAATAACTATTTCTCTATATTAATAATTAACTACTCCAAAATAATGAACAGCATATACGAGTCTATCGCTATCCTTTTCATTTCCAAGCACAAATAGCATGCGCACTCTCCTTCTTTAAATGGGCGGACTTTAAACAGCTGCTACGCTGCGTCCTTTTATACCGCATGGGATGGTTGGTCTGGGACCTCTCTCTCACACACATTCACTCGCAGCGATATTTTATTATTTAAAATTCGACAACCGTAATTCGGGACTGATTTTTCGCAGGCAACCCTATACCACCGTGTTCCTTATGAAATAATCTTTCATTTTATCTAAAATTGATTCAATAATCAGACCGTTGCAAAATGCTACTATAGATTTACCTGTTTACACCTGGCAACCCGTGGTTGTGACCGGAAAAAAATAGGCAACCTAACGTTTGCATATTCTATGGGCTTCAAACTTTCGATTGGTATCAAATTTATTTAATAATCACACCGGTGCAATGTTTAAAAAAATTTTTTTTTTAAATTATTAATTAAAAATACTCTGGACTGAAATTTGTTAGGCAACCCATATAGGATATATTTATTGGCATATTTAATAACATAAAAAATACGTCTCATTAAATAAGCATCTCGGTGAAGGTCGTTGTATAGCGGGACCCTATACTATATCATGGTTGTATGTGCAAGATGTGAAGATGATGCCTCTGAAGCTACTCAGTTTTCTGTATGTCTTTATTTTTTGATTTTGCGTGTTCTGAGATAACGGAAAAGGGTTATCGAAAGCTTGGTGATCACCAAGCCACTTGGAGTTGTGCAAACTGCAAAAGTGGAATCAGCACTAACTGCTCGTCTTATAGATAATAAATCATGGTGTGATGAGGTGCCAACTGTACTACTAGGGTTAGGCGTAGCATGTAGAAGTGACAATGGAGTGAGTTCGCAGAATATGTGTACGGAAAAACACTTCGGCTACCAGGAGATTTTTATAATATCCCTGATAATCCAAGTATTAGCGATGACGTATTAATATTATGAATATGTGTATATATAATATATATATTAAGAAAACTAGGAACGGTCGCATAGTTAAGCCTTGTGTTACTTTAAATTTATTTTACGTAACCAGCCTTAAACATAGAGCTCAAATTCCTACGTTTACATTTCAACAAATGAACTTTGATTTTAAAAGTAAACAACTTATTTTTCTGAGTATTAAATAACTTATTGCACCGAAATATATCAAAGGTGTACCTTGATCAAGAATGGTCAGGTATTATCGGTAAATATATTCTTACAACATATTATTATTGTAACAGTTAAAAATATAATTATAGATGTATAATTTTGGATCATTCTTGTATATTCGCTGCACATTACAGCACTGCAATTAAATACTTAAAATTAGAAACAATAGGCAAGCTTATATAGCAAGGCAGAAGTTATCATAGCCCAAAACAACGCTGTGGAGTCGCGTATAATATAATATTGGTTTTGCGGCATGTGGGACGGCTGCAGTTATAATTATAGCTCTGATATTATGGCGTTCATATCGCCATCGCGTCAGAACATGGATCCATAAAGAAGTCAATAATAATAAGTCTGGAGGAATTCGGATAGCATTGCCAGGATCGATAAACACGCGCACGGTACCTCAGCAACATTTTGCAGCAAGTTACGCATAGTGTTGTGGTATGCAGTGAATCTAAATATAATAACATATGTAACCAATTACTTTTTTCTATCTATGTGTCATTGAATTTTATTGCTAATGTTTTAATGTGTTGTAACAAATAATCGTATTGTAAAATTTTGGGCAAATTTGGGGGATGTAGTGTAGGGAACATGTAAGCGTGTAAGGCGGAATGCTTAGGTAAGCAAAATGCATCGTGCGAGGAGAAGTATGAAAGGCAGGCGGCCACTGCGAGCCGACCCATGCGTGAGTAAGGTTGTCGCCTTTGGGGTAATAAATTTTAGTTAAAACAATTGACTTTTAAATTATCCCAAACCTCAATCGCGGGGACGAGTCAAGCACCGCCGCGAAAAATGGTTAACTGGTCAGCAAAAGGTTTTTATTTAATCGGACATATCGTGTCCGATTAAATAGCCCCGTAGACAGGAGCGCCTTTTTGACCCAAATCAAAGAAAAAAATCCCAACTCTTTCGGTTTCCTTTGGCATTGCTACAGTACACCCACTAAATTGATGTACAAAAGTAATTTTGTAGACTGGGCCGTTGGTTGTCAACAGGGCGATCCCCTCGGACCAGCCATATTCAGCCTCGCGATTCACCTCATCATCACCCGTTTGAATTCAAAATTTAATGTGTGGTACTTGGACGACGGAACCCTAGGTGGTGATGCAGATATTATGATTATGAGAGATTTGAAATATATCTGAATTCGAATCAATCGGCTTGCATCTTAATATGTCCGAATGTGAAATTCATATACCCCTGCGTCCTCAAATAAGGATGAGATTATCTAAAAATTTAACCTTATAGCACCCAACATTACAATCATTGACGATACCTCTCTTCGCCTCCTAGGTTCACCAGTTAAGGATGAATCGATTCCGTCGTTTATAAACGATAAAATTCAAAATTTTAATTATTGTTCAGGCCGCTTACTTCAAATTTACGGCCATATGGCATTTTGGATAATTTAATTTTGTTTATTTGTTCCCAAAATTTACACATCTTTTACGATGTTGTCAATTCTGGAAGCATCATTTTACAGACACTTAACGACATCGTGAAAATACTCTCATCAACGTTTTGAATATTGACCTACAAGATCGCATCTGGGCCCAAGCCTCGCTACCAGTGAGGTCTGATGGTCTGGGTGTACGCAAAATTTCGAGTGTGGCCGTTCCAGCATTCCTGTCTTCAGTACATAGCACCAAAAAAAATTCGAGACATACACTGTGCTGAACTGTAGCCAGGAATGCTTGGCTGGTGGCTTGTCCGGGTAGCAGTCTGCCCACTGTCCCCTCTATACAGGGGTCCTGGGACGGACCGATCTGCGAACTGTCACGTAAAAAAACTATTGGAAACTTCAACTAAGTTATCCAGATCGAGCCCGACTTTTAGCTACCTCTGTATGGGAATCAGGACTTTGGTTGCAGGCCCTACCGTCATTGACTATAGGGACATTAATGGATGCAGCCGAGTTCCGATCGAACCGCGACCAGAAACAGTCGATTTAAAATTTGCTCCGTCGAAATAAATTCGAAAAAATAGGGTTTTTAGACCGTACAGTGTTGTGCAAATTGTCATCTAGTCGTAACAGTGAGGCGTATGCGCCTAAACAAAAACCAGTTTCGCAGCGAATTGGATAAAAAGTTATTAAGAAAAAACTATTTTTCAGATTTTCAAAAATTCATATCTCGAAAACGCGATCGAGGACACCAGTGTTTTAGTGGCGGCTTTGGTGGGGCTCAGGTGCCCCCACCCCGCAAAAATACCTCTGGCAACATTCCAACTCCATCTGTGAAGATATACGAAGAAAAGTGAAAAAACGAGGTCTCACTTTCGCCAGATTTGATCGTATCTAAAAACTAAATACCACTAGATTCAGCGTCAAAAGTTGCCAGATACAACCTTAGGACTGGATATAGTTTTCGAAGAAAAAATTAATATATGCTTTAAATTTAAAACTTGTCCTAAGTATAAATGGAGCCCGGAGGGCAATCTTATTCCCGCTATGGCGGAAGAAATCAACGCGGAGCATTTCAGGGTGGCAATCCCCCTACGCGCGATCGCGATCAAAGAAGAGCTTACAATTACCAACAGAGGCAGGACGTGACCGGAAATAACTGGGCACAGTTCCAAGAATACGCTCCTCCACAGCCCAAGCCTCGTGGCCAGACAAAAAGAAGTGCTGCGTGGAAGGAGAAGAAGAATACCCAACCAAAAGAAGAGAAAGTTGAGCCGAAGCCAATTCCGGCCGCTAAGGATTATTCAGCGAAGACCGAAGACAAGCCACGTGATGAACCGCTCTACGATCTGGGGCCGCATACCACTGGTATACCGGTACAAGAGGTTTACAGCCAGTATATGTACGGAGCCCCCAAAAAAACCACTTGCTTAGATAAGTTGCGATACACATCTTTCGTGAAAAATACGCGTAATAAAAAACAAGTCAACTTAGCTTCTCTTCCTCCAACCTCAGTAGCTGCTCATCAACATCTGTTTCGGGTATATTACCAAGTTCAAGTGTGGCTTGGTAATCAGCTGGACCCTAAAGACTGGGGTTGGAAGTTGATCGACAATACACTAGAGCCAGTTCAAACTTTACTTCCACCAGCACCTGAGAAACTTCTCAACACAATATTTTGCAACTGCAAGAAAGGGTGTAGTGCAAAATGTGGTTGCAGAAAAGTTGGACTGTTTTGTTCCCTGGCATGCACACACTGTCAAGGCCGATCATGCTCGAATGTTGAGTCACCAACTCTTGAAGATTCGTTTGATACCGATCAGGAATCGCTATTGGGGCAGTTTACGTGTGAAATAGAACAAGAAGAAGAAGAAGAACAAGAGGATGAACAGGAAGAAGAAGGAGAAGAAGATCAAGAAGAAGAAGAAACAGAAATCTTGGACAGTTATGAATCAGACGACTAACTTTTATTTTAAGTATTTTATTTAATTACACCGCCGTTGTTTTTGCCCACTATAATATATAATATTATTTTGCAATAGTTTTAAAACATATAAAATCTCAGCAGACCCGTGGAATAGGCCTACTGGGGAAACCACGTTAAAAAAAACGCGCTTTGTACACTACCTCATAGGTGGCGTGGAAACGTGTGCAAAATAGAGGGATTACGACTGATCCAACTTTTCGGAACGTTATATCTCCAAAATGGTGGCTTTTAGGAAAAAAATTATTGATATATTTTTTGTAGAGAATTTTGTGATCTACAATTTTGTACTGGGGTAATTTTGCGAAAAAACTCACCGTTTCGCTAAAAATCGCAAAAAACTCATTTTTTTGACCTTTGACCCCGTGCCAAATTTTTAGCACACCTCGGAACGATGAGGACTTTTGAGATTTTCTTTATAATGATGTTTTGAACAACTATGCCAATATTCAGCTTTATGGGAATTTATGTAAACTTGAATGTGTAAATAGACCGGACTATAAAAGTGAAAACTTTTGAGGACTAAATTTGTTTTTTGGGCTAACTCAAAAAAATTGTTCTAAATGCAAATGCTTTTAAAAATCACAGAAACTAGATATATAAATTAAAAACTAAGACAGTCTCCAGATGAGCTTGACTGGGCCGTGTCCGCCCCTTACACCATGCAAGAATCAACACAACTCCCAGCCGAGGGAGGAGCCCAGGGCTATGAGTTATCGGACGATGATCAGGAGTGGAGTGAAGCATATACGGATTCCGAAGAAAGTCCACAATCTCAAGACCATTCAAGGCAACCCTACTGTAAGACCCGCTTTGAGAAAGATGCCTTCGAAAAATTATAAGCTTTAGTGAAGTTGTTTTAGGTTAAGATTTTGTGGTAGAGGGATGTTAGGATAAATTACTCTATATAACCGGCCTGCGCGCCGGCGAGGAGCCAGTGCAATAAATGCCTATATCTTAAACGCACGCGTTTTCATTTATAACAGCTACATGCAAAGGGATCATGTTGAACAAAATGATATCAGCTCAATCATCCCAGAAAATACGCGATATTTTCTCCCACAAAAGTATTTGGGTATAAAAATTATGATAGAAATATAAACACCAGTAATGTTCGATCTGATCCCGCCATCTCCCTTTCACCATCTGACAACCAGACGCACCGGCATGCGGCATCGATATATGGTGGATATTCCACCTATGAGAACGAAGCGCTTCGAATCCAGCTTCATCATACGCACCGCAAAAGAATGGAACTCATTGCCGGAGTCTGTCTCTCCCGATACTTATAACCTGGATGACTTCAAGTCTCGTGTAAATAGGTACCTTCTAGGTAAGCGTGCTACATCGAAGACCACATCTTTGCTCCACATAGGGCAAGATTGTGGTCAAACGCGAACCTATACTACAATAAAAAAAAATATCCGTAAAAACAGAACAATTGAAAGAGTTTTACTCTCGCTGCAGAGATTCCCTCATCACAGGCTGCAAAGGAATAAAAAAAGGTACAACTTCTGTGACGATTTACTTCAACTTTTAAAATTAATAATCAAACAAGAAACGTTTGTCCATCCATTTTACCGCTTATGCAAAAGTTGCCGCGAATCGTCTATAATGATGACTATCTCCAAAATATTGACGATGAATGGAGAATGCTAAAAGTGGTAAATAAATCAACACTATATGAAATTAGCTCACAGCAAACCGATGAGTTTTGGATTAAAACAATAAAATACGTGCAGGAACGGAGAAAGAATACAATTTCCTGCGGCCCGGCGGCCTGTCGTAAGAGGCGACAAAACAACCCACAGCCAGGTGGTAGGGCATTTGCCCGACTGGATGGCTACCACCCCTGGTCTAGAGTATGCCGCCATAATAACCCTGTGTTGTGTTTCGGCATTAGTGACCAGGTTCCAGGCTCCCTAAAGAGAGCAGCAGCGCATTCGTAGCACCTTTGGTGTTGCAAATGTCCATAGGCGATGGTAACCGCTGTCCATCAAGTGGGCCGTCTGCCTGTCTGCTGATCTCCTACAATAAAAAAAAAAAAAAAAAAGAACAAAAACATTAGCATTTTTTGCTGTAATTGTATTTTTTTTATTCCCCTCCGCTAGACGAACAAGATTTGTCCGGCCTTTTTATCTCATTTTTTTTTGCATTTTTACAAAAAGGTCTTTAATATATTATACTTTTGTTTTTTTACTTTTTCGCTATTACAATTGGCTTATTTTCTACTTATTTATTTTAATACTACATTTTGTTTTTTTGTTTTATACATTAACCTATATATACTATACTATATATTTTATAATGTATACTTATTTATCTAGTCTTATTTCTACGTATTACTTTTTTAACTATATTTAAACAATATTCTAAGAAATCGTCTATTTTATCCTTTGACATGAGCTCCGACATGTTTTTATACATGATCTCTACCTTCAGTTTACATTGTAGATCGTATCGCTCCCGGGAATATACAGGGCACCAGAACAGGATATGTGGCACATCCTGAACCTTGTCGTCGTCGCAAACGCACGAGAGACTCTCTTTGCACCCGAACCGGTTCAGGAACTGCGAGAATCCCCCGTGCCCTGTAAACAATTGGGTGTGCGGGCCGGTGAGGCCGACCTGCCTAACAGTCTTGTGGGCCCGCGTGACATTCGGGAAAAAGAATTTCGTAACGGACGCAGTTGACTCCTGACAGTATCTCCGGTTTCATTCGTCAACCGTTCCCATTCGGAACTGTCGTTTGACGAAGAAAACCGGACACTTGTCGTAAAGTGGCTTCGCCTTCAAAGAAAGCCCAGCCACTTTCGCCTAATCGTCCGCCCGCTCGTTTTCTCGTATGTAGACGTGGGCCTTTACCCAGAACAGGTCGACAGTCTTCCCTTCATTCCTTGCTGCCATGATGTTGCCTCGTGATTCTGCTGCCAGTGGATTGACAGAGCTCCAGCTGCACAGCACCTACAATGCCGATCTGGAGTCACTGTATATGCCAAAGCTGCTTTAATTGTATTATGTTTGCCACACTCGAGCGCAGACTGCGAGCGTATCTTCCGGGAAGTAAATAATATGAAAACGAGACCTAAAAATAAACCACGGTAATTGTATATATACAAATTCAAGTACCAAAAATGAAATATAAAAACAATATGACCTACATTCGAGAGAAATAGAAGTACTAGAAACTATTCAAAACCTATATTATATATATTAGGGTGGGTCAAAAAAATCAACTATTTTTTTTTTTACAATTAATACGGAAAAATGGGTTACTAGGCACCTTAAAAAATTCTCACCAAATATGAACTCTTAATTTTAATATTAAGATCCTCCGCGTCGCAGTTTTTCATTTTTTTCTCAGTCCAATAGAAAAAAATTCATTCCTCATCATTAATTGGTCGTACAGAAAAAATTTTTCTAAGAATTTTGTAGGAAATTTAATGCTCTACAAAAAAGGTATCTTATGTTTTTTCCGTAAACCTCACCATTTCACTAATATTGAAGATTTAAGATTGATTATTTTAAGTCAAATGTCACTTTTGTTTATGAATTTTATAACTCGACAAGAAATGGCTATTATTGAATAGGCAATAGAAATTTTTGTAGCAAATTAACTGCTCTATAAAAATGGTATCTTATGTTTTGGCGATTAAATTAAGCGTTCAAAAGATATTCATCATCAAACTTTCATGTATACCGATTTTAAGAGTTTTTGATTAAATATTCAAAAAATTTCAATTTAATCTATCAGTTTTGAGAAAATTTACACGAAAAAAATTTTTTTTTATCAACTGAGAAACTTCAAAATGTTTTTCAAGCTTTTTTTATGTGTAAGTATTTTTATCTACATTTAAAAAAATAAATTGTACATTATTTATCGCTTAGTTAATCATTTATAAATAAAAAAAGCAAAGTTATCATTATAAATATATTATGATTTCAGTTTTAGAGAAAAAAATGTCCAATTAGTTATAAGAAAGTTTTTTATTTCAATTTTCAACTGAGCTATTTATTTTCAAACAATTTTTTGTTGCAAGTAGGGTAGTTTTTTCGATGCTCTTTCACAACTTGCAATAAAAATTGAAATTGCTCTTCGTCTTTCGTTAAGCATTGGTTATATTCACTTACTAATGCGACACCTCGCTCTGCCACATCATTAACAACTTTCAATTGTGCGAAAAATTCTTTATTTTCATTATAACTCTCATCAGTAGACCATAAATCAATATTTTTGTCAAGAAAATCATACGGCAGATCAAAGATCTCAAAAAGTTTTAATGACTTCTTAGAAACAAAGTCACTTATATTTTTTTGCAGAATTAAATGTAAATTTTTTCTATCAATTCTCTAAAACTGAAATCATAATATATTTATAATGATAACTTTGCTTTTTTTATTTATAAATGATTAACTAAGCGATAAATAATGTACAATTTATTTTTTTAAATGTAGATAAAAATACTTACACATAAAAAAAGCTTGAAAAACATTTTGAAGTTTTTCAGTTGATAAAAAAAAATTTTTTTCGTGTAAATTTTCTCAAAACTGATAGATTAAATTGAAATTTTTTGAATATTTAATCAAAAACTCTTAAAATCGGTATACATGAAAGTTTGATGATGAATATCTTTTGAACGCTTAATTTAATCGCCAAAACATAAGATACCATTTTTATAGAGCAGTTAATTTGCTACAAAAATTTCTATTGCCTATTCAATAATAGCCATTTCTTGTCGAGTTATAAAATTCATAAACAAAAGTGACATTTGACTTAAAATAATCAATCTTAAATCTTCAATATTAGTGAAATGGTGAGGTTTACGGAAAAAACATAAGATACCTTTTTTGTAGAGCATTAAATTTCCTACAAAATTCTTAGAAAAATTTTTTCTGTACGACCAATTAATGATGAGGAATGAATTTTTTTCTATTGGACTGAGAAAAAAATGAAAAACTGCGACGCGGAGGATCTTAATATTAAAATTAAGAGTTCATATTTGGTGAGAATTTTTTTAAGGTGCCTAGTAACCCATTTTTCCGTATTAATTGTAAAAAAAAAAATAGTTGATTTTTTTGACCCACCCTAATATATATATATATATAGCCCAGTGTACATTGTCATTCTCTGCGCTGCGCAGTATTTTACAGACTATACACGCATAGTACATACATCACTTGTTTTTTTTAAAATTCCAAATTAATATTTTGTATAATAACGCAGTTTTCCTAGATTTCCCTAAAAATCTGACGATTTTGGAATTAGTATACGTCAACCCTAAATTTGTTTAAAAATAAACAATACTCGGACCTACAACTACGGGACCAGTGGTGGTTGACAAACTCCCGTCCCAGTGTTGCCATATATACGGATTTGTCCATATTTGTACGGATTTCGGAAGTCCAATACGGATGACCCATGATAACGGATCTACGGTCCATGATACGGATTTACTTTAGACAAATTTAGCCTCATACAGACTCTAATAATCAGATACAGAGCATACAACGATTTTTTTTATCCGAGCCGAACATAATTTGAGTTTGAATGTAATGGAACATTTGCCACAACAAATCAACCCTTAACCCCTACATATATGTTGTACTGATTCTGCTATTGCAAAACAACTCAATTGCGGACGAACTAAAACTACGGCAATAATTACGTCAATTACTGGAAAAACAGGTAAAATAATGTTATTGAACAGTGCCGAATTCGCAAATTTTCTCTGCTTGTTGATGAAAGTACCGATATGGGATGTGTGAAAACCTTTGCATGGTGGTAAGATACTTTATTTAATGGTGAAAAAAGTACCGACGCATTTCTGGGGCTAATACCACTGCGAGATGCAACTGCTCAAATTCTCTACGATCACATAAAAAATATCTTTGCAGACAATGAGATCCCGTACATAGAAAACATGATTGGATTTGCCGCAGATGGTGCCAACACTATGATGGGCCAACACAACTCTTTGGCATCTAGATTTCTTACAGACATTGCTCATCTATACATAGTTGAATGTATCTGCCATTCCTTTCTTATGCGCTTCGTAGAGTATAACTATTTTAACAGTCCGAAACAAAGCGCACAGTTAAAGGAATTTCAAGAATTTATAAGTTTAAAACCGCATAAGTCATTACATCCCAGTCAGACGCGATGGTTGTCATTGCGTGCTGTAGTTTCCAGACTTTCAGAACAGTACCAGGCCCTCAGACTCGGCTCTCTCTTCAGCCATTAAACGAGTCGCACTTTGTATTCTTTTATTTTATTAAAATATAGGAAAGTAACGTCCAGTCCATCTATCCTGCACATAACATGATGTCAGAAGTAAAAAAGAAGTCAAAAATGTATAAAAAGGAAGCAATATGGACAAGGATGAGGTACTTATCGGACGCACGAATAGTAAGTCTACGTCTCCAACTATGTTTGGACTTAGTCCACTCATCTTCGTAATTCTAACATGCCGTTGTCATGGTAGAACTGGTACACACAGCTTGAAACATACTTACGAGCAAATAACTTGGAAGAGGAAAGTGAGCAACGAAAAAGTCACCATCTCGTTACACTACATTAGCCCATCCTGCACATAACAAAAACATGATGAAATTATTTGCTTTCTCCACTTTCTATTGACATCTCTTATATGTGTAGATAATTTCATTATTTTTTAGTAACCTATCCTTACCGGCTTTTTTGTGTCCATACCATATTTTTTTCATTGATTATTTATTGAACGAATCTAAATATTCTTTGTATACCTGTTACCGACTCGAATATCTGGCGTCGACTTTAATTACCCGAAAGTGCATCTGTTGCCTCACTAGTTTAAATGTCATGTCAAATTACATTAGAAAAAAGAAATAAATTCCTCTTCCGTTCTTAATATTAAATAGCGTCATTTCATTTCTTGCACAAAATCACCGCTTCCCTTTGTAGAGACTCCAAACATTACCCAAAAGCACGAGCCGGCTACAACACCAAACGCGACATCTTCATAATAGCTATAGAAATTCAGGCTATTAATAACCAACTACAAAGAACTTTTTCATGCTTTCAAATTTTGCAATACGGCAGAAATGCCCTGTAACGTTATCAATTTATTATCAAGTTACAAACAATTTAGAAGAGATGGACAATTTTTTGGAAGTAGAAGAGATTAGTGAAGAATCAAATCTTCTTCATAAGAAGACCAATAAAGCATTAATTCGTTTTTTTTACCTAATATTACAATATAGTCCAACTGATTGCCGAATGACGTCACTGCGATTTAGGACTCAGTAGAAAAAAGACGTGCGCGCGGTATCATTCCGAATTAAAATAATTTCGTTTTAGACCTTTTTAATGTTTTACTTATTAGATTCAGTTCTGATCCATAATTCCTTAAAATATTATAATTTTCTTATAGTTATATGAGCCAAATGTGTAACAATTAATATTTTTTTAGAAAACAAATATTTAGAATTATAAAGAGAAAAAATACCAGTGAGGGCTCTAAAGTTAAGTGCTTAAGCATTCAATACTGAAATATCACCAAATGCACAAACTCCGGAAAACGAATTAAATAATGCAGCCCTAATAAACAGCATTTAAATAATATCACTGGTCCAGCTGTCCGCATCCTTAACTCAAATTCCTCATGATTGGAAAGGCTTAAAAGGAGCCTTAATTAATAACTTTTCGGATCACAGGGATGAATCAACCCTTTATACTGATCTGCCCATTTTAAACCAGGGTTCGGATACTCCCCATATATTTTATGAGCGTGTCCCAAATTTATTAAGTACCATTATGACATATGGAGTTGCATGAATCTGTAAAAACCACCATAGAAGCAAAACGCGAGCCTTATAGACCGAGCCTCTAGGCTCACGTGTTCGGTGTATGAGGCCAGAATCACTGGAAAAGGCCTTACTATTTGCACAAGAAGAATTGAACGTACTATATTTACAATACAGAAACCCTCCCTCTACTTTATCTAAGCCCCAACTTAACGGACAAAGACAAAATTCGGTCAAAGCTCCTCTTTATAATTCATCCCCAATTTATCAAACATAGCAACCAAGAGCCTCGTTCTATGGCCCCTTTACACAGCCATTGCATACTGGACAACGAATCACAATCAATTTTAACCAACCTCAAAGATTTTTACCTAGTAATAATCCAAAATTTTTGGCTAATAATAATGCATCTCCCTTAAATAATTTCAATTCCATCAAAATAATTTCCGCCAGCATTAAGTTCCGTGGGAAAATAGACCCAACATGCAAGGTCCTTCAAGGACCCAGCAATTCTGACTTCCTCATGAAATGTCTTAAACAATCATTAAACTCTACAAGTACGACTTTCAAAATGAATTTTTAAACCCAAAAACAAATTACATTTTCCAAAACAACAAGAGACTTATAAAGCGTTGAAACATTTCCGACCATGTATTGGTATTCTAACAACAATACCTTTGGCTTTCGCTTGAAATGCCTTAAACAATCGTTAAACTCTAAAAGTACGACTTTCAAAATGATTTTTTAAACCCAAACAAATTACTTTGTAGGGACACAAGTAGCGACCAGGGGCGACGTAGGCCGATTGTCAGTTGGCTCGTGGCCGTGTACTGGTGCGCCGTTGTTCATCGCCCGCTCTTAGATGTGTACGTGACTGTGTAAATGATTACATAATTTTACTTGAAAAAACATTTTTATTTTATGTTGTCCCGGTAGGAGAACACGCGATAAATATAAATAAAGGACAATTTAAGATATCAAGAACTCGTAACCGCACACTGGTGACCCCGACGTGATAACAATATATGGAAAGTAATTTGTGCACGTCAATGGCATTCCAGCTCGCAGTCACTCTCGCTGCCGAGTTAGTCTCATACCTCCCTGAATCTCCACGCTTGCACGGGGATGAGCGAGGCGCATACGAGGATGAAATAGGTGGTGGATGGACTATCGGGCCACAGAACTTTAGCAATAGACATCCATACCACACGACTTCAAACATAGACTACGGAACAGAGGAGGAAGTGCGTGTACGCATAAGGAAATTGCTACATGGTTATGCCTTTGCTTCTGTCTCACCCGTGCAACAGCACGCTCAAAATTACGCTACATTAGGAAGTGCGGACATACTCGAGAATGGAGAATATATAGGTACTGAGACTCACTGGCAGAACCAGAGACCGGACTTGTCGTCTCCACAATATCAGTGTAATGTAGCTAACTCCGCATACCGCATCTTGCTAGGCATGGGGTTCATTGTCAAAAACGACTTCTCCTATAGATTCCGGAATCCCGATGGGGTCTCAAACGTATTGACTATGCAGGGGGTTTCCCTAACACTGTCACTTGGCTTAGCTCTGACAAAAAGCGACGTTTCTCGGCAAGCTTGGTCAGGGTTAGGAGTAAACGAAGACCCCTTTTCACAAACGCCTATACGCGGATGGGTGGCTGACATGACGCAGGGCATGGTATTGGCGTCCAATATTGACACTTACATGCAACAGCATATCAACGGGAATTTTTCTATCTCGTAGGAAATTGACTCATATTGTGGAACACACCCTGGCGCTGAGTCGTGGGTGAGCCATGTGTGTATGCCTTACCCTGCTTTTTTGCAATGGGCTAAACAATTCAACATAGACATGGTGGGTGAATACACCATTTCGGACGGAGTCATCAACGCTGATGTAGAGTCACCCCACCTGCTTGTCACAGAGAAGTGCGGTGTTTCGGTTTCATGGCTCGGTGCCATACAGGATACGTATGCCTACTTACCAGCAGTGTTCATGGGGCACTGTAATGCCGTGCCCTATATGGTCCCATTGTCAATTGAGGACTGGCAACTGTACTCTTGCTCATCTGATTTGGTGCACCCAGTTCCTGCCGGCATGATGTCAAATTTGTTCACTCTTTCCATTAACAATAGATATAGGCACACTAGTAGACCTGGTAGTGTCATGGTTATTAATAAAAAGTCCATGAAAAAAGACTCGAAAAACTGGGTGGTAAGTGATCTCCAACATCCTGATCCTCCTAACAGTGGTTTTTTACGAGAACGGGGGCGACCAGAATCATCGGACCAAAACTCGCAACTGCCTGGGACCAAAGTCCTCCCGACACAACAGATAGTAGAACCAACCCCCCAGGAAGAACCACTTCAAGTCAAACCTTAGCCTAGCACAACCAGGACACGACACCGCCTGTCAACATGTCTGTTGGTATTTCCGATAACCCCAAAAACAGATGGCTCGGCCATACTTGGGACCAGTCTGAAACCCCTCCTCCTCACAGCTACTATAAAACCTGGAAAATCGAAGACTGCGTTGGTCATACCTGTGCGAGAGGTAAGAACTATAGCGATGATGTTTAAGGGTTTCGAACCAGTCAAACCTCCTCGGAGTGCAGCCTACACTGCAATTGAGTCTTATGCGACGAACAGTGATCGAGCGGCCACTCAACCATACTTAAGCGCCGCCCGTGGTGTGTTAGCAAGAGACGTACCGTCTATTCAAGAGATAGTGTCATACGTGTCTGCTTATAATGCATCCTACATAGACACTGCACCAGCCTTGCGAGGTCTGCTGTATATATACCCAAGACCACGAGATGTTTGGGGTTTTGATTCCTTTGATGCCAAATTCGTCAGACGTCTCAACTTACCAACACGAGGATCAGATGGAGTGCACTGGCACCAAATTGCTGAAGCAAACAGATTGCCAGTTCGCATCGTGGCAGTGACATTGCCAGCGTTTGCCGCCCATCTCAAAAACCTAGACCCCGCTATGGCTGCAGAAGGTGACAATGGTGTGGCACTCTCAGGCATGGACACATCTTGGACTGCAATTCCAATCAGTTCAGATCTCCTAGGCAGCCCATGGCTTTTAGAATACTTGATGACATATTTGTCTACCGCAATGTGGGCTGGTAGAATGAGTATATTGTCGCACGCAACCTTACAGACAAATCAGCGAATGCAAAGTACACCGGAATGCCCGCTGCACACCAGGTGCACATACCTGGACCAACAAAGCTAGTGCTCGTGCTGGTAGATGAAAACACATACGCCCAAGCTCTGACCATAAATGTAGTAGGTATAGGAAACTTAGATGTTTATCGTGGGACGAGAATAGCTACTGGAGAAGCGGCCTTTAACACATTCTGGGTTAACGCACAGAATGCCTTCTACGCCTTATACACTGGCGCAAACTATCCAGCTTCATGCCAAAACATGGTTTGCGCATTACAAGATATGGATGTCCTGAGAAGCTAACAAGCGACCAGGGCAGACAGTTCGAAAGTACATTATTTAGTAAATTAATGAAATTTTTAGGTATTGATAAAATAAGAACAACGCCATACCATCCGCAAAGTAACGGCGCCGTAGAACGGTGGCACCGTAGTTTTAAAGCAGCGTTGATGGCGAGGTTAAATATTAGTAAGTCACGGGTTGAGGAGATGTATACAGTCATGCTAGGGTTGCGTACAGCGCCTAGAAGTGATACTGGAGTGAGTGCAGCGGAATTAACTTTTGGCAGAACATTAAGGTTACCCGGAGAGTTTTTTGAAACAAGCAACGATAAAATCACCGAGGGTGACGAATATGTTAAGCACTTACGAGACGTAATAAATAACTTAAAACCCAGACCAGTAATTAATAGGGATTCACGAACTATTTTTGTACATCCGGATTTAAAATTATGTAAAAAAGTTTTTGTAAGGAACGATTACGTAAAAGCATCACTTCAGCCACCGTATTCAGGGCCATTTGCTGTTACAAAACGTTTAGATAAGACATTTTTAATACAATTGCCTGAAAGACAGTCACTTATATCGATAGATTGTTTAAAACCTGCTTATGAGCTCGACTTTGAATCAACTGGTTCGGACCCAGGTCAAAGTCGAGGTAAAAATGTTATTGTAGAGAAAAAAAAGTCACAAGAGAACACTAGTGCAGAAAATAATACAAAAGGGCAACCCACGACTCGTGCAGGCCGCGCAATAAAAACGCCGGTCAGATTTAATTTATAACTAGGACATTAGTGAGTCATCGTTTTGTATTATTTTGAAATGTAACTAAGTCAAATTATTTGAACGTTATTCTTATTGAAAATTTCGATACAAGTGGACTAACAAAAAGTTATAATGGGCAAATCACAGAGCAAAGACGTTATTATAGCACAAAATGCCTCTGCCGGCAATGAAGAGTTCCATGAAAATGTGATAATGGTTGGAAAAATCGCGACAGCTGTATTAGCGATATTAGCTATAATAATAATATATTGGTTATACCGGAGATGCAACTCCCACGCAAAGTCCTGGCTGCGAAAGCAAGTAAGAAAGGGAAATAATGTGGAAGTAGCGAGCATATCGCGAAACCCGCAACAAGTTGTTTTCACAACATAATTTCTTCAGATCCTCTTGTGTAATTGTGTGTTCTAATTTAGAGTAATATTAAGGTAAAATTCAATAAAATAAATATATATAGTTAATAAAATTTATTTTTAGTTTACGTTTATGACTTATATTTTTTTGTGTAATTTGTTTTTCTTATTTTTTTATTGCAAAATTTTTTTTTAAGGAGGGGGTTGATGTAGGGACTCAAGTAGCGACCAGGGGCGACGTAGGCCGATTGTCAGTTGGCTCGTGGCCGTGTACTGGTGCGCCGTTGTTCATCGCCCGCTCTTAGATGTGTACGTGACTGTGTAAATGATTACATAATTTTACTTGAAGAAACATTTTTATTTTATGTTGTCCCGGTAGGAGAACACGCAATAAATATAAATAAAGGACAATTTAAGATATCAAGAACTCGTAACCGCACAACTTTTTCCAAAACGACAAGAGACCTATACAGCGGTGAAACATTTCTGACCATTTATTGCTATTCTAAAAATACCTTGGACTTCCACTTGAAATGCCTTAACAATCGTTAAACTCTGCAAGTACCACTTTCAAAATGATTTTTTAAACCTAAACAAATTACTTTTTCCAAAACAACAAGAGACCTATACAGCGGTGAAACATTTCTGACCATTTATTGCTATTCTAAAAATACCTTGGACTTCCACTTGAAATGCCTTAACAATCGTTAAACTCTGCAAGTACCACTTTCAAAATGATTTTTTAAACCTAAACAAATTACTTTTTCCAAAACAACAAGAGACCTATACAGCGGTGAAACATTTCGGACCATTTATTGCTATTCTAAAAATACCTTGGACTTCCACTTGAAATGCCTTAACAATCGTTAAACTCTGCAAGTACCACTTTCAAAATGATTTTTTAAACCTAAACAAATTACTTTTTCCAAAACAACAAGAGACCTATACAGCGGTGAAACATTTCTGACCATTTATTGCTATTCTAAAAATACCTTGGACTTCCACTTGAAATGCCTTAACAATCGTTAAACTCTCCAAGTACCACTTTCAAAATGATTTTTTAACCTAAACAAATTACTTTTTCCAAAACAACAAGAGACCTATACAGCGGTGAAACATTTCTGACCATTTATTGCTATTCTAAAAATACCTTGGACTTCCACTTGAAATGCCTTAACAATCGTTAAACTCTCCAAGTACCACTTTCAAAATGATTTTTTAACCTAAACAAATTACTTTTTCCAAAACAACAAGAGACCTATACAGCGGTGAAACATTTCTGACCATTTATTGCTATTCTAAAAATACCTTGGACTTCCACTTGAAATGCCTTAACAATCGTTAAACTCTGCAAGTACCACTTTCAAAATGATTTTTTAAACCTAAACAAATTACTTTTTCCAAAACAACAAGAGACCTATACAGCGGTGAAACATTTCTGACCATTTATTGCTATTCTAAAAATACCTTGGACTTCCACTTGAAATGCCTTAACAATCGTTAAACTCTGCAAGTACCACTTTCAAAATGATTTTTTAAACCTAAACAAATTACTTTTCCCAAAACAACAAGAGACCTATACAGCGGTGAAACATTTCTGACCATTTATTGCTATTCTAAAAATACCTTGGACTTCCACTTGAAATGCCTTAACAATCGTTAAACTCTGCAAGTACCACTTTCAAAATGATTTTTTAAACCTAAACAAATTACTTTTTCCAAAACAACAAGAGACCTATACAGCGGTGAAACATTTCTGACCATTTATTGCTATTCTAAAAATACCTTGGACTTCCACTTGAAATGCCTTAACAATCGTTAAACTCTGCAAGTACCACTTTCAAAATGATTTTTTAAACCTAAACAAATTACTTTTTCCAAAACAACAAGAGACCTATACAGCGGTGAAACATTTCTGACCATTTATTGCTATTCTAAAAATACCTTGGACTTCCACTTGAAATGCCTTAACAATCGTTAAACTCTGCAAGTACCACTTTCAAAATGATTTTTTAAACCTAAACAAATTACTTTTTCCAAAACAACAAGAGACCTATACAGCGGTGAAACATTTCTGACCATTTATTGCTATTCTAAAAATACCTTGGACTTCCACTTGAAATGCCTTAACAATCGTTAAACTCTGCAAGTACCACTTTCAAAATGATTTTTTAAACCTAAACAAATTACTTTTTCCAAAACAACAAGAGACCTATACAGCGGTGAAACATTTCTGACCATTTATTGCTATTCTAAAAATACCTTGGACTTCCACTTGAAATGCCTTAACAATCGTTAAACTCTGCAAGTACCACTTTCAAAATGATTTTTTAAACCTAAACAAATTACTTTTTCCAAAACAACAAGAGACCTATACAGCGGTGAAACATTTCTGACCATTTATTGCTATTTTAAAAATACCTTGGACTTCCACTTGAAATGCCTTAACAATCGTTAAACTCTACAAGTACCACTTTCAAAATGAAATTTTAAACCCAAATATAATTATTTTTTCCAAAACAACAAGAGACCTATTACAGCGGTGACACATTTCTGACCATTTATTGCTATTCTAACAAAAATACCTTAGGCTTCCTCATGAAATGCCTAAAACAATAATTAACTCTACAAGTACCATTTTCAAAATGACAACAACCACACAGCTGCGACGACATATTTGTAACAATTCCTCTTATTAACCATATTTAAAATTCCTAAAACAACATTAAATTCAGTCACAACGTACTAATTTCCTTTCCGAACGCCACTCTATTAAAACGACAATTATCTTTCAAAATAAAAACAACAGAACTACACAGAGGATATATATTTTCTAACCGCTGCCATTTTCAATTAATCTAAAACAAACCCCAAAATAATGAATCAACCCTATTGACATGACATCAGTAAAATGATTTGCCCTAATTGGTTTTAGGGGGAACACTAAAAGGTTAGGTACAGCTGGAATAGATAAAGGACACTAAATAAGAGAATTAACTACTTTTTTATTGCACGACAGGCAGACGTCCACCTGATGGAAAGCTGTCACCATTGCCTGTGGGTATTTGTAATACCAAAGGCGCTACCGCTCTCTAAGGGGAGACTGAAATATATACCTACACGGAATACATGAAAGAAGACAGATCTTCTTTATGAAAAGAACTACCAAGTCTTAAACGAATTTTTACTCTTCTTGAGAGCTAGTCCAGGGCTTACGAAAGCATGAAAAACGCAGAGAGAAATCACAAACTCTCAGAAACATATTTCAACAAACCTAACTAACAGAAACCTATATCCTATAGAGAAACATAATTACGAGCAAACAAAACGATTTACATTATATTTACTGGAGCCTCACAACTCAAGGTTGTTACGATGACATACTCTAGAGCAGGGGTGGTAGCCATCCGAACGGGCAAATACCCTACCACATGGCTTTGGGTTGTTTTGTCGCCTCTTACGACAGGCTGCCCGGCCGCAGGAAATTGTATTCTTTCTCCGTTCCTGCACGGATAATTACTATTTTAACGTATAAGATAGAGAGATAGATTTTTTTTTAAATAGATAAAAAATCTTAATACTAAACTTATTACTAAAAAATAAATCAAATAAAACATCTTATATTTTAAATAACCTTTTTAATTTAATTCATAAAGGTACTCGTACACAGAGACAACATTCAGTCAATTTTGGCAAAAAAAATATTAATTCAGTTAATTAAACAAAAATGTAATTAAATTTAATTATATCTGTGTACGAGCCTCTTTTTTCTCTATATGCAAAACAAAAGCAACTTAACTGGGTATAATATAAATTTTACAATACTAATAACACAGGCCTGGCATAATTCTGTATGGATTGACCTAAGTTTAAGAATGGGGTAACAAATCAGCTAAAATAACTACAAGCGGTCGAAACTCGACCGTAATTAATTAAAATTTTACGTCTGAACATTATTAAGGTTCTATTGTCAAAAACTATAACTTGTATAATCACAGATTTCGCCAAGGCTACACTGTTAATTTGACTTGAACAAAAAACAAGAGTGTGTGTTAAATACATGATAGTGTGTGTAATATTTTTTAGGCTGAGTCTATTCGTACGGGCACCGTACGAATAAATATAATTTATTCGTCCAGTACCCGTACAAATAGTCACGTCGAATGGCTGAGTCTATTAAAACGGGTACTGAAAATGTTCTTAAAGAGGCTCGGCCAAAAAAAAAAACCTAACCTAACCTAATTAAAGATTGAAAATAAGTATTTTACGAAGTTCTTCCAATCCATACAAGAGCAGTACGCAAATACTCGCGTATACTTTATAGTAACATATAAGCAGATCTTGTTCCGTAATGTACAGCGCCAGTACACATGGGGACTAATCGTGTATTTGTCGAAAAATTATTTTTGGGTAGTTATAAAAAAAATAACCACGGAGGGTAAGGCGAGTGCTCCGCTTCGCTTCGCACCCGCCTTAGCCTTCTAACCTATATTAAAAATGTTCCGATTTGTTCATAATAAATAAATGTGCCGTGTATCTATACCCCACCCTCATTTTAGAATTTATTTATTTATTTTTATTTTCATGTTTTCAATAATTCTTTAAAACATGTCATTAAAAAAAACCTAACCTAACCTAATTAAAAAACAAGCCAATTATCCAATTCATTTTTAATAAAAAAAAAAAATTGAATGTCTGTACGAATAAATATAATTTATTCGTCCAGTGCCCGTACAAATAGTCACACCGTATTTTTTATTGATTTAATGTGTTTTTTTGTACATAATAAAAAAAATAGCATTCTGCACTCCTCTATATAAATTGTAAGTGTGCGAAATTTCAACTCCTCCATACTCCAAAGGGGTAGAAAAGTTTTTGCTCCATGTATAATGATAGTATTAAACACAATCATGTTGCGCTATGACTATGGGTCAGTCTGATAAACATTTTTAGTTTAATCAATCCATCGACGACTTTTCAACTTTATGGGACACAAACAAACAAAAGCAATAAAAATTAATAGAAATACGAATTATTTTATAATCGGCACACATTCTATAGCCTCAAGCTAAGCAAGTTACGCTTGGTATGGATGATATGCAACGGAACAAACTGGAGCCGATCGCACTCACCCAGACCATAGTAAATAACGGAAAGCTAAAATTAAGCAGTAAGACAGAACAATATTATATAAGACAAACAAGCAGTATAAGAAGCTTGCTAAATGTGCAAGAAAGTAATAGAAAGTAGAAAGTAGTGCCTGTTTAGAAACAATAGCTTTTACGAAAACATGTAATAGAACCATGGTTTGTAGTAACAAGTTTAGACCAGTATCGAACCAAAACTGTAAATTATTAGACATAGCAAAAATTTGTAATAGCATTAATTCGTATTGTAAAACCATTTTTTGAAAATAAAAAGAAAGACAATAAAATAAAATAAAAAAGCTACAGATCGAAAGAAATAAAAAAATAAAAATTGAAAGCTAAACATACCCCCAAAAGATAATTAACCCAGGCAATCTAGCTAGCCCGGAGAGAGGAATAAATAAAAATAACGGAAAGCTCGTTTCAGACATTTGCCACGCCAGGAATTGAACCCGGGGCCTCTGCGTTCCTAACCCGCTCAACCACAGAGGCTGTCAAATACAGGCTGGTATTATTGTAACAAACTAGCTGTCCCGGTAGACTTCAGAAAAGAGAAAAGTTTCAATTTTTATGCCGACAGCAGCGCCACCTGCCGGGTCCAATTGTGAACCAACTCAGAAACCTTCTCTGGCTCACGCACAACAACCCTGCTAAAGATCATCACATGATCAAATGTATAGTTTACGATTCTATAGAAGACATACAGACAAACATTCATTTTTATATATAAAGATAAGAGTCGAACCTGTGGAATTTATGCCAAGCCTATGTCATATTAATTGTTTTGACTTAAATTAAAATATTTTCGCATCAATATACTTGAGCAATGTTAGTATCAGTAGGACCTACTAATGCAAAATAGAACCAACCCACATACTGACAGTTTTTACAAAAAGCCGTTTTTATTAAAAATTTGCATTAAAAAAAATGACTACATTTTGGGGAAAAAAGTTGAATATTGTATATTATATTGTCCTATATATTGAAGTAAACCTTTTAGGTTTTCGGATTACCATGGGTCATGAATCTTGTTAGTTTATTATACCCTTGGGGCCTTACATATAATCGTTTCTTAAATTTAAAGAAACTGCTCAGCAACCGATTAGCGAAAATCTCACTCATAAACTCCTCTTTAGTTGAATATTTTGGGTACAACCTACGTTAATCACTAAAATTTCGTTTCGTAAACAAGAGGAAATACACTTTAATAAGTGAAAAAAAAAGATAGTCATTAATTAGGGTGTGATAATGATTCTCTTACTTAGGAGATACCTAATCGTTTCTTAACGAGATTATTATAAGTAAGGCCCCTGGTGTTTTGCGGGTTAGCTACTTCATGATAAAAAATGTTTTATTCTGTAAAAATTTTGTCAGATCTTGTTATGATTCTTATTGAGTCGATAGAAAGTGCATTTCGAGAGCCTTCTGCATCCTTAACCCAATTTTGGCATGTTTGTGGATTGGTTCTGTTTTGCATAAGTAGGTCCAATATATAAGATCACGTCATCCTTTATATTAGTAGATAAATAAACCTAATTTATTACAAAAAAAATACAAATTCTATGAGAAAATAAACTATAACTTCATCAAAATTCCTCCACTGCTAAGACTTTTATATGCAACTAGGATATGACCGAAACGGCGTCTACGCTCGACTTGATATCCCCGCGGGATTCCCGGGATAAAAAATATCACACATTTTATTACATGAAGTTTTTTTCCAACGAGTCACAAAAACATATTGAAATTAGGTTTTTTTTAATGTAGCCATTTTGAATAATTCCCACACAAAATTCCTGCGGGATTCCCAGGATAAAAAGTAGTGCAGATTTTAAGTCTAGCACTTTTCTGTCGATCAGCGAAAACTGCATCGAAATCGGCCCAGTAGTTTTTACGTGGATCCCGAACAAACAGACAAGATATCAAAAAAAAAATGGATCATGTGTTTATATAGTCCATTCCGGTTGTTTTTTTTTATAACTTCAATCTACAGACACGGCATGTATAGAATTTTATAATATTATAGATAGAAAGCACAAACGTCATTCAAACCTAAAGAATAAGCATTTAATGTTCATTGAAGAAAAACATAAGGGTCGAGGCACACTGACGCAAAGTCGAAGCGCATCTAAGCATCAATCAATAAATATATATATTTTGACCCCTATCCTACACACGTAATGCACTAATGATTGTATGTATGTATAACTTGTTTTTTTCATACGAGATAAATTTTTGAATATTTATATTATATCATATTTAATAAAATAGTGTCTGTGGTTGATTAATATAAAACATTTTCTAACGCAATATCTAACTAGACGTGACTTAGTCGTCTAAGCATTTACATACATACATATTGTCACGCCTGTTTCCCATTGGGGTAGGCAGAGACGATGGATCTCCACTTGTTACGATCTTGACAAACACTTTTCGCATAATCAACTTTCATTAATCTTCTCATACATACACGCTTATTTAAACTATTTTTTATATGACCGTTCTTCAAAATATCTTCAATTTGATTATGGTGAGTACGTCTTGGTCTACCGGCACCGACTCTTCCAGTCACATTGCTATCATATACTTGTTTTGTTATTCTGCTATCATCATTTAAGCATTTAAACATCATTAAATAACTACCTTTTATAGATTCATAAGCGAGTTGAATCAACAACTCATTACTGTGAGTTAAATCTTATAGAAATTGCATTGAAAGAAAAGCTTGAAGCTTGCAACATAAAAAATTCGATCGCAGCCGTCATTTTAGTCCAGGCAATTAAAACTCATAGTATAACGTTACTATTTATTTCTTCAAATAAATGTTTTTTCTTCTCCTTAGCATCCCTCTTATTCCATCCTAAAAGTTGGCAATGCCTCGCCCCTGGCGTTGCAAACGTCCATAAGCAACCGTAACCACTTTGCATTAAAGGGGTCATCTGCTTGTACGCCAATTTCTAGAATTATGTATATTATATTGTTGAATGACGTTTGAGTATTTGAACATAGATATATAATAATAATAGTAAAAAAATCTGCAATGTAATTAGGAGCCATTCTACGTCATACGCTAGAGGGCGCGGGGATCAACGAAATGTCACTTTGTTTGACAAGGGGTGGGAGTAGTCAAAAAAAAATCATTAAATTCGCGTGACATAATTTGTTGATGGTACCTTATGAATCGCGATTTCAATAGATCCATGGTGAATTGTTTGATTCGCAAATTGAAAAAATACAATAGGGTAGCGGACTGTTATGACGTCATAAATAGGTACAATCAAGAAAAGTGAAATAGCGTATTCATTATTATTTGAAAAAAAAAAAAATTCTGACAATATTTGAAGGGTAAGATGACAAGATGTTTTTTAACACCTGTACTTTTTAATGTAAAAACAAATGGACCTAGTTATGCAAAATGGAACCAACCCACATACTGACAGTTTTGACAAAAAGGCATTTTTATTAAAATTTTGCAAAAAAATATTTATTCTAATTTACAATATTCTAAATATTTTTTTCCAAAATATAGACACATTTTTTTGTAAGCAAAATTTTAATAAAAATGGCTTTTTCTCAAAACTGCCAGTATGTGGGTCGGTTCCATTTTGCATAACTAGGTCCAAATGATTGCAACATGTGTCCGCATCCCTGTTTTGTTTCCGACATTTTCGGACAAAGTTACGATAACACGTCGGAGAGTATGCAAAAAAATGTTCAAAATAATTAAAGAATCTAGACTTAATAGATTTTTAAACATATTTTTAGAACATTTTTTATTACAAGAATTAGCCATTAGGTTGGATATAATTTTAATTTTTAAATAATGTCGGTTTAAATTTTCGCGGGTTTCGCGCGAAAAATAGTTTCTCGTGTCAAAAGATGTAGCACTAGTGTGCTCATATGTTTGCTTTTTTTTCTATGGAGCTAGCATTCTTCCCGTAAGAGTAAATGTGTTCTGTGGTATGCAATTTCAAATCAAGATCAATCAAAAATGAGCCGTATTAAAGGGTGATAAAGACCCTCTTCCTGTGCAAGGCGACGCCGACAGCGAGCCAGATGAGCATGGCGGCTGCGTGCGTGGCGAGCAGCTGCGCGTGCGTCGGCGCCGCGATGTACCAGCGGAGGGGGAAGTGCCGCTTCAGCAGCTCACTGCCTACATACAGGAACAGGGCGTTCTGACCTGAAATTGTTTAAGGGGCTGTCTATACGGAGTTTTTGGCGGGAACTGAAGTGCAGTTTTATCTTCTAAAAATGTGTAAAATTACTCTAAAACGAACAATAGCTGTAGGATATTGATGGTTTTTGAGTAGTAATTAGGATTGTTCACTTTTTTTCAATCTAGCCATTTGAAAAACCATTTCCAGGGATAGTGTCCCTAATCATTTCTGTCTAGTTAAAATTCCAAAAAACGTACGATCTTCTTGTATTTTGTAAGAAATGCGTTTGACCTTTATTTGACCTTACTAAAGCCAATAAGGTGGGTCGTCTGCCTGTTTGCCTGCTTCAGGTATAAAAAAATTCTAGCTGTACATTTTTTGATCTAAGATCTGTAACATGGATTTTCCCTAAAGACCACTATAAATTTTTTTACGATAACTATAGAAAATAATAATGGTTGAACACGAAAAATTATAAGCCTAGCGATAAAATAATGTTTTTTGATGATTGCGATACGTAATGAATAATGACAGTGACATTTAAATAGTAGCAGAGATTACTATGATTATATATAGATAAAAATTACTTTTATTATTTATGTTTTCTAGGCAAAGAAATCAATGTAAACTTGTCCCTTATGACGTCATCGGAGATACAATTTGAAATCGAATTATAAAAAAACTAACGCATAAAATACAAAAATATTCAAATTAGTATCTTAAATAGAATTCAATTTTGAATCTTGTCTTTACTCAAGACAAATAAATATAAATGTTCCAAAAAATTATTTGTAGCAGCGCGAGGTAGAGGTTAGATAATACTTCAGATGGCAGAGAGTAGTATTCACTGGCGAGTGCCGACGTGAGCAGAAGTGAACTAATTAATTTTGGGAACCTTAAGTAAAATTATTAACAAGTCGTACTGGCTAGTACAATGTACAGCACAGTGTGTGAGCGAGACGGCTGATGTGCTAGCAAGATAGAGCAACTATTAATATGTGCGCTCCCGCGTTGCGCTACTCAGTAGTTCGTTGTCCGCTGCGGTGACTAGACGTATACAGCTCCCATAAATTATTTATTTAATTAGTGCGGAAAGTTGGTTTTTACAAACGAGTACAGGTAATTTAGCTTCGAGGTGTTTTGCGTTTGTAGTAGTGAAATATGTTGAAATATATTTTTTATTTCACATAAATAAATCATACATGACTGATGGCCACGATAACAAAGCACTACATAATTGGTGATTTTTCTTTTGCGTTTTCATATTACTATAGAAAAACACTATCAACAAAAAATTTATACCTAAGGGCTGATTTTTCTATCAATGACAAAGATCACATGAGGTGTAGAAAAAAGTAGACTCGGGGGGGTCCGAAGAGTCCTTTCCGAACGCAACTGGGATTTAACGCTACAATGACGACAATAATATCTCACATTAGTCTCACACTATAATAATCTCACTACTAGTATTCTCCATACACGAAAGTAGCTAAGTAAACCAGAAAAAGTAGCATCCAACTCACCAGCATAATACAGCGGCCTTCCACCCCATTTGTTTTTCAAATCCACTATAAAGTACAACACTGCCTGTATGAAGAACGCCATCGCCGAAGTGACCAGACAGTATGAAACAGACCATAGGTTCTTGTTGATGGGAATCGGACCACCGTTCTTGGAGAACATCGACAATGCTCCACCGATAACACCAAACATTATCGACCAGAACACCCAACGCATTATACGGGCCCTGTACAGAAAACATACATATTATCACGCCTGCTCGCATGTGCTAAGATTTTGAAAAACAACTTCCGCTTCATCTATTTTCACTTTTTCGTACACAGAGATGCACATATGCTTTGATTATCATGAATAAAAACAACACAACACTCTTTAAGCGTTGAGTATTCATGAATACAACACTCTTTATGTATTGATTAGTCTTGAGTACAATACAACACTAATTAAGCATTGATTATTAATCAACACAACACAATACCTACTCTATTAAACCTTGAGTATTCGTAAATACTCTTTAAGCGTCTTTAAGCGTCGAATACTCATGAACAACACTATTTAAGAGTTGAGTATTCATGAATATAAAACAACACAACACCAATTACGAATTGAGTATTCATAAATACAATAAAATAAACACTTTTTAAAGACCCCAGAGAACCGAAAATTGTCTTAAACTCTTATTTATATAATGCTTACAAAAAACAAATTTACAATTTTTGACCATCAATTTGTCTTGAACAAGCTCTGAAATGGCTCATGAAATTTTAATAAAAAAATTAAAGTTTAAAGAGGAATCGTAATCAATTCTCGTATATATTCGATTCAAATACCTGGCAGAGTTTAGAAAATATAAATACAAGTCAAATCCCACAATTCTCATCTCATTCATACAATCATAGATTGCGACATCTACAGGAGTACAAAAACACGAGTATAAAAAAATGAAAAAAAAATATGAGGACTCACCTAGCATGATTGTAAGCCAGCATGATCCTGGTGGCATGCGCACCGGCCTGCACCACCAGCACTCCTGACAGTATCCCCAGGATACCCTCAGGGTCGTGCGGGACGGTCGTGTGGTAGACCTTCTTGAAGGTCCCACCTCTGTACAGGTGGTTCGCTCCTAGTATTAGCCTGAAGTTCACAGGTCAAGTTCAGTTTTAGTTCATTAAGAGAGCAGAGAGCACTATGTTAGGTCTATGGAGGGTAGAGATTAGGAGAACCATCTATGCAAATGAATAAGTGTTCATTTATTAATTTAGGTTTATCGCTTGGCAGCTAGGCCTTTAAGCCAGATCTTCGTTTATAATATTCATTTAGTTTCTTCATTTTCTTAAGCCTATGTGTAGCGCAGCTGAACTGTAGGTAATCAGCTAGTGCCATTCAACAGTTCTTGTGACAACTCAAAAGCCACATTTGACTATACAGTTCACATTTCTCACAAAACACATAATCACTACTCAAAAACTATCAATATCCTACAACTATTGTTCATTTTAGAGTAATTTTACACATTTTTTAGAAAATAAAACTGCACAGCAACATCTCCTTTCAGTTCCCGCCAAAAACTTCGCAGAAGTGTTCATCGAAATGCACTTGATTAGGGTGGTGCCACATTATATTGCCACATTGCTTTACGGTGAATTTTAAATAAAGCACCAAAAGTTATTAGAGAAAATATTTTAGTTTTATACAATTAAATATTAAAAACTCACTAAGCATATTATTTAAAGTTCACAAAATTAAATCACTCGTCACGTTTTCATAAAACAATAATTCTCAGAGGTTATTTAATATTTACTAAATAATTTTGTACTAACTACTATAGTCACTCTCTTTCACCACATCCCAATTAATTGGGATCGGCACATATGTCTTTTCCTTCCACACTCCTCTACTGACATACATCTTCTGTCACACCACAAATCATCATATCATCCTTCATACAATCCATCCATCTTTTTTGTAGTAGTTTAATAGTACTGTAAGTAGTCACTAACAATATTAAAATTTTTAACTTGTTATACTTCAATCCGTTAACAACTGCTACATTCATACAATACCAATTGCCTACGCTAGCGCCATCTCGGAGGGTTTTTGAACTGTTTATTTACTGTTTACAGCTGACACTTCTTCAATTTCCCACCCAAATGAGGCGGTTCTCCTTACCTCCTCTCCTCTCCATAGATGGGTCTCAGATATTTCTCTTCTAGAGGTGGCCATAGAATAGATTAGGTAGCCGCCATAACCATAGCCGAGGTTTGTAAATTATCACTTGTTGTATTGTTATGAGTTACAGGACTCGAATTAAACTGCCGTTGAAAGTATTATAGAGTTTATTAGAACTATGTAGAACTATACAAACACGTATAACACAGGTACAAATATAACTGAACACAACCAGTCCAAACGTAATGCACAATTCAAAACCCGCGCAAAGTCCGTCACTAAATAGATTACCGAATGTACACAAGTCTTGCTCAACTTGTGGTTATCGCTCGACTGCCTCCTCTCTCAATCGGGGCACTGATTTATACCGTACAAATACAATAGGTCTGCTCGGCCGCGTGGACTGAGTTTCCCCTAGAATCACACCTGGCTAATAACTACCACAAAATATTACAATACACAATGGGCTGTTTTCCTGATCACAAATTTTAAACACAAAGTAAACAAAAGTCCAAACCCGGGAAGGTGATAAACTGCAGGTGTGAATTGGTCTTTCTCGGAACGGAACGCTAGTGTAGATTGAATGAGATGAATGAATGTCGAAGATAGATTGATTTCGAATGAACAGAGCTGAGAGAGTCGTAAGTCGGAAGCTAAAGAGGGTGGGTGTAAGACGAAGTTTTTTTAAAGGTGTTATTTAAGGTGTAAATCAGAGAAGATTAAAGTGTTTATTTCAAAGATGTTCTATTTTATTCGAAGCGAGCCAATATTTCATCAACCACGCACCCCACCCTCGCATATATAATATGTAAGTACCTATCGATATGTCCAGCAATGCCTCCGGTGCAATTCCGGAGAGAAACTTCAGTGGTGGCCGACAGGTGAAGACCCCCGGGGCCCATGTAGCCCCGGGGACAGCCGGGCGCAGCCACTAGTAGCGTTATACACACCTGCGAATCATACATACTGTTATTAACAAGAAATATCTATAATAGTGTAATCTTCCTACATTTTTGTGTTAGTGTTATATTTCTTCAGGATTCACAAAAAATCTGGGCCGATTTCAATGGTTTTCAGTAATCAACAGTAAATATTCGGACTTAAAATCTGCGCTATTTTATATTCCTGGAATTTTCAATTGCGGTTAAAAGTGGTCAGATCTTAAAAAAAATGGTTCCGATGCAATCTTTTTACCGATCTATAGCAAAGTTTCTAGCATAAAAACTGTGTTATCTTTAATTCTAAATATTGGTAAAATAACTATATTTTTTGTATCTACGAACGAAGAAGAAACAATAAAAATTATATATATACAAATATTATATATAGTTACCTGAATAGCGACTAAAGTGAGTGTGACTAGCCACTGTTTCCAGCCAGCGGTGATGTCGCGGAACAGGGAACGACCTACCAACAACAAGGATTGTGGTATTAATGTATTAAATGTTTTTTTATCGCTCTCAATTACAAATATCAAACAAAACTTGTATCAATATATACTATTATATACATATGTCGGAGGGAAGCTATGAATCGGATTGATTGTTGTTTGGATGTATAACGCACAATGTTATTTGTTTGCATTTTAACTACTTTTAAAATTCTTAATTTAATTTTATATGATTTGTTAAATGTTTCTATAACTTAAAGATCGTTCTAACCTAATAAAAGTTATGAATATTTTAATTGAATAATCGACCAATCTGAGCAGAGCACATGGCTCGGAGTGGGGTCGGGGCGCCATCTGCTTGAGTAGTATCTGGCTTAGTGGATAGAGGAGTTTTTGTGGCACATTTGGTTGATGGCAATAGCTCGAGTTGGACCATGGAGTATTTTAAGTTGGAAGTATGAGCGGGTGCCCTGAACCCGCTGCTCGGTCTAAACTATGTCAAAATGTTGATCAAATCTAAATTAAAAGTGTATAAACCGTGGCCATCGTGTTTATGCTTGCATTTTACCCTGATGATGCCCACTAAACCTGCAAGCAAAAAAGAAGATTTCACGAGAATAAGGCCTTCTCCGACATATATATATATGTCGCAGAACGGCCTCATTATCACGACATCATCTTTAGTTATTGCAGGTTTAGTGGGCGTCATCAGGATAAAATGCGAGCATAAAACACAATAGCCACGGCTTATACACTTTTAATTTAGATTTGATCAACATTATGACATAGTTTAGACCGAGCAGCGGGTTCTGGGCACCCGCTCATACTTCCAACTTAAAATACTCCATGGTCCAACTCGAGCTATTGCCATCAACCAAATGTGCCACAAAAACTCCTCAGTCTACCCAAGAAGATATTACTCAAAGTATAGAGGGCGCTTACCCCGCTCTGCCATATGCTCTGCTCCGATTGGTCGTTTATTAAATTACAATATTCATAACTTTTATTAGGTGAGAACGATCTTGAAGTTATAGAAACATTTAACAAATCGAATTAAATTACAATAAGAATTTTAGAAGTAATTATAATGTAAACAAATGATATTATGCGTTATACATCCAGTTAACAATACATCGTCATATCGTCATAGTCATAGCGTCCCTCCGACATATATATATAAACTGTAGTTCAGTATTTTTTTAACTCTGGGCCGCCGAGCCTTGCTCCGGGGTCGCCGGCAAAAGGGAAAAGACAATTTAATTTTATACCTCGTATTTAGGTACTGTCTGAGCTCAGTAGCTTTTTGCAGACTACAGGTCCTAATCATGAATATTTGACAATCGTTACGGGCCGTCACGATTGTCAAAGATGTTCCAAATGACAACCGAGACCGATGGCTTAACGTGCTCTCACGCACGGAGGGAACTCAAGATGTCAAGGCCACCCATCCCAGACCAACCACGGCAAGCGTTGCTTAGCCTTGATAACGACGGATCTTTCTGGCCGTAACTGTTCCACGAGCTCCTCGTACTTATATGTGTATATATTATTATTACCCCATACATATTATATTACTTAAACGAACCATTAGTATCAAAATCTTTTTGTCACACTATAAAGAGTTGCTACATGCACGACATCATTTATTTTCACGAATTTATACACAGACTACGTTTCGAGTTTATTCTTCACGGCATTTTTTTATAGAAACAGTAAGTTTTGCTACATTCTATCATTTTTTGTATTTATTTTATCTCTAAAGAATTTCTTATTGTTCTCAAATAACTTCTACTTCAAAACAGTTTTTTTAGTATTTATTTATGGATTTCTTACTTTCATAACATTCTATGGACAAAATCACATACATAGACCACTAACAAAAAGACACAGGTATGTTATTTGTGCTTAAGTAAAGCACAGCAGATGATTTGAACCTAACTGTGGATTGTTTTACAGATTACTAAAATGTCACTTAATTACAAGTGAACAACTGATCAAGAATCCTGGAGTGCAGACTCGATGCAGAAAGCTATAGAAGCAAATAGACATATTAAATGTGCTGGTAATTAGCATTTATCAATGAACATTTTTCAACCTGTTAAGGGGTCGCGTATTCAATAAGATTGAAAAGCACTGACGTAGTTCATCACTTTAGTTTAGTTTTCTTCGAATATTCCTCTATTTCATATTAAGATTTTGACTTGAAGGCCAACTTGGAATAACTAGCAATGGACACGGAGCGCTATGTATAATGAAGGTAGTTCGTAATTTAGCAGTCTGGACCAAGTAAGCAACAAGATAACAGTGTGTACTTTTAAATTCGTAATATATAACAGTGGCGACGGGGATAATTAGTGAAATTGTGAAAATAAGTGATATTATATACTATTGAAATAATTAAATACATCATGGGTATAAAATTCAATGAATTCGAGATAATTCATGTGTGTGGGAAAAATTATATCCAAATATTGATTTACTGCCTAGAAGCAAGTGAAATAAAGGAAGATGTAATGAAAAAAGCGAATTTGTATTGTTTGATTTAAAACTTTGATTGAGTTGGGTATGGAATAGAGAGCACGAAAGTAGAGTAAACGCGGTCGAGATGCGAGCACTGCGCAAAATGTGCGGAGTGACGCTCGCGGACCGCGTTCGTAATACCGAAGTAAGAAAGAGAGTCGGTCTGAAAGAGAGTGTCGGGGTGAAGGTAAGGAAAGGAATGCTCCGGTGGTTCGGGCACGTGGAAAGAATGTATGATGAAAGAATGACTAAACAGATATACAATGCCAAAGTGGATGGATGCAAAAGTCGCGGAAGGCCACGACACACCTTCCATGATCAAATTGATCGTGTACTAGCATAAGGTGATGTCACGAGCCTTGAGAACCGACTTGCGTGCATGACAAGAGCTATGAATGTCAAAGAAGCAAGTGAGGTGTGTAAGAATAAGCCTAAATGGCGCTCTGTTGTTCGTGCCTACCCCGCAAGGGACCTGGCGTGAAGTTATGTATGGATGTATGTTGATTTAAAACTCACCCGGCGTTATGGTCTGCGTGGTGGATATGAAGGCGCACTCCACGGCGCCCACGATCAGGTACATCGCCGCGAGCCGCTGCAGGACCCCGGGCAAACGGACGTCGCTCCAGGACGAGTCCACCGAGCCCAGCAGAATGCCTATCAGCGCCATCATCAGGGAGCGACGGGCGACCTGATGAGAAAAATAAATAAACAGAATCTATAATCTATACATACATTATTATGTCAGTACATTGAAGCTATTTAAAAATAAAATCAACTGGAATAGACTATATAAACAAAGAAGAAGATGATGCAATATTTTTATATTTCTTGTGTTGTTTGGGATTCACCTAAAAACTACTAGGGCGATTCCGACGCGGTTTTTGCTGATCGACAGAAAATACTAAAGACTTAAAATCGGGTGTGGTTTACATACAGTGGTGGTCATCTAATTAGAAACACTTCTTATGAATAAAGAAAGTATAACTTCAACGTACAAATGTTCGTAAAAATATACACATTCAATAATTAATAATCATGCAATAATATAGCCACTCAAATAAAAAACTCATTAAATGCATAAAATATATAACATATCTTACTTTTAATTACAAAATGAGTTTTACACATGTAAGAGTTTATTTTCTGTTAGTGGCCGCTTGGACGCCTAATTAGAAACATTTTCAAAAAGCATCCATAGTTCGTTCTTTTTTTGAAATTGGAGAATAACATTTCTTTCTTGGCTTTTTCTATTATTTTGGCGGCAATAAAAAATTTAATCTGAATTTTATTTTGTTCAAAATGGGCAAAAATAAAAGTTGTGACGCATCAAATAGGCAAATAATTGTTAATTTACATATGGATCATAAGTGGGCGTACAGAAGAATAGCTGAGCATTTAAATAGTTCTGTTAAGAAAGTTTTTAATGCAATTGATCATTATAAAACACATGGAACTGTTGAAAATGTTCTTAGAAAGGCTCGGCCAAGAAAAAGTTCTACCAGAGAAGATACGCTAATCGTTCGTGTTGCTAAAAAAGACCCAAGTAAAGGCTCCAACCAGATTAAAAATGAAGTTTTTTTGTCTGATGACCCGAGAAACATCTCGTCAAGACTGATACGCCGAAGATTAGTGGAAGCCAAATTGTTTGGAAGAATCTCTCGAAAGGTATCGCTTCTTACCAAGCAACACCGGAAGAAGCGATTATTATTCGCTAAAAAAATATGTTAATTGGACGGTACAAGAATGGAAAAAGTGTTATTTTCAGATGAAACAAAAATAAATATGGTAAATCCTAATGGAAAGCGCTATGTTAGACGTCCTGTAAACAGTGCTTTTAATTATAAATACAGTAGGAGTATAGTCAAGCACGGTGGCGGTAACATTAAACTTTGGGGGTGTTTTTCCGAATGTGGAGTTGGACCCGTTCGGAAGATTGAAGGTACAATGGATCAATGGCAATACAAAAATATCTTAGAGCACACAATGATTCCCTACTCGGACGATCATTTGCCTGTAACCTGGATCTTTCAGCATGACAATGATCCTAAACACATGGCCAATAGCGTCAAATATTTCCTTAGCGAACAGCGTGTATCCGTTTTAGACTGGCCAGCAAATAGTCCGGATTTAAACCCGATAGAAAATCTCTGGTGTATTGTTAAAAAGAAAGTCTCAAACAAACGTAACACCATAACGATTTACATTTCCGACTAATATTATGCAATGCTATCTTTGAAAGGTAGAAGTTGAGAGGAAGAAAACTAAGTTGGTATGGGCTTATTTAATGAAGAGGGATGAAATTCACGTGACAAAAAGGATGTTAAACAAGATGGATGGGCACGAATGTATATGGTAGATCAAAAAAACAACAAGCGATGGATTGTGTGAAGGATGATATGATGATATGTGTCACAGAAGATGTATGTCAGAATAGAGGAGTATGGAAGGAAAAGACATATTGTGCCGATTCCAATTAATTGGGATATGGTGAAAGAAAAAGAGAGCGAAGGTCATGCAATACGAGAAAATAAAAGTGCACACATCCTCCTTCCAGTTCCCAGTGGAAAATTCTCAAGACAGTTTTTTTTAAATATTTTATATATGACAAAAACCAACTAGAAAAAGAAACAAAATAAGTCCTAAATTGAACCCAGCATAATGCTAGCTAACAAGGACTAACGCTATTCTTCCGTCTGGGACCATACAGCGAAGTCACGGTGGACAATACAACACACAACAACAATAATAGTATAATGCAGTTTGATAAAATTAAATTAATTGCAGACTAAAAAAATAATATATATAGCACGTTCATATTTAAAATTACTGTAGCAACAACGCAACAAATAACATATATCTGTAAATTAACGAATTTACAATAAATTAAAATATATAAATGCATAAAGTCATATAGCACTTGTGTCATGCTTAATGTGCGTTTTGATGAGCATTTAGAAATGTCTCGAGTTTGATCCTAAACAATGACATTGAAGGTGCATTTCTAATAGGTGGATATTATTCCAACATATGGACGCTGCATACCAGAAGCTTCCTCCAGCAAATACTTAAGGTTTACTAATACTTTAAACTACAACATGGATGGGTACAAATGTAAAGTAAGACCAAAAAAAAGATGCGATGGATTGTGTGAAGGATGATATGATGACATGTGGTGTGACAGAAGATGTATGTCAGAATAGAGGAGTGTGGAAGGAAAAGACGGATATGGTGAAAGAAAAGAGAGAGAGAGAAGGTCATGCAATACGAGAAAAAAATGCACACACCAAAATCCTCCTTCCAGTTCCCACTGAAAAGTTCTAAGGAGTGTTGATCTCACCTGTCCCAGAGCTGTCCACCTCGGCATTGCTGTGCGGAGTCGCGTGGTCAGAGACAGCACCAACGCCTCGCCCATTGCGAAGGCGAACCACGGGAACACCACATCGGCGACGGTTATCCCGTTCCATACGCTATGCGAGAACACACCATAACCACCGCCGCCGGCGTTTACGAATATCTGCAATATTCAAGGCCAATATTCAATTCGAAAGAAATAAATAATTTATTTGCTAGGAAAGCGCTACAATGATACTAAAATATTTATACATAATTTTTTATGACATATATATTTTACACCGCATTTCCTACAAACGAGGTCGGCAACACAGCTTCATGCTGTGTTGGAGTTTCCTCCAGCACTGCGCTGATTTTCAGTGCCGGCCCCGCCTCATTTATTTTAAAAATATTTGACCCATCACCACAGTAAATATACACAAACAACAAGAAATATAATAAGACAGAGTAACAGAGTATATGAAACATAAAAACATAAGACAAACACGCGCAAACAGAATAAAAGAATCATTATTCTACATAGAAATAAAAAATAAATTAAAATAAAAAGAATAGAAAATATATACGTAAACAGAGCTCCAATGATAATTAAATACCAACTAGTAAGGTAAACAATAATAATAATTAAATAAAAACAGAAAAAAATAATCAATTCATTGGTAATCAAATCAAATCCTTCAAATCCTTAGGAAATTTGAGTTGCCCTTCTTACAGATGAGTTTTACAGAAAAGTATACTCATTATTTCTAAAGAAGTCAAAACACCGTATCGTTCCAGCATTTCGTGGCAGCATGTTTTCTAGAATTTTTTGAAATAAATTACTAATGTAATGTAAATAGCGACCCGGCGCGGTTTCACCAGCGCTCTGTCCCGCTCCCGTGGTATGTAGGGTCACGTTATATAGCCTATGACACTCTGTTAATGTAGCTTGCCAAAAGTAAAATAATTTTTAAAATCGCTTTAGTAGATCTAGAGATTACTTCCTACAAAGTCACAAACTCGCAAACTTGACCTCTTTATAATATTAGTAGATAATGACGAAAGCAAATATATGAATATTGTAATCTACCAATTCATAATTATGAAATTAGTAAATCTTGTAAAATCGGTACCTATCTTATATTGTCTTTATTAAGATATAAAGCTGAAGAGTGCTTGAACGCGCTAATCTCAGGAACTACTGGTCTGATTTGAAAAAATCTCAGTGTGTTAGATAGCCCATTTATCGAGGAAGGCTATATATCATCACGCTAAGACCAATATAAGCGGAGCATCAATGAAGAATGTTTCAAAATCGTTTTATTTTTAATTTCCACGCGGACGAGGTCGCGGGCAGAAGCTAGTTTATAATAAGACTATAGGATAGTTTGGAGTATGCGGGCACGATGCGATGCCCGGGAGATGGCAAAGGGATGTGGAAGAAGAAGCAAGGGAACAGTAATTTACCTCGCCACCAGTCCACCGCCACACTGCAATCATAGCCCCGGGAGTTCACATACTCACTAGGGTTCGCTTATGAGCATTAAATTAAGTTATAATGATTTATTTCTATTTGTGTTCCAACAATCATTTCACTATATTGCGGTGACAGCACTGACACTAAGTTGAATGTGTCTTGTTTTGTGCATTCTTCATTTAAAAGTTTATTCTTTTCTGTCAAGTTTTATTTTAAAATAAATAAAACGCGATCAAAATAAGAATAAGAAAATGAGTTCATTTATAACCAATTTTTTTTAAAGAAAATAAGAGGGTAACAAGTGGGTTATTATAATATATTATAAATATTTTGACATATCGTCACAAAAACGCGTCAAACTGTCATGGCGTGTCGCATGACGTCACAGTGTGCAAAACAAACATCTGTTTCATTGAAGTGTTATCTGAGAAGTCATTGATAACTTGTTGTGATTTGCACGCTATGACGTCACGCACTCTGATCGGCGTTCATTGTCACGTGGCTAATGGCTGCAATATAACAATTTAATTTCTCAAAAATATCAATTAATATTTAATATTTTAGTTAAAACAATTTATTTTTGTCATATTTCGATCGTAATCTACGATATATATTAAAATCAGCCTATATTTTTCATACTGTCATGTACCGTCTTTTTGATATTGCGTGTACACCGGGCGCGAGCGTACTCATTTCATGCCCGACTGGACCGGTGGGTACCTTCCTTTGGTAAATCGTGCGTTGACGAAGTGTTTTAATAAAAGACATCGTCATTAAAGCCCGTCACAGACGTAGCTATAACATATATTAATATGAATCATAGCAAGGCATATTACGACATATTTTCCACATAAATTTTCGAGTGACCGCACACGCAGCTATAATATATATTTCTATGACATCACAAAAATATGTCGACATTAATATCTCAGTATATTTTGGAATATTCTAGTATATTAATATATATTATGATATATTTTGAGGATACGGGTGGATCTAAAAGTAGTTCTCTTGTCGAATTCATTTAGGTACCAAGATTGATTATAGTGTTATTACATTTGTGGTGTACAGAAAATAAGCTTTGCGCTTGCAAGGACGCCCGCAGACCGAGTTGAGGGCAAAATATACATTATAGTATAGCTCCCGTGTGTAGCTTGCTATACTATAATTTATATCTCGATATATTAATATACATTATAGCTACGTCTGTGATGGGCTTAAAGAGAAAAGTTTTATTTTTGTTAAGCAGTGGATGTGATAAAGCTGTATTGCTATAGTTTGTTCATGCATGTCATATTTACCATAAGAGCAATTGCGAATCCTCTAAAGATGTCGAGAGAACGTAATCTGGACCGTGTCGGGGAACGAGGCACTGACGAATCCATCGTCAAGACACGGGTTTCGGATCCCAATTCGTTGTCCTCTCTGTTGTAACAACATTTTTTTTTTTAAGTTTGGTTGGTTTATCATTTGCGATGAGTGAATTACAATGGCCCTCTTACTCTCCTCGAATTCCATATTGCCTATTTTTTCGCATTATTTTCTACCCCCTCTAAAATCCCTTCTAAGTTCTGTCATATTCATCCTGTCTGATTAATCTGTCACATCTCTAATACCATTGCTCTTATTCCATCTCCTGTTTACCCATCTTAAAAGCTGGCAATGCGTAGGCTTCACCCCTAATGTTGAAATGTCTCTAAACAATGGTAACTTCTTTCCAATTTCAATGAATGTATCAATGAAAACTCTTTATTGTTCACCATCACTTAAACTCAGACAATTTAATAGGAATACATTTCCATTAGAACAATCATTTATATAGATCTCTTCCAGGCAAACCATAACCAAGGAGACAATTTGGTGGGCCATATGCCTGTTTGCTAGCTTCACAATAAAATAGATACCTTCTTTATTTTCACACCTACCCAGTTTACAAATACCTATTGTGTGATACCGGTGCCTATTTAAAATCAGTGCTGATCTTTACAGGTACCAGTGCTACCCTACAAACTAACTACAACTGCTAATAATTAAAACTAAGTTCTAATTTTTAAAATTTTATTTGATTTCTATTAGATTAGGCACACATATAATAAATAATAACCATAAGCAAAAAATTAAATTAAATAACTAAAATTACAAGATGGGGGTAGGCAACTTGACATCTAACACACATACATTATATCTTCACCTAATGAAAACTGGTCAAAACATCATTAATAAAATCAAATAAAATGTTGTGCTTAAAACCGTTAAAATGATGTTTTAATTACCTGTACTAGTCACAGAAACTTAAGAAAATACTACACTATACTGTTAAAATAAAATTATGCTTTCATAAACTTACCTAGCGAAATACCTCGCATAAAACCGTCCAGCGATAAATCTCTTCCCAATCCCCTTGACGATGTACCACAAGGTCGCCATAGACAGCAGTATCACCACTGTGGTCAGGAGCGGAAGGTAAGCCGCATCCGGCTGAGCTGTCATCCGGGGCATGCAGTCGTTCTTCGTGTCATTCTCCACATCAAGTGTATATTGGCCATATTCACCGAACTGGTACTTGCCTTTGAAAAAACCAAAATGGAGTTTGACACACTAAAGAAGCGAGCTTATTTCATTAGAAATCCTTGACACAGGGTAGCTGGGAGAGAAATTAAAATAACCAGTGATTTTATGCCCTATCCTAGAGACATCAAAACATGTAACTGAGAGAATAAAATATATATTGATAACCAATAGCGAAGCAAGACTTGTGTACATTCAGTAATCTATTTAGTGACAGATTGTGCAAGTGTTTGAATTGTGCATTACATTTGGACTTGTTGTATTTTGTTATATTTGTACCTGATATGTGTTTGTATAGTTCTAATAAACTCTATAGTAATTCTAACGGCATTTTCATTTGAGTCCTGCAATTTGTAACAGTATTTTTAAATACTCATGAATTTATGCGACAGAAAGAATTCACACATGTTAACACATGCAGCTATGCTGCAGGCAATCTTTAGTACATAACAATTATGAACTAAAGATATGTTGCTGGGGAGTATGCATCACTTCTTCTCCTTCATAAGTAAATAAATTTGCTTTGAAAGCCTTGGTAGGCTATGACTTTCAAAAAGCAATCTGTAAGATTCCACTTTGACATAAATACATCCATTTTTCATTACACTGATCTACCAAATTGAATCAATTTTGTTGCAATGCAATGAACTTTTATCTGTGCAGGAACAAAGAATACAAATTTCTGCAGTCATGTGGCCTGTCATGAGAGACAACAAACAAACCACAGCCAGGTGGTAGGGCATTTGCCCATCTGAATGGCTACCACCCCTGGTCTAAAGTATGTTGCCATAACAACTCCTTCAAGGCTGACAGCACCTCTGGTATTGCTAATGTCCATATGCAACAGTCACAACTTTCCATCACAGTTGGGCCGTCAGCCTGTCTGCTGTACTTCAGCAATCAAACAAAAAAAGAACCTAAAGGGAAACAACAACCTTTAAAGGGATTGAATGATTCAATTTTAGGTTTACTTTGTTCATTTTGGTTGCTTTATTATAATAAAAAGAAAGAAATGACCCCTCTGCTATCAGTTTTGCTGATTAATATAGGCCTTTGAAAAAATCTCAGAGATTCTATTCCTTAGAATTTGTGTCCATCATTTCCTGCTATTTTTAGCATGTAATCTTTCTAACTTCCAATTTTATTAACCCTTTTTTCTTCACATATAAATCTTTACTTTTGAATAAATATACATACATGAGGATAAGAATTTATTCACAAAAGGCTGAAGATCATCCTTAGCTACATCATCTTTTAAGCCACATTTCTGTACATTACAATGGTTTGTACAAATTCCAATGCAGTATGCATTATGACTTAGTACTGCCCCAGTGATTGGGTAACAATTGCCTGAGCTGATTTTACCTACACCTTATTTAGTATGAGTAGAGAGAAAGTATTCACAATCTACCCACACATACAATACATTTGTATAATTTAAGTTGAAATTTAACTAGAGCAACAGTAATATATGACTAGTAGTATAAACAAAACTAATGTATAGTGTACTGTGCTAACTTATTAAAGAACACATGAACAAAGTGTCCTCCCCTTAATATAGACAATAAGAAAAGTGTTAATGGACACTTTCTTAATATGTTGTATACTTTTTAGTTAATTTAGGTTGATATGACTGTTATTAATGTAACCTAGCTGCCACATTTTTGTTTTGGTCTAAGCTCTTGTTAACATACTTTGGGTATAGCATGACTGCATAAAACATGGAGGAAGTATAGTATATGCGTAGTTAACAATCTTACATAAGTTTTAACTTGAATATAAATCTATTAATCTTCTTAAAACCAGTATATAAAAATTGCTGAAATAATTGTAAGCACTCTATTTTACCTCTGATATTACTAATATATTGTCCAACTGTCAATATATTGCAAACAAAACTAATTCTGGAACAAAATTGCAAAGTGTGAACAAAGCATTTTTGCAATATCAGTATGACTTACCATTGCAAATTTCTCCATAATCACTCTTCACCAAATACTGTAAACGACTGAATGTCTTCACTATTATAGAGTCCGTTTTATCTAAATGCACAGTTTGCAAAAGCTTACAACCTTCACATTCTTCATATTGACTCCAAAAGGTGATGTTCTTCTTTGTAAAAATTTGTAAACACGCTTGATCATAATGCAAGGTCGTACCGTTACATTCAGGTACGATATACCCAACGTTTTGAAAATTGGCTAAAGCCATCTTATATCATCGCTATTTTTTATTATGCACAGTTAAATCTACTTTTAAAAGTGAAAACAACGCGATTACAAGAAAACAAATTGAGCAAAAAACAATAGAAGAAAATACTTTGTTGAATCATCGGAGAATGAATGACCGATTATTTATTTAGGTTTATGGCTTGGCAGCTAGGCCTTTAACCCAGATCTTAGTTTAAAATATACTTCATTTTCAACATAGCTGGTGCACAACTCAAAAGGCCACATTTGGCTATAGAGATCACATTTCTCACAAGTCACATAAATACTCAAAAACTATCAATTTCCTACAATTATTGTTATTTTTATATTAATGTTACACTGGGACTTCTTTGGGTCCGCCTAAAACTGGGGATCACGCGAGTTTTTCTGGTCACAGCTTATGCTCCCGTAAGCTCAGCGGATCCCCAAGAACTCGAGAAGTTTTGGGAGTCTGTGAGAGAAATTCTGGATCTAGCTGAAGGGAATGAAAGACTAATTATGTGTGGTGATCTTAATGGATGGGTGGGGACCAAAAGAAACGGTTTTGAGGCTGTCCTTGGACCCTATGGTGACAAGAGAGTAAACCATGCTGGTAGGCCAATCATAGACGTATGCATGGAAAGAAACTTGCTTGTGTCGAACACCTTATTCTATCTAAGGATATTCACACGTATACATGGAGAATGAATGAACAGAAAAGTATGATTGATCTGATTTTAATAGATAGTCGCCTCCGAAATACAATAATGGATACAAGAGCCTACAGAGGCCCCACTCTTGGAACGGACCACTACCTGGTGATAAGCCGGTTTGTGGGCCTTTTCAAGAAGTGGAGGCACTGGCGAGAGCGTACCAATTTCGGGGAGCTTGAAAGAATAAAGTGTGAAAAATTGGAAGATGTTAGTGTAAGGAGTATATATGCGCGCCTAGTCGAAGAAAGGCTTGCAAAAGCGGACTTCTCCGACTTAGATGTGGATAATGACTGGGATAGTATGAAAGAAAGTTTAGTGGAAAGCGCAAAAGAAGCATGTGGTTGCGCAAAGAGGCATATAACAACAAAAGGTGACGAATGGTGGGACGCGGATGTTAAATCTAGCGTAGAGAGAAAGAGAAAAGCCTGGCTGGATTATATTGCATCTTTGCACCAGAATGACAGTATGAAAGAGATGAAGAAAGAAATTTATCGCCTCTGCAAGAATGAAACCAAAGCTTTAGTGAAAGAGAAGCGTGAAAGCATAAAATTGAAAGAAGAAGAGAAGCTGACGGAGAACTTCGAGGCGAATACCAAACTCTTTTGGAGAGAGGTTAAGAAGTCTCGGGGTTGTTCGTCAACTTCCAGAATGGAAAGAATAAAATCTAAAGCAGGGGACATTCTTGCTAATCCACAAGAGGTTTTAGCGCGATGGAGTGAATATTTTAGAGAAATGTATGATAATATCTCGGATGCTGGCACCACGACTAAGTCTGTGACCGACCTCGAGGAGTCAGCATCCGAGATCACTTTGGAAGAGATTGAATGGTCGATAAGAAGTCTGAAAAATGGAAAGGCAGCAGGAATCGATAGTGTGTCTGCTGAGATGATCAAACATGGTGGAACCTGCGTCCGGGACGCTTTCCTGTCCTTATGCAACTTGTGCTGGAAGACGGGAAAGGTTCCCAAGGACTGGAGGCGCGCTGTCATCGTGCTCTTGTATAAAGGCAAGGGGTCACGTATGGAGTGCGCCAGCTACAGGGCCATCAGTTTGATCAGCACAGCATCTAAAGTGTATGCGAAGATTATTGAAAGGAGAATGAGAGTGGTATCCGATGGATTACTGTGGGATGCACAAGGGGGCTTCAGAAATGGAAGGGGATGTATGGATCAAGTTTTCTCGCTCCGCAATTTCGTGGAGAAGCAACTGGCTATGAGCCGGAAGGTTTTCTGCGGTTTTGTGGATCTAGAGAAAGCATTTGACAGAGTTGTGCGGAAGGACCTCTGGGACATATTGCCCGGATATGGGATTAATGGCCAATTGCTGCGTGCTGTGCAGTCCACTTACGAGGACTGTATGGCATGCGTGCGGGTGGACGGCAGCCTGCGCCCTGGTTTGTCGTCAATATTAGCGTCCGACAGGGCTGCGTGCTGTCGGCTTTGCTGTTCATCCTATATCTGGACAATTGTCTCCAGAGATTAAGATTGATGGATGTTGGGGTGCGGATGGGTGATCTAGTTGTTAGCACTTTGCTTTATGCAGATAATGCCGTGCTTTTAGCCGAATCGCCATCAGAACTGCAAACACTAGTCACAATGATGAAAGATGACTGTCAGGCGAGAGGCTTACATTTGAATGCGAAGAAAACAAAGGTTATGGTGTTTGAAAGAGAAACAACCAGAACGAATGCAAGGATAATGACGATGATGTTATGCTGGAACAAGTGAATGAGTTTGTATATCTTGGATGTGCTTTTAGCAGGGATGGAAGGTACACCGCTGACATAGAAAGAAGAGTAAATTTGGGGAATAGTGTGAATGGAGAGTTAGGTAAACTTCTAGGCGCTAAGAACCTCAGCCAGAAGGCCCAGCTTGCTATACACAACGCGGTGCTGGTACCTACGCTCACGTATGGAAGCGAGAGTTGGGTATGGAACAGAGAGCATGAAAGTAGAGTAAACGCAGTCGAGATGCGAGCACTACGCAAAATCTGCGGAGTGACGCTTGCGGACCGCGTTCGTAATACCGAAGTAAGAAAGAGAGTTGGTCTGAAAGAGAGTGTCGGGGTAAAGGTAAGGAAAGGAATGCTCCGGTGGTTCGGGCATGTGGAAAGAATGTATGATGAAAGAATGACTAAACAGATATACAATGCAAAAGTGGATGGATGCAGAAGTCGCGGAAGGCCACGGCACACCTTCCATGATCAAATTGATCGTGTATTAGCAGAAGGTGATGTCAGGAGCCTTAAGAATAGACGAGCGTGCATGACAAGAGCTATGAATGTCAAAGAAGCAAGTGAGGTGTGTAAGAATAAGCCTGTATGGCACTCTGTTGTTCGTGCCTACCCCGCAAGGGACCTGGCGTGAAGTTATGTATGTATGTATGTATGTAATGTTACACTGCACAGTACAACATCTCCTTTCAGTTCCCGCCAGAAACTCTTCGCTTGATAGTATTTTTTTATAATGTTTATGGCTTGGCAGCTAGGCTTTTAAGCCAGGCTTGATAGTATAAATATTATTAATAACACATACATACATACGTAACTTCACGCCAGGTCCCTTACAGGCTAGGCACGAACAACAGAGCGCCATTTAGGCTTATTCTTACACACCTCACTTGCTTCTTTGACATTCATAGCTCTTGTCATGCATGCTAGTCTGTTCTTAAGGCTCCTGACATCATCTTCTGCTAATCATAGATTTAAAATATTGAAAACAATTTTTGTAATTTACTTGCTACAACCTAGCAAGACACACAGTACTAAATGCCAGTCACACACTGTTTACGTGAATTTAATAAGCGATCTGTATTTCAGTCCAAAAATAACAAATATTATGCAGTAGCAAAACGCAAATAACCTTCGAATGTCATTGAAATGAAATGTCAATATGAGTTTAAAGACATTCGTTATCAGTAAGGTAAGCCTGCAGTGCCGGAATTATAGAACTTTCACAGCTTTTTTACCTTATTTTAAAATCATGGAATCCAAAGTTAGCCTACGAACGGATCTAGCATACGTTAAACTTCAAGAGTATTATAATTCTAACGGGGAGAAAATAAATATCCAACAGTTATTTCAAGAAGATCCTGACCGCTTTAAAAAGTTCAGGTACGGTAGTCTTAGTAACTTTTCCACGTAATTCGAATCAAAAAGTCAATTATTTGATTATAAAAAAACTAGATACACGACCCAGCGCTTAAATTATTCTTATTATTTGTTTCACAATCTTTAAATAATTTGACTTTGTAAGGTCGTCTGAACCATGCAAGCTTTTTTAATTAAAAAATGCAAGTATAGCCTTCCTTTATTGTATGTTTAAATAACGAATTTTTTTTATACTAAAAAATAAAAATCGTAAGATTTTCTTTTATTAATTTTTAAAATATTTTTTAATGATTACTCGGTGTTTTTAACTTGTTATCGCTTTACTTATTATAATATACATTACACACATGACATTGTTTTCTTAAAATCTTACCCTTTCTGAAATATTAATTTTTGGTAAACATAACCTCACCTTTTCACAAATATTATTGTGATGTGTGATGAAAGGTTGTAAGCAGTGACTTGAACAGTAATTTAGGCGAGATTAGGTTAGCTTCAGATCAAAGTGCACAAGCTGAGTGAGTGAAGAGATTGTGCCACCTTATGGCTGGTGAGTGCCAGAATTGACTAACCATTGACTATTGTAAACAGCCTTGCAGATATTTGGGTAAGAAAGTACCAAAGATACCAAATATTAACTATTTGGGCAGAGTTTCCCCTTTATTGTCCATCCTTTGGTGTGACTATTCACACCACACAGTAAGCAATGAACACCGTCTACACGCCTCACCGCCTTTTTATACGAAAATACTACGAAACTACCCTACAAAATAATAATATTACAATATTGCTAAAAATACCAATTATATCATAGTGTTGCCAGGATCATATTATTATCTATGACGATTGTCTATGTTATATTAATATACTCTATGGTTCTCATAACTGCTGTCATACATCGCGTAACACTATTTATTATGAAAAAATAATAAAATTTTTGGCTGCTATTTTAAATATTTTCATGGATACTGTTGTAGTGTATGTGTATGTGCTCTCTTGTGTTTTGCTTATTTTTTTATGAGCTAGACTGTTTTTTGTTGATTACTTGCTTCCTTTTGGACTTTGAAAGGATTGTTTAAAAATAAGTGAGGTTATGTTTATTAAAAAAATAATATTTAATATCTCCGGACCATAGGAGTAACAGTAGGGGTAAATATGCCTCCCCTCCCACACTCTAACACCTGACACCTACTTAAAATTGGTGTATCAAAAATCTGTAGCTTTACAATCTTAACTGCGACATGTTTGCGGATGTGTCTCCAAAGGTTTTCTGTATTGTCAGATTTTGGTGTGTACATGGACTACTCAATTTTAATCTTGCTAATTGTGTAGCAACACTGATTCCATCTAACAATAATTATATTTCCAGTCTACGCATTCCAACACCAAATGACGGAGACATCTTGCTGGACTACTCCAAGAACAGGCTGGATAACCAGACTTTTGAGTTACTCCTGAATCTGGCGAAAAGCCGTAATGTTGAAAAGGCTAGAGATGCCATGTTCACTGGTGATTATGATCTTGAATTTTAAAATTCTATTAGACTATCGCTACCACCGGCATATCTATGTATATGAAAGAAATTCATGTTAGTTACACTATTTATAACTCAAGAACGGCTCTACCAATTTGGCTGAACATTGGTGGGGAGGTAGCTTAGAACCAGGAGACAGACATAGGATACCTTTCATCCTGTTGCACTGGTAGGTGGCACTGAAATCGGGTTCTAGAATCCTCCTAATGACCTGGAGTGATTTTGGTGATTTTGTTTTTGTGTGTTTGAGGGGTCCCTGGATCATTTAAATCCACAATCAGTAGGTGGCGCTAGGATCAGGTCCTAGATTTTTATTTTTTCAGAGCAGAACAATGTTTGCCGGGGCGCTAGTATAAAATAAAATCTGTGACAAACACATCATATATTTACAAGCTAAAAAGTTCACTTTTGTTATGGATATATATACAGTAGACACCTAAAAAAGCGATGGTGGGGACCTTCCCCAATTTTATCTATCTATAGCTTTGTTTAAATTGTTTGTATTTGTGTTTAGGTGAAAAAATCAACTTCACTGAAGATCGTGCAGTCTTGCACATTGCACTTCGGAACCGTCAGAACAGGCCTATTTTGGTGAATGGCAAAGATGTGACACCAGATGTCAATGCTGTGCTTGCGCATATGAAGGAGTTCTCGGAACAGGTCATCAGTGGATCTTGGAAGGGGTAAGATTGTTTTGATTTCAATTTGTCCAATTTAATATATGGCTTCATTCACTTATACCAGGGACTCCCAAAGTGGTCGATATCGACCACTCTGGGGTCCGAATCGATTTTCTATGGGTCGACATAAGATAAAATTACTAATGTTTTAGTAGGAACTAGCTTCTGCCCGCGACTTCGTCCGCGTGGTGCGGTTTTTTAACTATCCCACGGGAACTCTTTAATTTTTTCGAGATCTAAAGCATCCTATATGTTGACCAGGGATATAGACTACCATCATACAAAATTTCATTTAAATCAGAAGACAAACAGAGAAACAAAATTTTTGAAAAAACCTAAATTTCTATTTCACTTCTTACATCTCCCTGACTCGGTTTATAGTAAATTTTTTTTATTGTACAGAAATTCGACCTCTATAGTTTTATTATATGTATAGATTATTAACTTGATATTTACTGAATTTTATGTCTTTCTTTGGTTACATTTTATTGAGAATAATGATGTCAAGTTTACTTACTTAACCAACCGAAAAGTTTTAAATTGGTAAATATTTTGTATCAATACCAAAAAAAAAAACTAGAGATAGGATTTTTAAAGTAATTTGGCTATAGGGGTCTTAGGTTGCTTGTTCATTTTGGAAAAGGGGTCTCTGGCCCAAAATAGTTTGGGAATCCCTGACTTACACTCGAAATTCGAATGATTACAATTACTGTCAAAAAGTATATTATCCCCGCAAATTGCTAATGCGCTGGAATCTTGTCAATTAACATTCACGTGACGTCATCAGGAACTCGATATGTACGCGTACTCGCCGGCCAGTGATGCTCACGGTACTAAGAGTTCGGGTACGGTTACGTCACCAAAATGGCGGCCAGGCGCAATTTGCGGGGATAACACTTCTATAATCACAGATTTCGCCAAGGCTACACTTTTAATTTGACTTGAACAATAAACAAAAGAGTTTATTATGTGTGTGTGTGTGTGTGTCAAATACATGGTAGGGTGTGTAATGTTTTTTTATTTATTGATTTAGTCAATTTTTTATACATATAAAAAAAAATGGCCATCGTCGCTTCTTCTCTATATAATGCGAAATTTCATATTCCTCCGTCCGCAGAATTTTCGTAAAAAGGGGTTCAAAGTTTTTTCTTCACGTATTCCTACATATATTAACAGAAATGACGTCAGTCGAAATGAATATTGAAAAGATACCAACAATTTTACCAAATATTCACTTCGCGAATTTTCGCTTATAAATATTCATAAAGATAGAGTTAAAATTATATAGCAATCATAGTGAAACTAACAATAAAGGATGTATGAATTGTCAAATAATTGGCATTATCATCCATACTAACAAACCAAAAACACGTAATATAAAAACATGATATTGTTATTTTAAAATCTAATGTTAACATCAATTCTTATCACATAACTAGCTGTGCCCGCGACGTCGTCGCCGTGGAATTAGTTTTCAAAACCCCCGGATTTTGAAACATTCTTCATTGTTGCTCGGCTCCTATTGGTCTTAGCGTGATGATGTATAGCCCATAGCCTTCCTCGATAAATGTACTATCCAACACTGAAAGAGTTTTTCAAATCGGACTAGCGGTTCCTGTGATTAGCGCGTTCAAACAAACAAACTTTTCAGCTTTATAATATTAGTATGGATTCACTAGCTGTGTCCAAATGGATTTGTTTTTCGGAAAACCATTAAAAAAGTAACCAAGTTACTCCTTGTAACATCAGCATCTTCTAGTGAAAGTCCCATCAAAATCGGTCCAGTCGTTTCAGAGATTAGACGGAACATTCAGAGAGACAGACAAAAATTCAAAAAAATTGCGTTTTCGAAATCTCAAGATCCTAATTATTCGTCCCTCATTTTTTTACCTTTTTATTTTGACATAACAGACACTTCGATTTTATTTATCTGTATATATAGATTACCGCTAACTCGTGTATTTCCTGATTTATATGTAATATGAAATTAATTTATCGTTATCATGTTTTCGTCAAATTAATGTTTTACACATTTAATGCCTTGCTTTATGTGAAATAACTTGTTAATTATTACTGATGGTATTCATTAATATATAGGATATTGCCAAATGGGCCTTCAGGGTGAAAATCATAAACTAGAGCAGATATTATATTGCATATACTTATATGTTTAAATAGTTGCATATTATCACTATATTTGTATATGTATATAACTTATGTGTATATTTACATATATAGTATAGTTATATATTTATTTATACAATGCAAAAGTGGATGGATGCAGAAGTTGCGGAAGGCCACGACACATCTTCCATGATCAAATTGATCGTGTACTAGCAGAAGGTGATGTCAGGAGCCTTAAGAACAGACGAGCGTGCATGACAAGAGCTATGAATGTCAAAGAAGCAAGTGAGGTGTGTAAGAATAAGCCTAAATGGCGCTCTGTTGTTCGTGCCTACCCCGCAAAGGACCTGGCGTAAAGTTATGTATGTATGTATGTATATATTTTTTATTAAAATATATGTAATCGTACAATAATAATTTATACCACCATCGCCACTCCTAATGAACAATATTCTTGCCACGGATTGTATGGAAGAGATCGCCCTTTGTACCCAATTAGAATAATACTAGTTCGTAAGTGTTCTGTAAAAAGTCGTGGTAGCGTAATGGTTAGCGCACGCGCCCCTAAATCAAAGGGCGCGGGTTCGATCCTGACCGGAACGCATGCACCTCTTAGTAAGTTTTCTGATCTAATGTGCATATTGTTACAATTACCACGTGCTAAAAACGGTGAAGGAAAACATCGTGATGCAACCTGCACATCGAGATAACCGATGTGTCAAACCTGCCAAGCCGCCTTGGACAAGCGTGGCGGGTATACTGTCCGTTGCCCTATAATGGGAGGCCCGAGCCCAGCAGTGGGACATTTATGGGCTGACATTATTTAAGTTTTCTGTAATGGTGTACAATAAAGTGTTATCTATCTATCTAAACTATATAAATAGCGAAAAATACTCAAAGGAGTCTCGAGGCCGATTTTGATGAAAACTAAAGTGGTATCATTAGATTTATGAAAAATCAATTATCTACTCAGGAATTGAATGGGCTGGTTTTGAAAAAAAAATAACACCTGTATTATTATATAAAATTATAGTGTTGCTTGTAAGAATCAATTTCTATGAAAGAATGTCAAACGGCAAACCATGGGAAAGGGTTGTTTTCGAACAACATGTTCTATTTTCTATTGCACCAATTAAACATCAAATGGCGCCGGACATTTGAACGCAATCAATGTTTACCCATTAACTGATTTGATTCATTGGGGTGAAGTAATGTCTAACGTGCGATAGGTGCCTGTATGTATTTAATCCTAAATACCCTATATCTCGTAAACTACCCAACTGTGGGCGTAAAGCAGCCCCCTTCGCAGATTCCTATTATGAATATGACAAGTATATAAACAAAATCGCATTATTTATTTAGATTTAGGGCTTGGCAGCTAGGCCTTTAAGCCAGATCTTAGTTTACAATATATAGTTTCTTCATTTTCTTAAGCCTATGTGTAGCACAGCTGAACTGTGTGTAATCAGCTAGTGCCATTCTACGGTGTTCTTGTGACAACTCAAAAGGCCACATTTGACTATACAGTTCACATTTCTCACAAAACACATAATTACTACTCAAAAACTATCAATATCCCACATCTATTGATAATTTTAGAGTAATTTTACACATTTTTAGAAAATAAAACTGCACAGCACAACATCTCCTTTCAGTTCCCGCCAAAAACTCCAACAAAGTGGCACTTTATACAAAGGCTACCTTCCATTAGGGAGTCACAACGACCACGTACAGGCGATATTTCCCGTTCCACTTGCTTGCTGGCGTTACAATCGTAAATCAAAGTGGAACGGCTATTCGACCCACCTCTTGACATGGGTCGTTGTGAGCGTTGTGTGATTGAAAATGATGACGTGAGTTACTAATGGAACGTCCTGTATGTCTTACAACTATCAGCGTATTTATACATGTTAATTGCACTAAGCAATTCGGTAGTTGACATTTTTTGAGAAACAGGTTTATTTTGAGACTTATGGTCTATTTTAGCCAAAATACTAATATTTCAGCAAAAAAACAACAATAACATATTTAATTTAGCAATTTTATAAATATTTTGACATTTCGTCACAGAAACGCGTCAAGCTGTCATGGCGTATCACATGACATCACAGTGTGTCAAAACAAACATCTGTTTCGTTGAAGTGTTATCTGAGAAGTCATTGATAACTTCTTGTGTTTTGCACACTATGACGTCACGCACTCTGATCGGCGTTCATCGTCACGTGGGTAATGGCTTCAATATAACAATTTTATGTCTCAAAAATATCAATTAATATTTAATATTTTAGTTAAACGATTTTTTTTGTTTTATTTAGCTCATAATCTACGATATATATTAAAATCAGCCTATATTTTTCACACTGTCAACTACCGAATTCTCCAAAGGCGGCCGCTTTAAACGATTCGGTCCTTATTTTGTTGTTTAGACTCTCAATTACTTAATTTTCAGATACACAGGCAAACCTATAACAGATGTGATCAATATTGGTATTGGCGGCTCTGATCTCGGCCCCTTGATGGTCACCGAAGCTCTCAAACCTTATGCAAACCACCTGAAGGTATTTATCACATATATGTATCTAAAAAACTTGAGGTGTCAAGGTACACCCGGATGGAACGAAGTTCCTTTTGATTAATTAGTGAAGGAATTGTAATAAAATTTTATTTTTTAAAGTTTTAATAATATTTTTTTATTGTTAACAAATATATTGTAATATAAACTTAATCAGTAGACTCAATTTTAGTAATAATGAGAGAGAGAGAGAGAGAGAGAGAGAGAGAGAGAGAGAGAGAGACAGACAGACAGAAACACGCGCACGCCGCACGGCTTACAACTATAGCAAAAAGTGTCGTTACAACTTTTAGTCTTAATTTTTTCCGTCTAGCCCCCTTTCGCAACGCGCGATAAGGAACTTCGTTCCAATATCATTATTTGAGGCAGTTGCTTCTTTTTTGAAAATTAAACTCGATATAATGGACTGTATGGTTAATGGTTGCTATAATGTATTTGTTAGTGTTAAGTTTTGTAAAGTGTTCAGTTGAGTTAGGCATTGATACGTGGCGGAACGGGAGCGTGAGCGTAATTCCCTGCTCCGCTTCCGACAAAGGAGGACGCGTCGGCGCCGGCGGTCTAATTTAGACCTTCGGCCACCGTAAGCGGGCGGCGCGGGTGGGGCCTCTAGGGGTATAGAGGTTCTCACTCACCCGCACATGCCGTCGAGATGAGAGCGCGAGTGTTCCGCGCGCGCTCATCTCTCTTCCCGTGGGGCGCGTTACAAACCGCCCCACCCCGAAAAGACCCAGTCGTCGCCGGGGGAGTAGCTCCCCCGGCATTGGAAGAGACCCAGTGAGCGGGGCCCACGCCTGCCAGGGCAGCGAAGTTGGGAAAACCGCATACACGTAGCCCTGGCAAAAGGCGCAGGACGGAACACCCAGGGGTTTTAGTGGGTATCCCTAACTGGGGAGTGGCAATAGCGTGGCACCGGTTTTGACCGGGCGCGCTAGTGCCACCCCCGATCTGGCGAATCCCACACTGTCTCACCAAGGTCGCGAGCATCCCCCAGGCTTCTGCGCCTGTCGCGGTCCTAGTCCTCAAACGGATTTCCCCTGGCCAAAAAAAAAAAAAAAAAGGCATTGATACGTGTTATTTTTATTATATACATGCACAGGTGTTCTCATTGCGGGGGAGTGTTTGTAATGATACGATGAGAATACCTGGCAGCATAGAGTAATATCTTCTTATATATATAAAAATCTTGTGTCATGATGATGTTGCTAATAAACTTCCGATTTCAATCAAATTTGCACACCGTGTGCACTTTGATCCAACTTAAAAGATAGGATACTTTTTATCCCGTTGGGACTGGTAGGTGACGCTGAGATCGTGTTCTAGAATCCTCCTAATCACCTGGACAGATTTTGGTGTTTTTTTTGTGTGTTTTATTGGGTCCCCGGATGGTTTAAATCCACAATTGGAACCGGTAGGTGGCGCTGGGATCGGGTCCTAGATTTTATTATCTATATATATAAAAGAAATTCGTGTTAGTTACACTATTTATAACTCAAGAATGGCGATACAGCCAAAGTTTGGCTGAAAATTGTTGGGGAGGTAGCTTAGAACCAGGAGATACAGGACATAGGATACTTTTATCCCGTTGGAACTAGTAGGTGGCGCTGAGATCGGGTTCTAGAATCCTCTTGATCACCTGGAGCGATTTTGGTGATTATTTATTATATTTATTCTACTGTCTGACGCACAGACAGACATTAGCTTTTCTAACTACAACCAAGTGAATACCTAAAATAAATTGTCTTGCCTTTACTCTGTTATATTATAATATCTTCTAACATAAAATACAGTTTATAAAATAATGCCCGATCGGAGGGGTGGGGCAGTCAAGCGAGGATTACAATACGAGCAAGACGTACATTCGATGAGCGATATAGTGAAGGACTTTACGCGTGTATGAAACGTACGTTACGTTTACTGTACGCTTTTGAATCGTTTTGTTATATTTGTACTTATGTCATACGTGTTTGCATAGTCCTAATAAATTATATAGTAATTCCAACGGCATTTTAATTCGAGTCCTGCGTAACTCGTTACAGTGAGATAGTTCGTGTCTAGAACAATTTTATTGTAAACTGAGCTCTGGTTTCAATGCAGGTCCACTTCGTATCGAACATCGACGGGACCCACCTTGCGGAGGTGCTGAAGCGGTTGAACCCTGAAACTGCTCTCTTCATAATCGCATCGAAGACCTTCACAACACAAGAGACTATCACAAATGCGACATCGGCGAAGAACTGGTTTTTGGAGGCTGCTAAAGATGTATGTAGGCTAAACTATTATTATTGGCACCGTGTTTACAATTACTGGCAGTCTATTATTTAATCCGGAACAAAAAATTAAAGCTTAAACTAATGTTAACAGCCTTGCAGAGTTTTGGGTAAGAAAATCCCATATATACCAAATAACTAATATTAACTATTTGGGCAAGGTTCCTTTACTGTTCAGCCTTTGGTGTGACTATTCACACCGCACGGTAAGCAATGAACGCCGCCTTTTATACGAAAATACTACGAAAACTACCCTACAAAACAATAATATTACATCATTACTAAAAAAATTGCAATTACATCATAGTGTTGCCAGGATCATAAAAACAATTATAATAATTAGTTACTGATGCACTAAATTATCTGGACGATAATTTAGTGGGCTTATAAAATTAACTTGCCGGTAGAAATAATCATTTCGTTATAAATCGAACTATCTGATAAATCGACTAAAAATATTATTATCTTTGACGATTGTCTATGCGATATTAATATACTCTATGGTTCTTAAAGCGTAGGAAGTCTTCAATGAAGCACCTTTTGCTTGAAATATAGGTACGTATATTTTAATATATTGCGATTTTATAATATTTTTTGTTGCGCGTACAAAGGTTCGTAGTCGTTCCGTTCTGCATTTGAGAATATTGGCGGTTGGCCGTAGACAAAGAGCGTTTGCCATAGGCAATTTTTGATATGGCGCGTACACACCGGCGCAAGCGTACTGATTTCATACTCGGCTTGACCGGTGTGTACCTTCCTTAGGTAAATCGTGCCGCAACAGTTCTCATGACTGCTGTGTTGGACGCGTAACACTAAACAAAAAATTAAACATTAAAAACTCTTCTTTTTTGTGGTCAGTCTACACTGTGACTCTATAAAATGTCATGTCAGAGTATAATATTACGATTTGTTACAGCCATCGGCCGTAGCGAAACACTTCGTGGCGCTTTCCACGAATGGCGAGAAAGTGACCGCTTTCGGCATTGACGCCAAAAATATGTTCGGCTTCTGGGATTGGGTCGGAGGCAGGTAAGATGATCATAATTTTAATAATGCAATGCTTGAAGACGACAGAGTCTTCAAGCATAGACTTAAGGAAATGAAGAAACTATATTGTAAAGATCTGGCATAAAGGCCTACTTGCCAAGCCATAAACCTATATAAATAAAAATAAAAACTTCGTTTAAAAAAACCGACTTCAAAAACTGAAATGTATAAAATAACATATTTCTAAAGCAATTATTATTAATATATATATTATCCAAAACATCTCAAAGTCGGTGCGTAGTAATTTTCAAAATATAATATTTTATATGTTTTACTTTGCATCGACTTCAAGATGTTTTAGATAATATATATTAATAACAATAGCTTTAGAAATAAGTTTTTTATACTTATTAGTTTTTGAAGTCGATTTTTTAAACGAAGTTTTTATTTTTTATTTGTTACTTTTTAGTGCCTAGTTCTGTATGGGTGAACATACGAATGGTGCCGCGCTTTTAAAAAAATATAGGTCCCAAGAAACGGGAACAAAAAAAATGCTTGTAAAATGAAAAATACTAGACCAAACTATGTCAAATTTTTAGAGGACCAAATGGCAGCTATTCCGCGTCGAACAAAAAAGAATCACGTAAATCATCAGTAATCGGTGAACATACATAAAAAAAGATCCCGACGAATTGAGAACCTCCTCCTTTTTTTGAAGGTGGTTAAAAATAAGCAATATTTGACTTTCTTAGATACTCCCTTTGGTCGGCCATCGGTCTTTCGATATCCCTTTACATCGGTTACGACAACTTTGAGAAGCTTCTAGAAGGTGCTAATTTCATGGACGAACACTTCACAAGCGCACCCTTGGAGAAGAATGTAAGTTTTATCATTAAGGTGATTCTTTTTACTAGCTTTTACTAAAGTAAAATCCATTAGTGTAGGATACGGTGTTTCCGGAATAAAACGGCCTTATAAACGTCCCTACTCGGCCGCATTCGGACGCTGTCGCCGCCTTTTTATGTAATTAAAAATGAAATAAAAAAATGGGTTTGTAACGACCACGTTTATGGAACATATCCTTAGTGGCCAGACGAAAACCCAAATATAGCAATTACATTAGGATTCACTTCTTGCCAAAACCCTTGAAATCAATAAAATAAGTTAGACATATTTTGTATGTTTTCAGGCACCGATAATATTAGCCCTTTTAGGAGTTTGGTATTCGAATTTCTACGGCGCAGAGACACATGCTTTACTGCCCTATGATCAATATCTACATAGGTAAGAACTTAAAAAAAACTATATAACTATTTATTGTCTAAAACTTTTCTACTGCGCAGGTACTTTGGGAGGAATTGGTAGTTATGTAAAACTGTAGCAAGTTATGACCTTATACATGCCAAGTAACGTATAATTCGTTAGTTGTCAATTTTTGAGAAACAGGTTTATTTTGAGCCTTATGGTATATTTTAGCCAAAATATTAATATTTCAGCAAATAAACAACATTAACATATTTAATTTAGCAATTTTATAAATATTTTGACATTTCGTCACAAAAACGCGTCAAACTGTCATGGCGTCTCGCATGACGTCACAGTGTGCAAAACAAACATCTGTTTCGTTGAAGTGTTATCTGAGAAGTCATTGATAACTTGTTGTGTTTTGCACGCTATGACGTCACGCGCTCTGATCGGCGTTCATTGTCACGTGGCTAATGGCTGCAATATAACAATTTTATTTCTCAAAAATATCAATTAATATTTAATAATTTAGTTAAAACCATTTATTTTTGTCATATTTAGATCGTAATCTACGATATATATTACAATCAACCTATATTTTTCATACTGTCAACTACCGAATTTATTATTGTTTAAACAGTAATTACATTTATTTCCACTATGATATTTTAAAATTATGATTATTTTGGGCTCGGTGATTTATTTAAAATAAATTTCTTCAAACAGATTCGCGGCGTATTTCCAGCAGGGGGACATGGAAAGCAACGGCAAGTATGTGACGAGATCTGGCGAGCAGGTGAACTATTCCACCGGACCCATAGTCTGGGGGGAGCCTGGTACCAACGGACAACATGCTTTCTACCAACTCATACATCAAGGCACCAGGTGAGACCAGTTTCAAATAGGTATTTGAATAAGCGAATGAATATACTGTCAATTAAAATAAAAGATTTTTTAATGCGTTTATGGCTTGGCAACTAGGCCTTTAAGCCAGACTAAATTAAAAGAAAACATTGGTCACTACAGATTAAAACTTAACCCAAAATAGTTTCCCTTGACTTAGTAAATTACCCCTTGACATAAGGAAATGTAATACTTTTCTTATGTTATACAGGTATATTAAGCTGAAGAGTTTGTTGGTTTGTTTGTTTGTTTGCTTGAACGCGCTAATCTCGAGAACTACTGGTCTGATTTAAAAAAATCTTCCAGTATTTAGATAGCCCGTCCATCGAGGAAGGCGTTAGGCTAGATATCACCAGGCTAAGAATAATAGGAGTGAGCAAACTATAATTAAACTATACTTACAAAATAACATAATCTATGAGTAAAAAATTAGGAAATTAGCATGTTTTTTATTGTATCTATTGTTTACATTGGTTTATCAAGTCGAGCGAAGAGAGCCCTACACTATCCTGCAATCTGCATTATTGTGGTACTCTTTACTGGCAAAGTATCACACTTTCAGATTTTGGCTTTAAAATGGCAATTTCAATTATTTATATACAGGCTGGGCCAAGAATTAGTTAACATTTAATTTTTTTTATAAAAAAAACCATTTGACATATTTTGAAAATTGTTTATTTACAAGAAAGCTTGTTACTTGGAATTTATATTTTAAAAATAATATCATCGTAATGGCCACCATTTCGACTTTTGCACTCTTCTAAGCGAGTACCAAAATTTTCAAATACTCGTCGGCAAAGAGACTGCGAGTTTGCCGACATTTCTTCGCTGATTTTTTCTTTTAGTTGACATGGTGTATTTGGTTTATGGATGTAGGCACGACTCTTTAAATAGCCCCATAAAAAGAAGTCAGCTGGGGAGAGATCTGGACTCCTGGGTAGAGTCATGGGATGTCGCTTCGTCTGGAAATCAGCTTTTCCAGAAACATTTCTTTGACCACCGGCAGGGACTCGTTGGATAAGTGACAAGTGGCTCCATCTTGTTGAAACGGTTGTGGCTAGCAAATTCCAGTAGCATCGGTACCAAGAACTCCCGTAACATTTTCACATACTCAGCAGAATTAACAGTAGGCGAACGGCCGCGAGAATCTTCGAAAAAGTAGGGTCCAATGATCCCTTTTGCTGAACGTTCCCTTCGCTCCGAGACGTCCGCGGGCAGTCGGTTTGCTTCACATTTAGTGCCATGTAGATCCCGTCTCTTCTAACTTCTTCACCCATTTCTTTATTAAAGGAGTACTCGGACACTGACTCAAGTCGTGTAAATCGTATTCAACGCAAAGTAAGCGTCTCACAGCAATGAGCAAATTGTTGTTTAAATAAAATTGTTTCACCCAATAAGCGTGCTGAGTGAGCCCCGTGAAGTGATCTATTGCGACAAAATTTCCGAGAAACAAGCTAGTGGCAACATCCTCCCCGCGCCCCGCACGGCTTGTGTTTGCGCGGGGTGTTACATTCAAATGTTAAAGAATTCTTGGCCCACCCTGTATTTGTAATCTATCATAAAAATATTAGTTTACTTAAATAATAGTACATTATGGTGCTAGTGTGTAACATTGGTGATTACCGCCGAGGCGCCATCGAGACTCGAGCCGTAGGCGAGGGTCTTAAGAGAGCCGAGGACGGTAATCATCAATACACACGTGTATCATACGACGTTTTTCAACACACTTGTCAATAAAATAACAACAAAATCTCATTTTATTTAGTAGATAACAGTTTTCCTATGCGCGCGCATTGCGATCGGCCACAGACTAAAGGGATGAGGTTTTTTTTTTATTTTCCGCGCATAGGGTTTGCGCCTATTCAGCCACGTACAAAATGGGGAATTTAAAGTTCTCTTTTATTACAGAGAAAAAAAAAGTTATATATGAGTGAAAGTTTTATTTATTAAACACGTACGAGTTAAAATTATCTATTTAAATAAGAAGTTGCATGAAATTCGCAAGCAATAGGAACATTAATTTATATGTTCTATAGAACACGATCTTTTTTTTTAATAAAAACTTTTTTAAAAACAAAGCAACTCTACCAATAAAATTTAAAAAAAAATCTACAACTCACTAGTGAGTTATAAATTTTTTTTAGTCACAGTTTGATTATAGGTGTCATTCTGTGCCTAATTGCGGTGACCACAGAGCCACTTTATGAGCAAGTGTGTTGAAAATGTATTTAAAAAAACAGCAACTGGAGAGAGCCTAGGCTCAATCGCCCGAGAAGGGAGTAACCATATATTTACTTGCTTAATTTAACTTAGGCTATATATACAGTAATTTTATCGTTTACGTGATGTGCACACCAATATTCTAATAATTATTAAATACTATATTAGATGTTTATGAGATTGGATTGTCCAGGTGGTAGGGCATTTGCCCTTCTGTGTGCCCCTAAGTGGTGTATGCATCAATGATTTTAAAATTTTGAGATGAAAATTTTAATTACATAAGGTTGATCCCGTGCGACTTCATCGCGCCTGCGCAGACCCATAATCCGATCTCGGGTGGCCTCCACCACAAGATCCTGCTGGCCAACTTCTTGGCGCAGACTGAGGCTCTCATGAAGGGCAAGACGGCCGACGAGGTAAATAATAATAGATTTAATCCAGACTCACTTGTTTCACAATAATTAGCCACCCTGCAGCGCTAATACGACATGTGCATAGGACCAAAGCCGAAGTAAAGGGCACTAGATTAAAGTCAGAGTGGAACTAGCTCTGTTATTACGGTTTTATATTCAAGCGATGACGAAGCGAGCCGAGTGGGGGGGGGGGGATTATCGATACAAACTACCCCCTGTTATTATTCTTACACAAATCTTTACAATTGTACAATAATGAAAACTTAATGGAGTTGGCTACATATAGTGAGAGCGTAATATCACACCGATCGCCAGTCCTAAGAGTTGTAACCAAGATTATAATGTTACGAGTCGCGAGACTCGATTTAAAATGCCCTTATAATTAGTAGAGTTTATTAGAACTATAGAAACACGTATAACGCAGGTACAAATATAACCGAACGCTACAAGTCCAAACGTAATGCAAAAGGTCGTAATTCAATAACACACGCGAAGTTCGTCACTTATTAGATTGTCGATTGTAGTACACACGTCTTGCTTCGCTCGTGGTTATCGCTCGACTGCCTTCCCCCTCCATCAAGTGATTGTTTCAAACTGCGCAACTGCAATGTCCCCGTGTCTAAGTCGACTGTGATCCGACACACCTGGCTAATGACTGCCATAAAATATTACAATGGATTGTTTTTTGAGCACAAATTTTAAACACAAAGTAATCAAAAGAATTCCAAATGCCGAAAGGTAATAAAATGTGTTTTGCAGGTGTGAATTTGTGTTTGTCGGTGTGTAGGTCGTAACAATAATTTCACCATTTCTCTACGTACAAATGTGATTTATAATCGTTTTTCAGGCCAAAATAGAGCTAGAGAAGTCGGGCATGGCGCCTGAAGCGGTTTCGAAAATCCTACCGCATAAGGTTTTCAAAGGGAATCGTCCAACTAACTCTATTGTGGTCAAGAAGATCACACCGTTCACTCTTGGTGCACTTATTGGTGAGTTTATTATTTTCTTCTAGTACATCTTGGTTTCTCTAATACAATTTAAATAGACACATGCTAAACTAGTCTCCCTTATGTTTTTTATTGTATTCAAACAGTGTACAAACTCTAACCATTTACTTTAAATAGGGCTGCCAACTATTTTTGAGAAAAATAACATTTGTTAAGTAGGTAAAGAATAAAGTATTTGGAAGAAAAAATATTTTTAAAATGTCTTTATTTTTTCTCTTGCAGAGACCATTTGTGTGCTTCTAGCACACACTAACAACTTTATCATTAAATTTTTGGAAGCTTTACATTCCTAATTTAAAGTTAAATAAACAATTTTTTATTAAATTTATAGATGTCTTGTCTCTTCTCGTCATTTTAGATTTATTACCGAATAAACTCTTTCAGTGAAAGCGGGATCGATAGTTATTCAGTAATTATCCATACAAGTATTTCTTTTTACGCATCAGAATAATTATTGGAAATAGAGTATATTCACATACTTTATTTTTGCAAAAGTATATTTGTCAAAAATTAAATAGGATACGTTATTGTAAAGTATGATTGGCAACTCTTACTTTAGTATAGGTAGATCGAAAAGCACGCGTTAAAATAACATCTTATCATATCGCGGGCTATAAAAAAATGCGTTTTTTTTTAAATTTCGTCTTAATATTTTTATCGATACACCACCTCTGTTTTTTTCTTAATTAAATTAGGTTAATTAAAAGAGCATTTCACGTAATCAAGGAAGTATCTTCATAGACACATGCAAATTTTCAGTCATAGAGATACATTGAAAAAGAAGTTTTTTGTATCTCCTGAAAAGTTGGCTTATACGCCCCTCTGGCTTGAAGCCCGCGATATTACTTTAAAAATATTATCATATTACCATAATTATAAATATTTTTTAAATACTGTATCCGTGCAGGAACGAAGAAAGAATACAATTTCCTGCGTTGGGGTGGCCTGTCGAAAGAGGCGACAAAACAATCCGCAGCCAGGTGGTAGGGTATTTGCCCGACTGGATGGCTACCATCCCTGGTCTAAAGATGTCGCCATAACAATCTTGAGTTGTGTTCCGGCATTGGTGACCAGGTTCCAGTCTCCCTTAAGAGTGCACCAGCGCATTTGTAGCACCGTTGGTGTTGCAAATGTCCATAGGCGATGGTAACTGCTTTCCATGGGCCGTCTGTCTCTCTGTTGAACTCCTGCAATAAAAAAAAATAACAACGCATTCGCCTCCTTTTACTTGTACCAAGTTATGACGTCATAAGTTTGTACGCTCATACTCATTTATGAGGCTTGTATGGGGATTTATATTGTTACATGCCGGCAAAGGTAAAGGCACACCTGCCTGTCATAAAATGCAGTTTATTACCTTTCCCGCATTCAGAGTTATTTTGTTTACTTCGTGTTTAAAACATGCATTTAGACAATAGCCTATTGTTTTCGACTTTCTGGGCCGTTCGCAGGAATAATTAATCAGGTGTGCAAAGTATAAAACAATGCCCGAACGGAGGGGTGGGACAGTCAAGCGAGGATTACGATACGAGTAAGACGGAGATTCGATGAACGATATAGTGACGGACTTTGCGCGTGTTATTGGGTCGTGCAGTTTTACTAGTGTCTAGTTATATTTGTATCTATGTTATATGTGTTTGTATAGTTTTAATAAATTCTATAGTAATTCCAACGGCATTTTAATTCAAGTCCTGCGTTATTTGTAACATTATGAAGACCACGCCACTGCTGTCTGCTTCCCTGTTATTTTCTTGTGTAATTTTTTTTCAGCCCTATACGAGCACAAGATATTTACCCAAGGTGTGATCTGGGACATCAACTCCTTTGACCAATGGGGAGTCGAACTTGGGAAACAACTAGCAAAGGCAATCGAACCCGAACTCCAGGACAACAAGTCTGTCTCATCTCACGACGGGTCCACTAATGGTCTCATTAACTTCTTGAAGGAAAACTTTTAAAGTGTTAGTATATACTTAAAAGCGTGGAAGAAGAGTAAAGAATGACAATCTTTCATTAAACAGAAAAAATGTGTGACTTTCACGTAAGTGAAAATTCTTTATTTATTTTTCGAAAAATGAAAATTATATGCAACTTTACAGAAATTCGTTAAATAAAGTTAAATTAGATAAAGTTTAAACAAAATCCTTTTATTATAGACATGAATCATTTCATTTAACCTTATTGCTGCTAAGATTATTACAGCATTTCATTAATTGTAATTACTCTTCGTTCGAATCGACCGTGGTAGGGGCAAGATAAAGATGGCGCGTAACGGAAAAAATGTGACGCGTAACCGAAAAATGTGACGGGTTTTTTCCCAACGCCGATAAAGAAATTTTGACTTCAAAAAATAAAAAGAAAGTAAATTGAAGGCTTTTTAAGAACCATAAAGAATCGTTCAAAATTACTCTAACTCTCTATGGATAAGGCCGTAAGACGTTGGCAGATTTGACATTTTGTATAAATACAAGAACTGTGTTACAGTTTTTTACTGTGCGGTTGTCAATCCTTACTTATTCTTCTTCCATGTTCATAAATATGCTAAGCCCTCGTATACATTATTACCACTTCCACTACAGCGAGCAGGAAAGTGGCGAGGGAAGTGGGCAGCACGAGTAAGACATGTTAAAAAAAATATGTTCGCTTGCTTACTTCCCTCGTCTCTTTCCTGCTTGATGCCATGGAATAGGAGACGAGGGGTAAAGAAAGTATAATATATATAAAGTAATACGGAACTCATAATATATGGTTTATATTGTAAAATTTGATATTTTTACTATTTATTACAGGCTTTATTGAAAATCACTACAAAGTTATAATAGAAATATTTATATAGAAGTGCTATTTATGTGAAGTATGATTTTGTAGAAGTTTGTTATTGCTTTATAAACATGTTCAGTAGTGCGAAAGCTAACTGTTAAATGTAGGGTAAACTATACTATTGTGGGCACCCCAGTTAATTTTTTCAAGATTTTTTAAGTGATAACATCTTATCGGAGGGTCAATCGGTTCGTTACGTAACGCGTTACGGCGCCAGTCTGGCTTCCCTTTCTCTCACGCTTACGGCAACGGTAGGCAGTCTAAGTTATCACTTCTGTCGGCGGTCCCGAGAAGCACACTTTTTTATCGCGCAGGTACGGAGAAAGAATACAATTTCCTGCGGCCGGGCGGCCTGTCGTAAGAGGCGACAAAACAACCCGAAGCCAGGTGGTAGGCTATTTGCCCGTTTGGATGGCTACCACCCCTGCTCTAGAGTATGTCGCCATAACAACCTGTTGTGTTCCGGCATTATTGACCAGGTTCCAGTGTCCCTTAAGAGAGCAGCAACGCATTTGTAGCAACTTTGGTGTTGCAAATGTCCATAGGCGATGGTAAACGCTTTCCATCAAGTGGGCCGTCTGCCTGTCTGCTGAACTCCTGCAATAAAAAACACTTTTTTTTAAATTACTGGAGTACAGCAGACAAGCTGACGGTCCAACTGTGATGGGAAATGATACCCTCGTCTATGAAACAATATGCTCCTGGACTCAGATGGGACTAGAACCTGGTTATTTTTTTTCTCTATCGACAAACACACATTATATATCCCCAAGCTAAGCAGGTTACGCTTGTGTTATGGGTAATATACAACGGACCACTATGGGGCCGATCCCAGACTCCCAGACCATAGTAAATAACAAAAAGTTCGTTTCTGAAATTTACTGTGCCAGGAATCGAACCCGGAACCTCTGAGTTTCAACGAGTCCGGCCTGCTAACACTTAGCCCGCTCAACCATGGTGGCATCCTCTAGACCAGGGATGGTAGCCATCCAGACAGACAAAAGCCCTAGCAAAAATATATTTAAAAAATCTTTATATTTCTTATTGTTTTGAATAAATTAACAGTGGGGTCAAGGATTGTATAGTTTCCCCTATGTAAATTATGGGAGAAATAAAAACATTTTTTGCAAAATATCTTTTATTTCAGTGGAATTTATTAACTATGCTCCTAATATTCAACATATATTCATGGTCATTAGAGTCATTTTTAATCGAGATTTATTGTTAATATTTCTATTAAGGCTGTATGTACACTCGAAGAAATAATCGCCGCGATATAGTTCTGTTAGTACGTGCATGAATCACAGTTATTGTATTTTGGCAATTTTTAGTTCATATAATGCTTTACCTTTCTAATACTCGCTGTTCTCCCTATTTTTAACCTCGTTCAGAAAAAGCTATGCATTTTTATTATGCTACATACCTTAACTTCCGAGATTGAACGTGCATTATTGTCCATGTATTTCATGAATGATGTACTGGGTGGACTATTAGGAACCGGTTCCCTACACTACTAAAAAAAGTTTGCGTCTCGGGACGCCCGAGAAAAGTGATGACTTGCGTGAGAGAAAGGAAAGCCAGACTGGCGCCGTAACACGTTACGTAACGAAACGGTTCACCACTTCTTATGGGAGAGAAGTTATCACTTCAAAAACCTTTCACATCAAACGTTAAACAGCCTAGTAGTTCACTCGATACGAGTCTAATCTCTAAAGTTCTGAATAGTTCATGAACGATGAACTATTCAGAAACCGTGATTTGATTGCTTTGAAAGATCGAAAACTTCCAATGATTGAATTGTACAATTGAGATGAAATTTCAGTGACAGAATTATACAAGGAGCGCTCACTTGGATGACCGAATAAGCAAGAACTTAAACGCGGCTACTATGTCGTCGAGTGTGCATACAGGCTTAATATAAAACACTTTCAAAGTGTTTTGGAATGAAAATAAAAAGTCAATTAATACATATGAATAGATTTTGCATTTTCCTGTTAGCATCATGTATTAAGACTTGACCCTTTCCAAGAAGTTATTTTACTTTTAATACGATGACGGATCAATTAGTAGTGTTCTAATGTATTACCTACTATTTGTCATAAAAATCGACTTCAGTTATAAATAAGTTTTATCAATTTTACTTATCTATAATTTTTTGCTAAAAATAATACATCGTATAATAAATATACCCACATTGCGTTACATGACTCACAGAACTCATCACTATTACGTCAACCACAGCAATAAAATACGAAAATTATGTCATTTGTTTCATTCAAATGTCTAGCCATGCCGCTTCCATCAGGTCCCAGTCGAAGGGGAAGGTCCAAAAAATGCTGGCTTCACGTTGTAAAGCATAATGGTCTCAATACAAGAAATGGCGGCGATCGGGCGAAGTGGAGAAGAATAAACTTCTTTAAAAGGGTTTTTACAAGCCTACAAGCTTTTTTTACAGTTTTTATACAAGCTTTTGAGATCCTGCATATCATGTAGCAGCAGAGTGCTAGCCAAGACAAGTAAAAAGAGCCCAAACACGACGGGTCTAACTTGTTTAGTGCAGGAGTTCCTATGGCCACCTTCCGACTCCATCAGATCAGCTCCATGGTACCATATTATTGCATTGTCTTGCGATATACATATGCGTGCAAATTTTTAGCTCGATCGGAAACCGGAAGTTGGTCAAATTTAACTTGCAAGATTCCACCCGGACTTACATACATACATTTATTGCAAGTTATATAAAAGCTTGAAAAAGTAGAAAAGCGGACCCTGGGCGCCGAAGTGATCGCTCCGAACGCAACCGGGATTTAACGCTCTGATGATGATGATGATGACATGTAATTTGTGGGCTTTATTTACTGTCAAGATATAAACGTTAAAAGTGAAATGAACGCTTGGAAATAGTATAAGCTTGTTTTCAAGTCTTCACAACTAAACCTATTATATAAAGGGCAAAAAATAAATGACACTGCAACTCATTCTTAAGAACTAAACAGATCTCACTATATTTAAGATTTTCAATATCATGTCCAGCATTATTAATTAATATACACGTTTAATCACATATTATTAATTATATAAGTTGGTTTTTAGTTTAAACTTGAAGAATGACCTTTTGCTGTACATTTCGACTGTAAAAAACATTTCTAATTTTTTGTTAAAAATGAACAAATATTAATTTCTTTTGATACAAAAAATGTATTTATGTTAATTTTATTGATTTTTGCCTGCAAGCAATCTGTTATCCGGTCCACTTGATAGTAAGTGGTTACCAGCACCCAAAGACAGCAGATCATCCTTCAGATTCCCGTCTACAATGTTTATATTATACGAGTCAACACAAAGCAATCATTTAAGAGTACCCACACAAATAATAAAACACAAATCACTTGTTCAAAGTAAAAACAACCAATATATCAGGCCACAGTCTGTAACTTTCACATAAAAAACCATGCCAATGCGAGTCAATATCCAATCGACTGACAGATGATTAAATTTTCGTTGTCTTCAAAATTCATATTAAATCTGTTTCGGTTAAATCAAGATTGATTAAATATTGAACCGAGATGGTTTATAGACTACCAAAACTGTCGATTGTCAATTTGAGTTATAGACTTGGGGTCTGATGTAAGCGACTATAGTTGCCTATGAAAATCTGCAACATCAAGATATCAATACTCTGACGTAGCGGACATGTTTCTAATCTTTAAGGGTTTAAAGAAAAATAAGAGAGGTATTTTGAAAATAGAGAATATGCATGTAATTCTAATATAGAGGAAATTACCCATTTTTGGTCCAAGAGATAGACACCTCTGTCAAATTATTCCAGATACAGTCGATCGCGATAATTTGAAATAATTTTCGGTTCCTTGAATAAATATATAAATTTCAATATTATAAATAAATCACATCAATATTATAATCAAAATGTGCGGAGTGACGCTCGCGGACCGCGTTCGTAATACCGAAGTAAGAAAGAGAGAGAGTTGGTCTGAAAGAGAGTGTCGGGGTGAAGGTAAGGAAAGGAATACTCCGGTGGTTCGGGCATGTGGAAAGAATGTATGATGAAAGAATGACTAAACAGATATACAATGCAAAAGTGGATGGATGCAGAAGTCGCGGAAGGCCACGACACACCTTCCATGATCAAATTGATCGTGTACTAGCATAAGGTGATGTCAGGAGCCTTAAGAACAGACGAGCGTGAATATCAAAGAAGCAAGTGAGGTGTGTAAGAATAAGCCTGTATGGCGCTCTGTTGTTCGTGCCTACCCCGCAAGGGACTTGGCGTGAAGTTATCTATGTAATATTATAATATCATAAATTGAATAAAATCAATATTTGATTAATTGATCTTCGCGATAATTCGAATTTGATTTTTTTCCTCCCTCTCTCTAAGTTATAAACTCCTGTTATTTTGAACTGTTAGCAAATGGAAATTTTCCTGGTCCCTTGAGTGTCAAATTATCGAGAGTCGACTGTATTAAATCTTAATATCAGGGCTAAGTGACAGGTAAAAAGAGGAAACAGTCATAGTCTAAGTATATGTATGTGATCTTTTTTATTCATTTTTTCTAATTTTAACCCTAATCGAACGGTTGATTTAAGATGACCACAAAATAAATTATATTGAATAATTCTTGAAACCAGTTTAAAATTAACAGCTTTTAATTTGTTATAACCAGTTAACTATTGCTGTTCCAAACAAAATAGAAAAACAATACTGCTATACGCTAAAAAAAACTGAAAACTGCTATATGCTAAAAACGTAATCTTAGGTGATTCTGAGAAATTTTGCTCAAGAGACCATAGCTCTAAGTCGGATTTGGAGTCCCCAAAATTTTAAAATAGAAATTTTAAATATATACATACAACAATTTAATTAAATTCGTCATACAATTGGATAGAATTATAGTAGATTTCTCAATCTGGGTTTGTTTGAAAGGTATTTTTATCACCTTTCAAACGAACACCGTTTTTGCTATACGCTTTATCAAAAAAAACATTAACCCGCCCTAATATATATAATTTTTCATTTCAAATTCAATATTGACTCTTGCAATGCTCTTGCATAAATGCAGTTGTATACAGATGTTATTCCTAGAAATACATGGTTCAGTATATTTTACCACTTTTAAGGGTGTGCAAGTAAATTTGAAAGGTTGATACTATGTATTATTAGTTCATCAGTATTTATATGAAACTTCAAATGAGACATCTTAGGATGGTTCAATTAGGATTTTGTAGAAATTATTATATAGTGTCAAATACCCAATTCATTAGGGATATAACGACATACATGCATAATCTCTTTTAGAATATTAAATCAAAGTATATTAGTCAATAAATCTATATTTACTTCGGTTTCCTTCCTCTGCCACTTCCGCCCGACTTCATCTTCTTAGCTGCGTTCTTCTTCACATCTTCAGACTTACGTTTTGGGTTCGGCGATGATGTTATCTATATACCAATAAAAAAATTGAATCATCTTCCTTTAATTTCAAAATATAACCAGACCAAAATGTCTAGAAAGAGAACTATTGTTTTGCCTTCTTGCAACATTATATTTTATCTGTATTCAAGGAGATTTTGGCGGAAACTGAAAGGAGATGATTTTGCTGTGCAGTTTTTTTTCTAAAAATATGTAAAACTACTCTAAAATGTACAACAGTTGTAGCATATTGATAGTTTTTGAGTAGTGATTATGTGTTTTGTGAGAAATGTGAACTGTATAGTCAAATGTAGCATTTTGAGTTGTCACAAGATCTCCGTTGAATGGCACTAGCTGATTACCTACAGTTCAGCTGTGCTACACATAGGTTTCAGAAAACGAAGAAACTATATTGCAAACTAGGATCTGGCTTAAAGGCCTAGCTGCCAAGCCATAAAACTAAACAAAAAAATCTGTATTCAAGATCAGTGAATCATAAACAAAGCGAATTAATCCATGTAATTCGTTGACGAGAGTCTAACATCCGCTAAAAAGTAAATAAATATGCATGTAACAATACCAAGTTTCACGTGAGCCGTGATTTTCAAAGAAAACCAAGTATGTCTAGTTGAATTTGACGGAAAAATCTTTTCGCTATAATTCGACGATATTTACCAAAGAACAGCCGACATTATAAGTTTGTATTTGTTGGTTTAGTTTCTTTTAATTAAATAATTGCTCTGTTAACTACCACAAGGTGTTAAAACTCTTGCTTACAAAATTATAGTCATTTTTATTAAAGTAAAAATCATGGCTATGTTGAGAAAATGCGTATGTCGTAACTAAAGCAACTTGATGCTTGCACGATGTTTGATGTCGTACTTAAAATCACTAGTAAGTATCGAAATTACTGTCGAGTATTGTAGTTGCTAGTAGACAGATTTGCGAAAGTGGCGCCCCTATTATTTTCTACTTAATTTTGCCGCTCTGTAAATATCCTTTTTTTATTGCAAACAGGCCGTAGACCCAGCTCATGGAAAGTGGTAACCGTCGCCTATAGACGTCTGCAACACCAGGGAACAAGCCAACGCGTGGTTAGCCTCTAGGATGGGGGTTGATCAAGAGGGAATAGACAGCTAGTATGGGATAGGGTAAAATTAAATAAGGGGAGCGGAAACTCGTTTATCGCACGATTAGCTCAAACCTAATCGTTTCACGCGAATATTCTGTGAGAACGTGGTATCTAACCGTTCGACGCGACAGTAACCCATAGCCAGGCGGTAAGGCATTTGCTTGTCTGGATGGCTACCACCCCTGGTCTAGAGCATGCCGCCATAACAACCCTGAGTTGCGTTTCGGCATTAGTAGCCAGGTGCCAGTATCCCTTTAGAGTGTCAGCGCATTTGTAGCACCTTTGGTGTTGCAAATGTCCATAGGCGATGGTGACCACTTTCCATCAGGTGGGCCCATCTGCCTGTGCTGAACTCGCGCAATAAAAACAAACACATTGAAAGTAGGATTCCATTGAGATAGTGTCAAAACTTAATATTATACAGAATTAAAAAATCTTCGCGATATCGTCGCAGCAAAATAATAATAAAAAAATGGCTATTAAGATTAGCAGAAACATTGAAAAGCTACCAAAAAATTCAAACACTTATTTCTAGAATTTTCCCTTATCAATAATTATAAATAAGTGATAAGAGAGTGTCGAAATCAGACAAAACTACGATTGATATAATAGTGTCCATGCCAGAACTCACCGTGAAGAATCCATCCAGCCTCCCCTGGGTCGTTCCACTCCTGGCCTTCAGCAGCTTCTTGGCTCCGTTCCTTACCCTTTCCTCATTGAACTGCCTGTCACCGCACAGGAACTTCACCAAACCCTCTTCGTCTGGATCACACCATTTCAACTGAAAAGTGTGTGAAGTATAATCACTAAGATAATTCGGTAGTTGACAGTATGAAAAAATATAGGCTGATTTTAATATATATCGTAGATTACGATCTAAATATGACAAAAACAAATTGTTTTAACTTAAATATTAATTGATATTTTTGAGAAATAAAATTGTTATATTGCAGCTATTAGCCACGTGACAATGAACGCCGATCAGAGCGCGTGACGTCATAGCGTGCAAAACACAACAAGTTATCAATGAATTCTCAGATAACACTTCAACGAAACGGATGTTTGTTTTGCACACTGTGACGTCATGCGAGACGCCATGACAGCTTGACACGTTTTTGTGACGAAATGTCAAAATATTTATAAAATTGCTAAATTAAATATGTTAATGTTGTTTTTTTGCTGAAATATTAATATTTTGGCTAAAATAGACCATAAGGCTCAAAATAAACCTGTTTCTCAAAAATCGTCAACTACCGAATCATAAATATTGTTACGAGTTGCAAGACTCGAATTAAAATGCCGTTAGAGTTATACAAACACGTATATTACAAGTACCAATATAACTGAAACACAACCAGTCCAAGACTTAATGCACGATTCAATAACACGCGCAGAGTCCGTCATTAAATAGATTACCGAATGTTCACAATGTCTTGCTTCGCTCGTGGTTCTCGCTTGACTGCCTCCTCTCTCAATTGGGGTCTTGCTTTATACTGCACAGATGCCATATGTCTGCCCAACCGCGTGGACTAAATATTTTAGAATCACATTGGCTAATGACTAGCATAAAATATTACAATACACAATGGGCTGTTTTTCTAATCACAAATTCTAAACACAAAGTAAACAAAACAAGTCCAAATGTCGAAAAGGTAATAATTTGTGTTTCTACAGGGCTGCAGGTGTGAATTTTTCTTTGTCAGCACCTAGGTCGTAACAATATATTTATTTCAAACTGGAATGTTAAGAGAAGGATGTTTAAATCGTTAATAGCATATGTCGTCTAAACTATATTTTAGTAATGATATCAGACGATAGTGGCGTGGACTTTTTTTTAAAATCATGTATAGCTTCGCGTGTGACCACTATCTCGCTAGATTTGAGTGGAGATATGGTCTAAGATCGAGCACGCTTACCTAGAAGGTACCTCACGCGTGACTTGAAGACATCCCCGTTTTTTTAAATTGCTGGTGGTGGTGATGGAGTTCAGTAAACAGGCAGACAGCCCATCTCATAGAAAGCGGTTACCATCGCCTATGGACAACAACAACACCAAAGGTGCTACAAATACGCTGCTGCTCTCTTAAGGAAGACTGGTACCTGGTCACTAATGCCGGAACACAATTCAAAGTTGTTATGGCGACATGCTTTAGACCAGTGGTGGTAGCCATCCCGTCGGGGAAATGCCCTGGCAAAAGTGGCACCTACCAGATTGTAGTTTTTGGGAAAAACAGACTTCAGGAGTGAGTTCCACTCCTTTGCGGTGAGCATAATCAAGGTGGACTCAAAGCGCTTTGTTCGTATAGGTGGTATCTCCACGATATAGCAGTGGTGCATCCCAGTGCGTCTGGTTTTTCGATGATGAAGGGAGAAGGTGGGATAACATTGAAAAGCTCCAATGCACACTCTCCAAAATGTATCCGATAGAAAACCGTCAAGCTGGCAACCCTGCGTCGATGTTGGAGACTGTAATTTGTCATACGACTCGATTCCCCATAGCCTACTTTTAAGAAACTAGCGACCAAAAAGGTCGAAAGCGCCATGAATTTATTACTATATTACTATCCCTTACGCTCGGCGTCTTTCCACACGCATTGGATGAAATAGCAACTCATAACCCGATCGGGCACCAGATTCTGTTTCAAAATATGTGGTAATATTGCAAAATTAAAAATACACAAAATAACAAGTAAATACATCCTATCCCTTACGCTCGGCGTCTTTCCACACGCATCGGATGAAATAGCAACTCAAAACCCGATTGGGCACCGGCTTCTGTTTCAAAATATGTGGTAACATAAAAAATATAATATAACAAGAAAATACATCGCGAGTTTGACGTTTTTTCAACAGCAGTGTAGTCGACACTTGCACCATACAACAATCAAATAGAACATTCTCTTCAAAAGCAATCCTTTTACTTGATATGCCGTTTAACATTACTTCACAGAAATTAACCGTGACAAGCTACACTGTGATTTGGTATAATAATACAGAGTATGATTATTTTTTCAAAATCAGCTGATTCGATTTCTTATTTTTCAAAAATCTAATGATGCCACTGTAGTTCTCCTCAATATCGGCCTCTTCGAGACTCCTTGGAGTGTTTTTCTCTAGTTGAAGTTTAGGATGTGGTCCTGAAGGAGCAATGATGAGAATGGATGTAGGGTACTTTTCAACCTGGGAAATTGAAGTTTTCGGGTAGAACCTAGAAATGAAAAATAAATTCTTCTAAAAACAACTCACCTCGATATCCTTAGGATCCTTAACTTCCGGCTCCATAAACAGCCTCCTGGCATTCTCATAGTCCCAGTTCTCGGGTGGCTGGTATTTATTTGTGTCAATATTCCTCATGATCTCCTCCAGAGAACGATGCTGCTTGATCAGCTCTATCGCCCTTTTTGGACCAACTCCTCGGATCGAACCGCAATAATCACAACCAAGAAGGATGCACAGGTCTATGAACTGGAAAGAAATTCGAATTGTATCCAAAAATATATTTTATTTATCTGCACCACAATATTAAAAATCATATAATCTTTATATAATATATAAATTTAGGAAAAGATTACTAGTAGATAAAATAAGTATAAAAATTTAATTATTTTGAGATGTAAATAAAGCAAATAAGATAAAAAGAAAAAAATATATAAAAAATTAAATGGTAAAAGATTTAAAATTAAAAAAAAATGAAAAGTACCCTACAAAACAATAATATTATACCATTGCTAAAATAGCAATTACTTCATAGTGTTGCCAGGATCATAAAAACAATTATAATAATTAGTAACTCTATTTCCGATATTTGTCGATTATAAAAAATATATTAAATTCAAGTTTTTATTCAAAACTAGCTGTCCCGGCAGACGTCGTCCTGCCCGAAAAATCTACAATCGCTATGCCGACAGCAGCGCCACCTACCGGGTCCAATGCTATAAATTACATACAGACAAACCTTTTCATATATAAAGATAAGTTTCACTGGAGAACATTTTTTGAAGGTCATACCTACCTCTTTTTGACCAAGTTCCAAGCCACTTAATACATTGTTCAGATGAAACTCTTGGACAGGCATCTTCCTCGCTTCAGAGAACGTCAAATGGCGAAGCAAAACATTTGCACCGAAAGTCAATGCGTCCATATCTTCAGTCGCTGTCGCAAACACTTTTCCTGCTTTCACCTTTAACAAAATCATTATGTCAGTCCACAAAAATTACCCCAAAAAGGAGGATAAAGAACCTGTCTGACCACACATTTTTTTAACACTACCCTCATTAAGCTGAAAGAACAGATACTACACTTTGATCTTAGCTGAACGGCGGACAAGCGATTATTTCAGTATATTATAGAGTCTTTACCGCCATTTTATCATAAACGACATTTGGAGTATATTTTTTGTTGGAAAAGGTCGTTTAAACTATTATTTTGATTTAACACTTTCAACTTATGATTCTGTAGGATCTGACTAAAACTGAAAGTCTTAAAACAAAATAGTAGTTAAAAATGATTTTTGCAACAAAAACTGTACTTAGGTCCGATTGTCGCTTACGATAAAAGGGCGGTTAAGGCTTGATCTTGATATAATACAAGCAGTTTAATGATATTAAAATTCTTAACGTTTCATTAACATACATCAAATAAATATTTTCAAGCAAAAAGGAAACTAATTTCAAGAGCAACTAAAAAGGCAAAATAAATATTTTAACTCAATGAAACGACAAAGCAACACTAAAGAATGCGAGAAAATGAGATATAAGTTTTCTATTGTGCAGCACAGATTAGTCAATAAGGTCGATGGTTAACCATAGGTCCAATTTGGACCTAAATAAAACCGATAATAATATTTTTTAGACTAAAGTGAAAAATTTAAAGTGATACTTAAGAAGTGTCTTTTGAATTATAATATGTTGACGGATGTAGGCTAAAGGAAATATATTAATAAAAATTAGACAATAATTATCTGCGAGTATATTCTCGGAAGTTTCCCCTTTACTGCATGTGAACTGCACATGAACACAATGTTTTTTTACATATTGAAGTCAAAGTAAAACAATATAATAATTTTAAAATTTTACTTAGATGTAACAAGAGTCTCTCCAGCAATATGCATGAATTTTTAAATTTCACTTTTTAGTTATTTTTGTCTTTTTTAATATGTTGGAATTTATGGAGTTAATTACCAATGCAGCACACTGTGCTTCTGCCTCGCATGGCGCTTCTACTACGGGAACACCCATTAGCTTGAGCAGCTCCCTGGCTTCCTCGCCATGCTGCCTCGTCACCTTCACAAGGCGACGATTGAACTTATCAATCGATGCTTGGTCACCTAAATCCGGCCACAATTAATATTCAATTAGATATATTAGGTAGATACATCCAAAGTAGATAGTAAGTATGTGATACTGTGAAACACTTCGATTTTATAGGTTAGGTTGTTACAAGTCAATAATACAGATGTGGATATCAAAACTTTTATTAAACACTACCTGCTCCCGCGGTTTCTCCCACGTGATGATAGAAAATTGTTATATTTTGGATAATTCACAATATATCTTCACATATAGCATATGTATAAGCAATATTATTGTAAAGTTTCATCAAAATCCATTCCATAGTTTTTGTGTGAAAGAGTAACAAATATACATTTTTACAAACTTACATGTTTATAACATTTATAGAGATTATAGTAATAATGAACGGAGAACGAATGAATTTCCTGTGGCTGGGTGGCCTGACGCAAGAGGAGACAAAACAACCCACAGCCAGGCGATAGGGCATGTGCCCGACTGGAGGGCTACCACCCCTGGTCTAAAACATGTCTACATAACAACCTTGAGTTATGTTCCCGCATTAGTGACCAGGTTCCAGTCTACAAATGCGCATTTGTAGCACCTTTGGTGTTGCAAATGTCTATAGGCGATGGTAACCGCTTTCCATCAAGTGGGGCATCTGCCTGTCTGCTGAACTCTTGCAATAAAAAACTCATTAATATTAAATATTAATTCCTAGATTAATCAATCTAAGAAAATCTCCCATAGACTGGACTGTTGCCTCACTGAAGTTCAACACTAGTATATCACCCAAAATATACTACCAGCATAAAAACTAGTTAAGTTTAACAGTGGAAAAATAAATTTTGTAAGAAATCTTTTAACACAGGCAGCCTTCTATGCTCTAAAATTGTGGTGGAGTGCAGAGGGATACCAACAAGTAGGATGAACTATTTGGAGAAACCAAAGTACCTATACTGCTATTGCAATATTGTCACAATGGTAAACCCTGGCTTCATGGTTGTTTCTGATTTTTTAAAATAACAGCCATTATGATATCAATAGTCGACTATTCTAACTGAGCTGGGCTGGATGGATAAGACACTTTTTCACCCTCACATGCAAAAGTGAGAACCTACCTTGAACATTGTTCTACATCACAACTTAGTTTGAAAAGAAAATTAATTTATAGCTATATAATTTTATTATTATATTTGTTAGTATTTTACTAAACTGGGTCTCAATTCTGTTATTACGATATCATCAAAATGGTCAACTACTGGTGTCATTCTAGACTAGAAAAAACAAATATTATCAAACAGCATTTACAAGTTTTTGTATAGAAAGCTTTTATGACACCAGTGGTTGACCATCTGATGATATTTTAATAACTGAAATGGGGCCCAGCACATCTACACATAGTTTTCAGTAAGACTTTATAGTTCTACAGATTGCCTGGAAGACATTGCTTTAAGGAATGCATTCCAATCAATGCAAAGCATTGTGCTACCTTATAGTATTCAAAATAATAAAATCTGTTGCTTTTTAATGTTTATGTATAGAGTATTGAGAGTGGTATTGAATTTGAACATACCAGCCTCCGTAGCCTTCTGGAGCTCTTTTTCAGCCTCTTCTCTCTTCTCAGCCCTCTTAGTAAGCTGGTGGCTTTTCATATCGGGTGGTTTACCATCAAAGATATAGACAGGCTTAATGCCATTCTCAACTAGTCTTATTGTCCGATAGAAAGTCCCCATTAGATGTGATGTTGTCTCTCCATCTACTGACACTAGCTGAGCACCTGTTAATAAAAAATATAAACATAAAATAATACTTCTATCTTTTCTTTTTTCTCCGCAATATGTCTTTTAAACCCAAATTTTCCTCCCCCCTCATTACTTATGATTAAGGGGACATATATGTAAATCACACCCTCTGAAAAAAAATATGCTCATTTGGCCAGAAAAGTGTCTAAATGGTGTAGGGCATGATTCCCTAGGGTTTGAATCCATGCCATTTGAAACATGATTATGTTATTTACCATTCACCAATGGTAAATATAATAGAAGATAAAGGCAATTTCTAACATGTTCATTGCCCAACCAAAACTATTTTTTATGTCAATATATATAACTTACCCTCACTCCTGACAGCAATTAAGAACTGATATAAACTCATAGAGGCATCAATAGCGATCTTACGTCCTGAAAATAATAATTATGTACATCAGTAAACATTTACCACGAACGGCTTACCGGTACTCGTAATAAATATTATACATACCAAAATAGTTTTTTATCTCCATTTCCTTAACAGCCTGCGGCGCGATATCTGCTATAAGCTTTGATAAGCCTAAAATACCCATTTTAATTTATTTTAAACAATTTCTAAATATTAATTAGTATCACACGAGAGACTGCAATTTTTAGCCTTACAAAATACGCGGGAATTTTGTGACGTTTACAAATTTTCAATTACTTTGACAAATGCGAGACATGTGAATGTGATTGTTGTTGTTGTTTATTTATTCGCCATAAAGGCAGGCAAAGGAATCTTAGTCCATACAGCCAAGTCTAATGTTTAAATCTGGGTATATCTAGTAGCGCAGTTGTATTGTAGGCTACAACCGACACCATTAAAAGGCGTTCTTCTGAAAACTCCAAAGGCCACATCTACTATACAATTCACATTTCTCACAAAAATATAATTATTACTCAAAAACTGCCAATATCCTACAACTATTGTTCATTTTAGAGTATTTTTACACATTTTTAGAAAATAAAACTGCACAGCACAACATGTCCTTTCAGTTCCCGCCAAAAACTCGCGAGACATTTGACTCTTGACAGTTACAGTATAGTTTTGTGTTTGTGTAACGAACATTTACATTGACAGTGTAGAATTGCCACAGGGATTGCGATAATTCGAAAAATCTTATTCCAAAATAAGTGTTTGCTTCAAAATCTAGAAGTCTGGCACAAAACGTTCAATAACTTACTAATTGTGGCCCATTACATTACTAAGATATTTTTTAAAATATAAAATGATATAGTAAAACGTCATCATTCAAGTTCCCGCGAAAAATTCTACAAATTACAAAAGTTTTTCATGAACAAGCAAAAACAAAACGTGTGATGTGTGAAAAAGAAGAAAAAGTGTTTTGATCACTCTCTCACAAAAAATAGTTTTATGTTTATCGAACAAAAGGGTGTTGTAGATCGTCAGTTGATTTATTTAATAATTAATTATTTTTAAATTTAGATTGTGACAAGATGGGTAATTACTTTACTGTTAACATGGAGGAGAACTTTAAAAAGAATCAAGAATTTATACAAACTATCAATAAAATTAAGGTAAGGTTTTTGAAAAATATTTTATAATTCTCAAATAAAGCTTCGTATTATTGTGTTTTTTATTTAAATTTTAGATGGAGCGACAGATTCAATTGCAGTATCAAATGCAAGAAAGACAAGTGGCTATGGAGATAGCGAAACATAGAGACACTTGCTTGTGGTTCACAGCATTTTATGTAACAACAGCTGCGGGATTGTTTACTGGGTAAGATTTGTTTACTTTCCAGAATAGACGCTTATCCCAATTAAAAACGTTTAAAGAAATAAGTGCTTCTCACTAAAACTCAAAGTACTATATGAAATTTTTGTAGCTTGGATTCAGGGCATTATGAATATTTGAAGTAAATTCTTAGAATCATCTAACAATGGAACTGTTTCGCGAATTACTTATTCATAATTGTTCAAATGAATATAGACTTTTAAGGTGTGGTTACTAGTACTGGTGATAGGTATTTGGTAACATTGTTTATTGTTTAGTTTCAGGAGGACAAAGAGGCAATATCTCCTCATGCCACTTATACCCCTGACCTTCATGACCCTTTACTATTGGGATCTAGCATATGGAAATAAAATACACAGAATCAGAAGTAAGTATATTAATATAAATATAGGCTTAATTCTTTGTGATTTTATTTTCCACTACTTTTCTAAAGTGATATAAAATATCATGGTAGGTAGTGGTTGATACAACTGGAAGTTAATTTAAACATTTGAAAAAGCAACTCACAGCTAGGTGTTAAGACATATGCCTGTCTAGATTGCTACCACCCCTAGTCTAGAGTATGCCACTATAATAACCTTAAGTCATGTTCAAGCCATTAGTGGCAAGGCTCCAGTCTCCCCTAAGAGTGCTGCAGCGCATTAGTGGCACCTTTAGTGTAGCAAATGTCCATGGGTGATAATAACGGCTTTCCATCTAGTGGGACGTCTGCCTGTCTGCTCAACTTGTGCAATAAAAAAAGATTTAATACAATGCAATTGATTAAGTCTATGGCATTCATTGGCAAAGAGCTTCAAATAAATCTGCTAGAAACTCTGTTGCTACCCATGATTAGAAGGCTGGTTCATATTTCACCCAGTGTAACAGCATTACCATACAGTTTCATAACGGAGTCTTCTCAGTCATGCTTCCATCTTGTAGTTCTTATTTACGTGATTATTTGTCAGAGCACAGATAATGAATATGTACTCAAAATTTTACTAAAAATCAACCCTTTTCTTTAGTGTGAAATATACCATTCCAGAAATTGTTCCTTACAAGCTTTACTTTTGAATAGTAGTGTATATATATACAGTAAGTTTGGTTTGCCAAAAATATATGATACAGCTTTAATTTTTGTTCCAATCAACTCCAAGGCTCCTTTAAGTGTTTTTTTGCTATATTATATAGTTCTGGAATGGCCCTGAAGGACCATGTTAAAATTCTTCCGTTTATTTGTCTCCTACATTCCATATAGGAGAGGATTGTTCTCACTAAACAACACTAAAAGATATATTTCTTTGTTAAGCTAATGGGCGTAGGTCAATTTTACTTTGTCTCATCATCAGTATTTATATGTACATATTTAATATATTTATTTATTTTAAGGTAGACTTACAATGAGCCACGCTGCAATCATTATCTTGATACTAGCATTTAGAGCTGACTCAATTCTCATGATACTATACTCATTGGTGTGAAATCATTGCCTTGAGCTAATTTAACTTTCTCTGTGGTTGAGGGGGCAAGGGCTTTGATGGCCTACCTCACTGCAATGCAAGAGAATCCTCCTTCTTCAATTACAGGCATGATAAATTTCGGAAACGACTTTTCTTAGTTATTTACTATGTTTTGGTTGTCTGGAATCGACCCCGGATTAATCCGTTGTATATCATGCGTAACCTGCTTAAATGTCTGTGAATTACTATTATTATTTTATTTTATTTTTCATGCGATAAGAGAATCCTGATGGCCTTCTTCCTTCCCTTATTGTATCTTCCCTATTTCATCCCCCAATCCAGTCCTGTATCTCATCCTCCCTATCCTATTAGTCATGTTACCATTTTCCATGGACCAAAAAAAGTTACAATCTATAATATTATATCATTCTAAACATGCCATGTCAGTACATTCAAAATATTTAATAGACTATATAAATCATGTAGAACATGATGCTTTTTTTAGGTTTTTTATCTGTTTGTTTAGGATTCGTAAAAACTTCACTGATCGACAGCTAATTCTGAAACTTAAAATCTGCGCTACTTTTTATCCTGGGAATCCCGTGGGAATTTTTCTGGGAATCAGTTAAAATGGCCATATTAAAGAAATTCAAATTCCAATGTGATTTTTTCACTGATATATAGCAAATGTTGTGTAATAAAATGTGTTATTTTTATCTCTGGAATTTTGAGTAAGTTGTTTGGGTGCGCAAAAATTACCTTATTTCGACACACTTTCGTGTTCCTGAAATTCCGCGGGAATTTCAAGTCAAGTGTAGACGAATTCGCGGGCATATCCTATTATAAACATATAATTTCGTTTTCGTAGTGGAAGCTGAACATATAATGACCCATGAAGCCGACTCCCTAGAGTGGCCTTGTGGTCTTCCTTCACCATCTTCCATCGACATCGGACGCCTTGAAGATGAGGAAAAGAAGAAAATCCATCCACCACTACTGTAAACTAGTGTGTTGAAATACAATCCAATTTGTTCAGGACTGTGCCTTCACTGCTTTTTAGATCTGCAGTGTAGTTAAACATTATTTTGTTAGTAAGTAGTGATTGTTGAGTGGCACATTTATGAGCCAGTACAATTGTTCCGTACTAAATACATTTTAACAGAAAGGGCTCAAAATTTGAATATGTATGTCTTCAAAATGTTTGTAGAGCTGCTACTCACTCCTCAAATAATATAACACAACATTAAGGCTCCTTCTGTGTTAGTGTTACAGATTAAGTGTAAAATATGACGACTGGTTTAAAGGATTATTGGAGATGCGACCTTGTTAATAACGTTAAATACTGACAGATGTATGTGCATAGGCTTAAGGGGCTATGCGTTGACGGAGTTATTTTTCAACGCTTTTCAATAAGACACCTTCGGCCTCGGTCTGAACCTTTAACACTAACGCATATGAAGACCCAACATTAGAGGAATGACGTATATTCAATAATGTCTCTATGATATTCACATGAGAAAGAGGGACAACATTAAATGTCACACTTCTAGCCAACGCTTAGAATCGAAGTAACCGGTTAAAATTAACTGGGCTTAATCAACTATTTTCGTTAGGAGTGTAAATCTTAAGGAGTGTTAAATAAACCTGAATTAACCGGTTTATTCCGAGAGAAGAGATAATACCATTCTATCTCTCTCAACATGTGTTTGTGTTTTGACTGAAAACTTGTCGTACCACATGGCTGCGCCTTGAACGTGTTCGAAAAAAACCGGTCGAAGTCGTTCGAAACCGGTTTATTTAAGAAAAACTATTTAATGAAATTTAGCTATCAAAAACAGTTTTACTAAAAGAAAGTTCCTATGTAAGTTAGCTGTGACCGGTTGGAGTTTTTTTAATCGGTTTCCAAGCCTTGCTGCTCTACTCTACAATGATAGTGAACTGGTCGAAGCCGATCACATCCGAATCTTAACGAACTTTTCCGAAATAGCTTTGGTTGTAACGCGTAAGTTACACTTGATTTTAATGACGTTTTGTGAACATATCGTTACATAAACGTAAGTCATGATAAAATATAGTCAGTTTTATTAATTTATTTCCGGATTGAAAGTGTCGTAGGGCGGGGGCCGATCCTGTACATACTCCTATCTATCTAATATATAAAATTCTCGTGTCACAGTTTTCGTTGCCATACTCCTCCGAAACGGCTTGACCGATTTTGATGAAATTTTTTGTGCTTATCCGGTATCTATGAGAATCGGCCAACATCTATTTTTCATCCCCCTAAATGTTAGGGGTAGTCCACCCCTAAATTATTTTTTTTATTTATTAGACAAAATTTTTAATTTCTTTTTTTTTATGATATAACATACAAAAATACATACAACCCTAAATTATTAACCCTCTGCGACAAACCCCTATTTTTACCGGGCAGGACGACGTCTGCCGGGACAGCTAGTATACATATAATAAAATTGTTGAGGTCGAATTTCTGTACAATAAAAAAAATGGTAAAAATCAAGTCAGGGGGGCGTAAGACGTGAAATAGAACTAATATCGATTATTTAAATTTTTTTGTTTCACTGTTTGTATGTTTGTCTGTCTGTTTGTATCGGGTAATCTCCGAAACGACTGGACCGATTTAAATGAAATTTTGTATGGTGGTAGCTTATATCCCTAGTCAACATACAGGATACTTTTGATCCCGAAAAATTACAGAGTTCCCGCGGGATAGTTAAAAAACTTTCCACACGGAGGAAGTCACGGGCAGAAGCTAGTATATTATATGGATATGGCGTACAAATTATGAGAAACGAGACAAATTAGGGCATCGGCCTCATCGCTTCAAATATACTGCTACTGTACAAACCTCGCCTCATTTGAAGTGGCACTGGTTCAGTACAAACAGTCATGTTACTCTTATAAACTCATTCTATAGTCGTGTCTCGGTTGTGCAGTGCTGTCCTTCGCGTAATATGCATGATTGTGAAGTTGTTGCAGCCTGTGTTGCATCCTGCGAGCACGCCCGCTGCATGACTGCACTGCAGGATCGTATATGGGCCGATTTACTCAACACTAGCTTAATTCCAAATCCTGTTAGCTAATTAACATTCGTGATGATCTGCAAATAGCAGATTAATTGTTAATACAGTCACTGTTTTTAGTGTTGTGTTATTGTCAAGTCATTTGTTAACTTTGTCGTATTTTAATTTATATTAAAGCATGTCTCTTGCTGACAGATTAGTAATAGAAGTGGACTGCATGATTATGTATGTATGATTTAGCCGTGACTTATTTAAGCCGGGTACTCAGGTACGACCCATAGCTGTAAAGCCGCGTTTTCACCATAAGAGTTGGCTCGGACCGAGTGCACTCGGATATCTACGTCCGAGTGTACGTCGGTACGCTCGGATTAGGTGTTTACACAATACGAGTATCGTCCGAGTAGACATCCGAGTGCACTCGGTCCGAGCCAACTGTTATTGTGAAAACGCGGCTTAACCGAGCAGATACAGTAACGTGATCTAATTGTGAACGACGAAAATGATCTTTCGCGACGTCTATCGAGCCGCCTTTGGTCGTGTACTCATTAGCGAGCTGTTATGGTAACATGTAAATTTTACTCTTTTTGACTTAAAAATGTGCATAATAATGATTTCTATGAAAATGTAGGGTGACGATGAAGACATCTTTTAATATCATACTGGCTCAAAAAACACTAGTTTGCTAGAATAAATAGAAGTAGAAACCGCATTCACTAATTAAACATATAACAACTGTCTAATCTATAATATTTCTTAATATAACTTATATATTTACATTATAAAACTTTATAATTATAGAAATTATCGAACTAAAAATCATGATCGAAATTCGTTTTATATTGAAAAAATCATTTAGTATAAACACAGTCTTATAATCATTCTAAAAAAAATCGAATATTGTAATAAAATTCGTCAATTAAGAGAAAAAATTAATCAATAACGGCCCATTTAACTTTTATAAAACAAATTCAAAATTAAATTTGACTATTGTTATATCATAAGGTTTAAAAGAATCTCATTGTTACTAGCAAAGTATATCTCAGAACAACTAAAGCTATAGAAACCATATTAAAAATACGTACTACATATGAACTATTTTCACTTATAGCGTCAAGTGCATATTAGAAAGAGATATGTATATATACATACATACAGTCCTACAATCGATATTTACAATCTTGTCATTAATTAAAAGTAAGACGGGAAAAAAATAATTGTCTACAATTATCAATGCATAATTTTAATAAAACTACGTTTTAACGGTTTTAAGCGCGGTAATTTTATTGATTTTCATTATTCCGACGTTTCGGCCACTTCTCAGTAGCCGTGGTCATGGAAGACAAAGATGAAGAAGACAGTAAATTAGATTAGGCTCCCTTAAAGTAAATAATAACCATAAACCAAAATTAAAATTAAATAATTATAATGAACAAGTTGGCGGTAGGCTAAATAAAGTCCGTGATCATGGCTACTGAAATGTGGCTGAAACGTCGGAATAGTAAAAATCAAATAAATCACCTCGCTTAAAACCGTTAAAACGTAGTTTATTTATGTATACCTACTGGTCGCGAAAACTTAAGAAAATATTATACATAATTAATTCGTCATTCATTTTCAAATATTCTTGAATACTATTTATTCACTCGTCAGCATTAAAGGCTATATACTTAAGCATAGTTGACTATAATTGTACCTATTCGTTGTTAGTGTTGTTATCTACAAAGTAGGTACTTGTGTCGTAATTAAAAAATGATACAATGCATCTTATTGTATTTAAAGATTTTTTATCTTAACTAAATTTAATTAATTAATATTATATTCTATATATAAACTGTTAGTACTATAAATATAATAATGAGCGGAGTTCACTGTCATATACGGGTAAGATGTTCTATAATCCCCAGTTGTGGAATTATACCCTAAAAATAAATATAACCAGGGCTAGGTATAATTGTCTCTTAGATATAAAAATTCGAGCCAAGCACTAAAATATATCTACTAATGATGACTGTCTGGATGTCGTGATAATTCTGGCTTAATAAATTCAACAAATTGGATAAATTCCAACACTGATTATGGAGGGAGACCCTGTTTAGAAAACTGGCTCATAGCTCGTTGATCGCCATACTGGGCCCCAAGTCTAACTTTCCCATAAAAACTAATGCCAGTTCGAGTCAGATCCATTCATCCATATCTCCATATTCTCTAAAATTATGAAATATCATTTCTATATCTGATAAAGACATGGATACTGATGGCGAAATTAGACCTAAAGTTGTATCTCTCTTTGTATGACGCCCGGATCTCGTTGAACACGTCTCGGAAACTATGCAATAATCTATAGACATTTTCCATACAGACAAGAGACGGCATACAACTTCCTTTAAAATTCGCATTAAATCAGTCTCGGTGAAAACAAGATTGAATTAATATTGAGCCGAGATGGTTTACGGACTACCAACTTGAGATTGGGGCCCTGTTTCGTTATACGAGGTATACACTAGCACTTTTTTTGATCAAAGGAAATTATATAAATATAAAATCATTCGCGACCTAGTGTGGGGTTCGCCATATTGAGGGTGGCACTAACATGCCCAGTCAGAACTGGTGCCATGCTATTGCCACTTCCCAGTTAGGGATACCCACTAAAACCCGTGGGTGTTTCGCCTTATGCCAGGGCTACGGGTATGTGGGGGTCTGGGAAGATCGCCTACGACGCCCCAGCGCGGGCCCCGCCACCATTGAGGCGGTGCGGCCCGTCCTGCACGACTGGCTTGGACGAAGTCACGGCACCCTGACCTTCAGGCTGACACAGGTCCTGACGGGGCATGGCTGCTTCGGAAGGTACCTGTGTCGCCTCGGCCGCGAGTCAACGTCAGGGTGCCATCACTGTGACACGGGCGACGAGGACACGGCGCTGCACACACTCCAGGAGTGTCCAGCGTGGACAGAGCAGCGCCGAGAGCTCGTCGCCCACACCGGATTTGACACCTCGCTCCCGGCCGTGGTACGCACCATGGTCGGGAGCTCCACCGGATGGGACGCCGTCTCCTCCTTCTGCGAGCAAGTCATGTTTGCGAAGGAGGAGGCGGAACGGGAGCGTGAGCGTAATTCCCTGCTCCGCTCCCGACAAAGGAGGACGCGTCGGCGCCGGCGGTCTGATTTAGACCTTCGGCCACCGTAAGCGGGCGGCGCGGGTGGGGCCTCTAGGGGTATAGAGGTTCTCACTCACCCGCACATGCCGTCGAGATGAGAGCGCGAGTGTTCCGCGCGCGCTCATCTCTCTTCCCGTGGGGCGCGTTACAAACCGCCCCACGCCGAAAAGACCCAGTCGTCGCCGGGGGAGTAGCTCCCCCGGCATTGGAAGAGGCCCAGTGAGCGGGGCCCACGCCTGCCAGGGCAGCGGAGTTGGGAAAACCGCATACACGTAGCCCTGGCAAAAGGCGCAGGACGGAACACCCAGGGGTTTTAGTGGGTATCCCTAACTGGGGAGTGGCAATAGCGTGGCACCGGTTTTGACCGGGCGCGCTAGTGCCACCCCCGATCTGGCGAATCCCACACTGTCTCACCAAGGTCGCGAGCATCCCCCAGGCTTCTGCGCCTGTCGCGGTCCTAGTCCTCAAACGGATTTCCCCTGGCCAAAAAAAAAAAAAAAAAAAAAAAAAAAAAAAAAAAAAAAAAAAGGGCTACGGGTATGTGACCTAGCCTCTCCGCAGTGACCAACCCTCTCCGCAGTGACCAACCTTCTTCTCCGCAGAAATATACACTAGCCCTATGATTTGATTGATATGATTACAAGAAGAGTCGTCTAGGTGTTTCAGATTTATTTGTAAAGGCTCATGGGCCTTAGGACGTTTGTTTTCGTGAACTGCTATATTCCGTAATCAAGTGACTTTTTAACATTACCTCAGAAATATTTAAGCTTAGTTTCATTTTTGTTATAAAGATCATTCCTAATATTCCATTACTAATTTACCAAGAAATTGCATTGCATTTATTTTGTATTTAATTTTTTTTTATTAAAGTTTTATTGCATAATGTTTTAGAGGCTTATACAGCATATTATTTTTTTATTATATATACTAATAACGATTGATTAATGTTAAGCTCTAATAATATGAAGTTTATTTCTTATGAATTTATGTATAATAATGGCCAGAAAATATAATATAAAGAATGAGAATCGTCCACTTAAAAACGTAAGTTTGAAAAGCTTCGCTCTTTATTGAAGTGATAACTTCTTATGGGAGGGTAAACCGCTTCGTTACATAACGCGTTACGGCGCCAGTCTGTCTGGCTTCCCTTTCTCTCACGTTAGATTAGTTTATGTTTATCACTTCTGTGTGTCTCGAGACGCACACCGTCTGTTTTATAAAACATCTTTTTGTTTCTTTTAAATAACATACATACGTGCATATTCTCACGCTCCTTTCTCATAGGGGTAGGCAGAGACTATGGATCTCCACTTGCGACGATCCTGACAAACGTTCAACTTCATACATGCACGTTTATTTGAAATGCTTTTTAACTGTCCTCTCTTTAACACTTCTGATATTTGATTATATTAACAATATAATTATCTATCAATCATTACCTCTTTATAGAGTGATAATGTACCCAAGTTTTTTTTCCCAAAGAATCTAGAAAATATCAAATTTTTATAGACCAAATTAGTGAAAAATGTAAAGCTTTATTTCTTTTCAATCATTAACTGATTGGGTCTAAATATTGTCCTGCGTTAGCGACGAACGCAACACGAACGTGCCGACGCAACAAGCATGATCAAACGGCATTCCCTGCTTGCGGCTATGTGGCAGTCTGCACCAAGACATGATGTATCATTGTGTCGTGTCGCCTTCGTTACTGCCGCAGGACGCCTTGAAATAATACAATAAATAATATAAAACGTCAAAAAGCGCGTGAAGAATGATCCGTGGAGCATCTAGTCATATTATACATATTATTTAGAAGCTTTTCAGAGTCACAATACGTCCAAAACTTAAATGCGCGTCGAGGGGAGCAAGTGCCGTGAATCTGTGTTCAAGTCCAATCAAATGTAAACGTTTATCAGCACTTACGGTGTGTTGTGCGAAAGAGATGGCATGCTAGTCAGTATAGCGGCCGAGCGGGAGCGCAACACTCCTACGCTCTGTCTGTGAACCTATACGACGTGTACGAACTTCAAGGATGCATTTAAGTTTTTCTTTTACTATATTATATTGGTCGATACTCATTCCTATTATTGGTGTAGTACTTATTCATGTTTTATTTTTACACTGTTGCATAATATCGAGATGCATAATTATTTTAAGCTTGTTATATATTTATAAGTGTTATAAACTTGCTATGTATTTTGAATCATTTGTTATCGATGTACATTTGAGCTGCGTTGACACAATAAGAGGAGACTCGGACCGAGTACACGCGTCTGGAATAACTTCAAGCGAATATATAATACGGCCGGCGTATCTTGGCGAATGTGAACATAGGCTCTGCGAACTTTAGAGCATATACACTCGTGTGATGAGTGAGCATACGACTCGTCAGTGAATACAATTGGTCGCCCTTCATCCTTGTATTTTTTCATTGCTTAGTACTAGTTGGTCACTGTATTTTCTTCACGAGTTTACATGCGCTAAAGTTCGCAGAGCCTATGTTCACATTCGCCAAGTTACACCAGCCATATTATACGTGGCAGTTTACATACACCCGAGCTCACTTATTTCAATCTGATGATTTTTATGTTTGTCAAATGTCAAACTAGTGAACGCTATTTTGTGTCGATAAAGTCCTTTTTTTAATTGCATAAGTATAGCAGAAAGTGGTTATTACTATCGCCTATGGACATTAATAACACCAGAAATCAATGCGCTACCACTTATTCTAGTAGACTCGTAAAAGTGAAAACGGTCCGTGTTGACTCAGATCCGAAATTATTGTCCGAGTGCACTCTACTAAGTGCCACGGTACGAGGAGCATCCTAGTATTTATCCGAGTGAACTTGGTCCAAGGATACTCTGATTGTGTCATCGGGGCATTAAGCGTAATAATGATCTATTAGGTGTAAAATTAAAACTTATAGTATTATGATGACAAATAAAATAATTATATTGTGCGATTCAAGTGTTTTAATGTTATAATAAATTAATAAAATTCCATAACTTTGTTTTATTGTAATATTACTCAATTGCGCACAAAATTGTGGGTTTTTATGTTTCATCAAGTATGCTCAGAATTTCGTTCTTGTCGTCCTTTGACAAAATGAAATTAAATAAATTGATGTTCCTGACAATTTTCTATATCAGCCAGCCCGAGGCATATTAGTTACTTTACTGTCTACATGGCAGTAATAATTTAAGCCAGTGAGGAGGTGTGACTGATGTGCTGATGGTGATGATGGTTGATTGCGTTGTGGCCGTTGAGCGGTGTACGAAGAAATGAAAGATTGCTTGCGTCGTACACTTTTAATCACCACACACTCTCAATGTTACAAGATTATAGTTCAGAAGGATTTTGATATGAAGGCAAGCAGCGAGCGCGAAAACTAACGTTTTGTACACGGGCACGTATGTCGTGCGGTCGCGTTGAAGACGTGAGTCGGACTGTGTCGAATTGTCCCGAAATAAACTTCGGTTCTCGACTGTTTCGCGGCAGAGAAATGCCGCGCAAAATTGGGCGTGCGCTTGTTATAAAACGGCGCGATGTTTTGCTTGCCACGGATAAATATTGGTTCCGCGCTTGCGTGCTTGTTTTTATGTTGGCACTAATGTCGCCACACCAGTGTTAAACGATTCATTTTTGTTTCAATGTGGATGAAGCAACCAAAGTGACCCATGTAAACAAAGATGCGTTCCATTTCTGGTGTAGAAGCATGCACTCTATGGGCAGGTTTTTGTTTTAATGTGCAAATTGTTAGAATTACAATGTGAACATTAAAACTAAACCTGCACATAATTATTAACCATGAAATGAAATGATATTCGATAACCATGAAATTCGCCAATTTGCCTTGATTAAGCGTGGCTTGCTTAGTGTTGTACTTAGCGCACGCTTCATGAAGTCAGAGGGCGCGGGTTCGTATCCTAGTCGGAAAGCAAACGCCACTTAAACAGTATTCTGATCTAATGTGCATATTGTTATGATTATCACCTCCTATTGGTGAAGCAAAACATCATGATGAAACCTGCACATCACGATAACTGATGTGACAAATTCGCCTATCCGCCTTAGACAAGCGTGGTGGGTTTATTGTCCCCCAGGTTTTGAAATGGGAGTACCTAGTGTGACGGTACGCATCATCATGAATTTAATTTTATTTTCCTTTTTAATGTTTATTTATTTATAAAGGAGTGGCTGTTCTCCATATAATGTATTCCCTCCTTTATTTCGCATAATATATGTATTTATTATTAATCTCTTTGTATGATATAATTGAATTTTTCTTTGTTTGAAAATTTGACAGAGAAGAGAGGGGACTTGAATATTGGTGTTTGACAGAACAAGACATGGAAAAATTATTCTCGGAAAATTTTGTGTTTTATAATATTACAGATGGAGAAAAGCTATTTGTGGACAACATGTTCAATACTAACAATAAATAACTATATCTTCGATATGTGCGCTACAGACTTCGGTGCTATGGATTTCACCAAAGGGCTAGTTCACATCTTCAAGTCATCAATTAATACATTAATAATTTTACTAATCATGTAGATTTGTCTGATATCTTGCTTGTTGTGTTTATCTATGTTTCAGATGTTCTCGTGGACTGTTGTAATATATAACTATTAATAACTATATACTAATAATCTACTAACATTAATCTATTCCGTGTTTGTTGCTTTTATTTCTGTTCACAGATGATCCAGAGGCTGTTTTATGTTTGTATGTTATTAATGATATATCTAATTATGTGTTTTAACCTAATCTGTTTATTGAACATGTATTCTATAACTAATTATGTGTTATTGATATTTTCCTTGTGTACTAATTACATTATTTTGCAGACAAATCTAATGTTCTTTTCTTGCAGAGATGTTACTAATAATATTGTATTAATAATTTAAATTTTAGGAATTATGGAATATTTGCATTTAATGCGTGTCTGTATGTATAAACCTGGGATTATCTTCAAAACTTAACTAATGATGTGTAGTTAGTTATAGCAGCATTTATTAATTAGTTAGTATTGAGTTTGGTGTACTTTGGTGATAGTCTTTAGACATATTGGGACCCGTGGATCCACCTATACAGACTTTTAATTCAATAGAGACGTTCCTTTGACTTATATGGACATATATGCTAACATACATAACTATTTACTGTGGAGACTTACATGATCATATGTAATAAAAGACAGACTTGTATACTATCTATTACTGACCTTCTTGTTTTAGAACTTAACTATTTATTGTCCTTGATTTCTATATTATATGGAGAATGAGCTATACAATATTAAATTAATTTTGATGTAAGTCTTGATTGACTTGTGCGTTATTATAAGATAAGAATTGTTTATACATTGTTATAATTTCATAGTTAACTAAATTAATAAGGGTTAATTGTAAAGCCTGAGTGTGCTAATATATTACTTGGGAAGTATGGCACATAGTCTCTTGCGGATAAAAATACTAATTTATTGAATTTAATTTAAGGGGTTCCGAGATATAACTTTGGTTTTAGAAACTGAATTAAATAACATTACTACTTCATGGTCGGGAGCTACTAAGGGGTTCTGATGATTCTTTTAGGCAGTTTAATTATTTATTAATTTGTTAAGGGAGATTAATTGTACGTCAATGGAACTTATTTATAGGAGTTCTTGTCTTGTTGTTGCATACATGTTGTTGTACCTGACTGCGGTCACTTACTTGATGGGGGTGTTGATTGTTAATGTCTATCTGCTCTTGTCGCAGCGAGCTTAAAGTCAGACGTCGTATTTAGTCTTGATTGTTTTGAACATAGACAGGGTTATTATTGACCTAGATCTGTGAGGTCATATCTTGTTTTATTATCTATTATTTAGTCTATTCATATATGTGTATATATTTAAGTATATTTTATAACACTACATTATTACATTACACTATACAACAATCATGCATTCTATGTGGGAAGGCTTAACTGACTTTAGAAAATTTAAAGTTTATTTGGCTTATTGGATTTTTTATGTTTTAAATACTTTCCTGTTGAGAAAGCTTGCCTTGGCATTTGGCTTTGTTTGGCGCAAAGGAGTTGCTTATTATAATCCAAATTTTGCTAAAGGTTTTCTTCAGGTTTACTATACTTCCTTAACCAAACAACTCTGCTGTTGCTAAATGTGTATAAAATAGGCATTCAATTAATATTACAAAATAATGAGACGGGGGTGAAAGCACATATTGATTGTTTCTATATTAACTTTGATTAGGGACGCGGTTTATGGTCTTTGTAACCTTGAACAAATGACGTCGCAAACCATTTGTTTATTGGGACAATCTAATCTACCTAGGATAGTTTCGTCAATTATCCAGGTTTTCTCGCGTGCCGTTTTTAGGCAACCTAGTTTGTTTTGGTTATAATATGTGCCTTCATGAGACTAGGTTGATTTCACATATTGAGTTTAACTGAATGAGTAACTGAGGGATTGGAGACTGTTAAATCGCGGATCTGCTTGGAGGCGAAGTTGAGGGCCCCGGAGGCCAGCTTCTGGCCAATTGCAAGCGGATCATTCGTATCAAAATTTACATCTTTCCACAATATGTGATTTCACAAGAGTCTTAGAAGTTGGTAGGCCTGGCAAAGCTTGACTGAATTGGAAAGGGTGATTAATAAAAACTACTTATGAGCAGTGTTACTGATGTTGACATCTTTGATGCTGAGTATCACCAATTCACATCTAATTTAATCTTAAATCATTACCTTACGGTGCTATGCTCTCATCTCAAGGGTTAGGGTCATTAGACAGGTGTAGGGTCCATCACTTTACTTAAACTTTAAACTTTCAATTTCATTTTCACGATGGATCCAGAAATCTGTCTTTGACAAGGGGATACATAATACAAGTGAAGGTGTCTCTCGCCTAATTTTAATTTAAAGTTTACTTACAATTCATAGAGAGACATTCTGAAACTTTTACTTTAACAATTTAGGAAAGGGAATTTCATGAGATGTAGAGAGTATCACTACTTAAACTTTATTTAAATTTTATTTTTAATTCACTGTGATATTCTACTTGCATCAGGGGAGGTCGCTGAGGTGATATTCCTCATAATTACAAATTTATTTGATATTTTGGAAGGGTGACTCTGAGATGAAATGTTCACTCAAGTCTTTTGGCCTTTCCAACTCATTTTACACAAAGGCACTCCAAATGTGTTTTCTAAATTGATAGGACGTACTGCTAGTGAGTTTCTTGTCGGCTCTTCTCACCAGCGATAGTACGTTGTGAACCGACGCTAGTTTAGATAATGTTTATAATCAATTCAATAAATTCTAATTAAAAGATTGGAGGTTCTTCTTTTATTCTGATATGAGCTCTTTTACTGATAGCTAAAGAATGCGGTGGCATAATATCAGAGAGGTGGTTAGGTGGGGTGCCTACACAAAATTATATAATTTGTTATGAAATGTACATTAAAATTCCTTTTGGCTAATAAAGGCACGGCGTACTCAGGTGATGAGCTTATGTCATGAGTCGATACATTTGTCATTATTCATAAAACGCATGACATTTTACACTTACAACTTATACTACAAAACTATTATTTATATAGATATATATTATACACCGATCCTTGAGTCTTCCTGTTCCTTGATCAACACTCCTATATAACCTACCTTGTGAACATAGGGTTAACGGTATTATGACGAGGGTTCTTATTACTAGATGATCACGATTTATGGCCAAAATAAGTTTATTTACTTAATAAATGTTATTAATTTTCACTTTATAACTTCTTTTATTTCTCATTCTATGCTTAGGCTTGAGTTTGCCATCCCTTGGCTCTTTGAGGTCGGGGCGGACGTTACAATTTGGTGCCGTGACCAGGATTCGAGAATCGGCTGCTGCGGCATGATGTGGAGTGGGTCTAGGACAGTTGGATCTTATCCTGGATCTCACAGTTTCGGCGCGCGAGTCCAAAATTACATTAGGTGTTGCATCCAAGGTGTCTGGATTGATGTTAGTGAACAAGTTCTGCTGTCAGGCTGAGCTATTTTATTCTTGTGTATCTGAAAGATACACAATTTGTTGCTTGTGAGGCGGAGCAAGGTTTCAAAGGTTATAGAGGGTTGTTGTTTATTTCGGGGTTGACGGGTTGGTGATCGGTGGTTGGTGTAATAATTAACAGTCTGATTTTATAGGTAAATGATTTAGAAATTGTGGAAAAAAAATTAATCTCGTGTCCAGATAAGTTCGTCAGGTTGTCGCTAGGGGCGCCACAGTGGCATTGCAAATTTTAATTATGTGTCAAATTAATTCGTCATCTTGCCATTAGAGGGCGCCATGGTGATTTTGGAATTTTTAATACTCGCGTTCAAATTAGTTCGTCACCTTGTCACTACGGGCGCTGCAGTGACTTTGAATTTTTAATTCTAGCGTTCAAATTAGTTCATTCTTTTGTCACTACGGGCGTTGCAAGTGACTTAGAAAATTTTGTTTCTTGTATTGAATTAGTTCATCACTTTGCCGATGGGGGCGCCACAATGACCTTGTTGATTTTCCTTGTACTTGTTTATTAGTTATATAGCGAGACATATTTAATTTTATGGGGTGTATATTTTCAATTAAATGAAATATTAATCATTATTTTATGAAACTTTAATGAGGATTTTACTAATTTTATTTTTTTTTTCATAATAAAATTGAGGAAGTTAGTTAACTGTTAATCAGTCATGTGTTATAAATGGGAGATAGGCTAATAATTATTTACTATGGTGGAGTCAGATGTTGCTATGAGGCATGAACTTAGGAATAATAATTAATAATTTAAATTATATTATACAAATAACTTATATAGTTTATGACTACTTATAGTTTGCTAGCGTTGAGTAAATATTTGAATGAAGTAATTGAAGGATGGAATTCTAATATTTCAGGATGAACCAAGAGATGTAACAGTGCTAGTTCACTGCTAATTATAGTGAATCAAGAGATATTATCTAATTGCTACAAAACAAAGAGCAGAAGCGCTCTCATATAAACAAAGGAGCTACTTTATTCATATTAATTGAAGATTAGTGCATATCATTTGATGCTGAAGAGTTACTGATATCTTGCTGCCATTATATTTGGAGAATAAATATTGAACAATTTGAAGAAATATATTGAGTGAAAAAAAAAAAAAAAAAAATGCCGAAGGAAGTTCAGAAACCTGGAATGACTACAAGGGGTGAAAGGAGGAGTGCTGCGAGAGGTGCGGAGAGTACCAGATCTACGACTGCTGTCCAAAGGGGAAACCCGAGATTTTTGAGGATTATGAAGAGGATGTTGGACCAGACATTGAACCCTGTCCTTACAAAGATTAACCAATTAGAAAACAGTTTGACTTCAAATAGTGGAGAGGCCAGTTCGCAGAGGCCTGTGGCCTTGAGACTAGATCAAATGGATAGTGAAATGACATTGGCTTCTGGGAGAGTCAACCCTCGAGGAGTTATGGAGAATATTGAACCAGTGGCAGGTGGTTCAGCGGGATTAAGACCAGTTGAGAACAATATTACACAACCGAGTACTATGAAGACAGGTTATTCACAAACAGATACTGTTGAGAGGCATATGCCGTTGGCATGTTATCCTACAATGCCGGTTAATAATTTAGAGAAGCCGAAATTTCCGACACAAAAACAACATCCAGTTGCCTTCATAGAAGATTTATGTGCATATTTGAAGCGAATACCTATAGGGTTTAGCAATGAGATTGATCTCATTATTGAATGTTTGGATGGTGGTTCCAGGAGTTGGGCTCGTGTATACCGAGAGCGATGGACCAATTTTGAAGATTTTAAACGAGATTTTCTAGAAACATACTGGGGAGAAGCTGAGCAGGGAGAGCTTCGTAAGAAAATAGTACATGGCACATGGAATCGCTCTGGCACTAGTATGCTGAATTACTTTATCACTTTATGTGGGCAAGCGAAGATGCTCACCTATCCAATCCAGGAGACGCAATTCATAAATGTTATCATGCATCACTTTCCTAAAGATGTGCAATATGCGTGGTCTACGAGTCAGAGCAGAACGATTATTGAAGCGTCGGAGTTCCTGAGGAAGCTAGACAATGTTAACAGAGGTGAAGTGCTGAATACTACATTGCGGGTACCTGCTTCATCACATGAACAGAATAATAATAATAGTAATAACAAGGCGAAGACCAGTTGGCAAATCAAGAAACAAACTTTGAAGCCAGTTCAAATACCTCCTGTAGGCAGTACTAATGTTAATATTATAGAAGATTTAACTATACCACATGAAGAATATGATTATAATTTAAACTAGACTATGTTGGTGGGAGTGTGCCCGACCCATTAACTATAGGAGGGAATGATAAGTTGTTGATAGGGTTAAGAATTATGTCGTTGAGTGGGTGGAAACCTGGACAGTCTTTAGGCACTAGTAATTCTGGTATACTTAGACCTATTATAGCTAAGGGTCAGTCCTCATTAGATAAATCAGGGCTAGGTTATATTGATGAAACCTCGGTGGGAGCATTTATTGATATTTTAAAATTACATTTGAAGGATGTAGATCCTAATTCAGTTATGACGAACGGATGTGTATCTTCCTTGTTTGAGGAGGAAGATGCTTATTTGCCAGATAAATTTGAGTTAGTGAAATCTATAATTACTGTTAAAATCTATGGGAAAGAAGTGAATTGTTTGGTAGACACGGGGAGTGACATTACATGTATTTCCAGCACCTTTTGGGAGTTAATGTCAAAAGAATGTAGTAAAATTAATTTATTGCCCATCAGGCCAATTCAAATTAGGGGTCCAGTAGGTCAGAAAAGTACTAAAATCCAACAAATGGTATTGTTACCGGTTCAACTGGGAGGTAACATTATTGATATTAGTTTTTTAATTGTACCAAATTTGTTGCAATCTATGATTTTAGGCTTTGATTGGCTATCATTAGTTGAAGCCACGATTAAATTACAAGGTTCTGAAATGGGGTTATGTTTGAAAATACATGAACAAGATGTAGTTTTGCCTTTTAGGAAGATAATCTTTGAGAGTGGAATATCGGAGATATCTACTCGAGATGTTGATGATTCAGATTTCCAAGAAAAGTTAAAGGAAATTAAAACGGGGATACAGCTTTCGGATGTACAGTTAGAGCAGTTAAAACAAGTTTTGAGTAGGTTTCGTATTATATTTTCTAATGTTTTGGGTCGTGCAAATTGTTATGAACATGAGATTAAGATGTCAGATAGTACACCATTTATAAGATGGTCATATCCTGTACCTTATGCTTACCGTCAAAAGATGGAGGAGAAATTGGCAGAGATAGTTGAAATGGGCATTATTTCGCGGGGTTCCACTCCGTATAGTAGTCCGTTAACGGTTGCGACCAAACCCGACTGGTCTTTACGTTTATTCTTAGATGCGCGGGAGATCAAAAGTTTATGGTTGCAGACTGAAGCTCCACTTATGCAAATTGATGTATTTAATTCTTTTCATGGGGTTTCATATATAAGTGTGGTTTAATACCTACTTTCAGATACCTATATCTGAGGGCGGCAGGAAATATACTGGGTTTACTTTTAATGGAAAGTCATATATGTATAATGTACTCTCACAAGGTTTAAGGACTTCAGTGGCAGTTTTAGTCGGGCTATAGGCATTATATTGGACCCAGAGGTTAGGCAGGTTATGTAAATTATTTGGACGATCTGGCAATTTTAACTTGTAGATTGCTTATTGCAAGATGCTAGTCTTACATGTAATACTAGAAGGGGTAATTTCATATATAAGAAGTTAAGATACTAGGGCATATCATGTCGACTTCAGGTATTAGGGTTGATCAGGAAACCTTAGGGTCGTACGGAAATTCCCTATACCCAAGATAGATAGATGGATCGATAGGTAGAGCATTTGAGGGTCTTTTTCGGGTCATATAATTATTAGGCTAGTAATTAGGATTGATCATAAAACTTTGATTTTGTAAGGATTTGGGAATTATGCAATAATCAGTTAACTTGATGGATATTATAGTTAGAGCAATCTAGCTACCAGATAAAGTATATTAAGGAGAAGGACTCTCGAGATTTTAAGGAGAACAGTTATTGAAATTTTCTTTAATGAAGAAGTTTTAGGTTTCTTTGAATTATGACTTATGTATATTAAACATTTGTGGCTTTCATGTTCTATGGGGTGATTAAATTACGCCTATGAATTTCAGATTTTAAGGGGTGACTTTATCTAATTTTAAAATTTGTTTTGGATATGAGACATATAGTTGGTGGGGTATATGGGATGGACAATACTTATGTTAAGGTTATATCAGGATGTTATTAACTTAGATTAAGGTTATATACAGGATGTTATTAACTTAGATTAAGTTTATGTACAGGATGTTATTAACTTATAGGACTATATACAGGATGTTATCAATTTATTATTTGATGATCGTACCTTAGGTTAGAATTTAATTTATCCGCAAGCTATGAAATTAAATTCGGGGTGGTGTGACGGTACGCATCATCATGAATTTAATTTTATTTTCCTTTTTAATGTTTATTTATTTATAAAGGAGTGGCTGTTCTCCATATAATGTATTCCCTCCTTTATTTCGCATAATATATGTATTTATTATTAATCTCTTTGTATGATATAATTGAATTTTTCTTTGTTTGAAAATTTGACAGAGAAGAGAGGGGACTTGAATATTGGTGTTTGACAGAACAAGACATGGAAAAATTATTCTCGGAAAATTTTGTGTTTTATAATATTACAGATGGAGAAAAGCTATTTGTGGACAACATGTTCAATACTAACAATAAATAACTATATCTTCGATATGTGCGCTACAGACTTCGGTGCTATGGATTTCACCAAAGGGCTAGTTCACATCTTCAAGTCATCAATTAATACATTAATAATTTTACTAATCATGTAGATTTGTCTGATATCTTGCTTGTTGTGTTTATCTATGTTTCAGATGTTCTCGTGGACTGTTGTAATATATAACTATTAATAACTATATACTAATAATCTACTAACATTAATCTATTCCGTGTTTGTTGCTTTTATTTCTGTTCACAGATGATCCAGAGGCTGTTTTATGTTTGTATGTTATTAATGATATATCTAATTATGTGTTTTAACCTAATCTGTTTATTGAACATGTATTCTATAACTAATTATGTGTTATTGATATTTTCCTTGTGTACTAATTACATTATTTTGCAGACAAATCTAATGTTCTTTTCTTGCAGAGATGTTACTAATAATATTGTATTAATAATTTAAATTTTAGGAATTATGGAATATTTGCATTTAATGCGTGTCTGTATGTATAAACCTGGGATTATCTTCAAAACTTAACTAATGATGTGTAGTTAGTTATAGCAGCATTTATTAATTAGTTAGTATTGAGTTTGGTGTACTTTGGTGATAGTCTTTAGACATATTGGGACCCGTGGATCCACCTATACAGACTTTTAATTCAATAGAGACGTTCCTTTGACTTATATGGACATATATGCTAACATACATAACTATTTACTGTGGAGACTTACATGATCATATGTAATAAAAGACAGACTTGTATACTATCTATTACTGACCTTCTTGTTTTAGAACTTAACTATTTATTGTCCTTGATTTCTATATTATATGGAGAATGAGCTATACAATATTAAATTAATTTTGATGTAAGTCTTGATTGACTTGTGCGTTATTATAAGATAAGAATTGTTTATACATTGTTATAATTTCATAGTTAACTAAATTAATAAGGGTTAATTGTAAAGCCTGAGTGTGCTAATATATTACTTGGGAAGTATGGCACATAGTCTCTTGCGGATAAAAATACTAATTTATTGAATTTAATTTAAGGGGTTCCGAGATATAACTTTGGTTTTAGAAACTGAATTAAATAACATTACTACTTCATGGTCGGGAGCTACTAAGGGGTTCTGATGATTCTTTTAGGCAGTTTAATTATTTATTAATTTGTTAAGGGAGATTAATTGTACGTCAATGGAACTTATTTATAGGAGTTCTTGTCTTGTTGTTGCATACATGTTGTTGTACCTGACTGCGGTCACTTACTTGATGGGGGTGTTGATTGTTAATGTCTATCTGCTCTTGTCGCAGCGAGCTTAAAGTCAGACGTCGTATTTAGTCTTGATTGTTTTGAACATAGACAGGGTTATTATTGACCTAGATCTGTGAGGTCATATCTTGTTTTATTATCTATTATTTAGTCTATTCATATATGTGTATATATTTAAGTATATTTTATAACACTACATTATTACATTACACTATACAACAATCATGCATTCTATGTGGGAAGGCTTAACTGACTTTAGAAAATTTAAAGTTTATTTGGCTTATTGGATTTTTTATGTTTTAAATACTTTCCTGTTGAGAAAGCTTGCCTTGGCATTTGGCTTTGTTTGGCGCAAAGGAGTTGCTTATTATAATCCAAATTTTGCTAAAGGTTTTCTTCAGGTTTACTATACTTCCTTAACCAAACAACTCTGCTGTTGCTAAATGTGTATAAAATAGGCATTCAATTAATATTACAAAATAATGAGACGGGGGTGAAAGCACATATTGATTGTTTCTATATTAACTTTGATTAGGGACGCGGTTTATGGTCTTTGTAACCTTGGACAAATGACGTCGCAAACCATTTGTTTATTGGGACAATCTAATCTACCTAGGATAGTTTCGTCAATTATCCAGGTTTTCTCGCGTGCCGTTTTTAGGCAACCTAGTTTGTTTTGGTTATAATATGTGCCTTCATGAGACTAGGTTGATTTCACATATTGAGTTTAACTGAATGAGTAACTGAGGGATTGGAGACTGTTAAATCGCGGATCTGCTTGGAGGCGAAGTTGAGGGCCCCGGAGGCCAGCTTCTGGCCAATTGCAAGCGGATCATTCGTATCAAAATTTACATCTTTCCACAATATGTGATTTCACAAGAGTCTTAGAAGTTGGTAGGCCTGGCAAAGCTTGACTGAATTGGAAAGGGTGATTAATAAAAACTACTTATGAGCAGTGTTACTGATGTTGACATCTTTGATGCTGAGTATCACCAATTCACATCTAATTTAATCTTAAATCATTACCTTACGGTGCTATGCTCTCATCTCAAGGGTTAGGGTCATTAGACAGGTGTAGGGTCCATCACTTTACTTAAACTTTAAACTTTCAATTTCATTTTCACGATGGATCCAGAAATCTGTCTTTGACAAGGGGATACATAATACAAGTGAAGGTGTCTCTCGCCTAATTTTAATTTAAAGTTTACTTACAATTCATAGAGAGACATTCTGAAACTTTTACTTTAACAATTTAGGAAAGGGAATTTCATGAGATGTAGAGAGTATCACTACTTAAACTTTATTTAAATTTTATTTTTAATTCACTGTGATATTCTACTTGCATCAGGGGAGGTCGCTGAGGTGATATTCCTCATAATTACAAATTTATTTGATATTTTGGAAGGGTGACTCTGAGATGAAATGTTCACTCAAGTCTTTTGGCCTTTCCAACTCATTTTACACAAAGGCACTCCAAATGTGTTTTCTAAATTGATAGGACGTACTGCTAGTGAGTTTCTTGTCGGCTCTTCTCACCAGCGATAGTACGTTGTGAACCGACGCTAGTTTAGATAATGTTTATAATCAATTCAATAAATTCTAATTAAAAGATTGGAGGTCCTTCTTTTATTCTGATATGAGCTCTTTTACTGATAGCTAAAGAATGCGGTGGCATAATATCAGAGAGGTGGTTAGGTGGGGTGCCTACACAAAATTATATAATTTGTTATGAAATGTACATTAAAATTCCTTTTGGCTAATAAAGGCACGGCGTACTCAGGTGATGAGCTTATGTCATGAGTCGATACATTTGTCATTATTCATAAAACGCATGACATTTTACACTTACAACTTATACTACAAAACTATTATTTATATAGATATATATTATACACCGATCCTTGAGTCTTCCTGTTCCTTGATCAACACTCCTATATAACCTACCTTGTGAACATAGGGTTAACGGTATTATGACGAGGGTTCTTATTACTAGATGATCACGATTTATGGCCAAAATAAGTTTATTTACTTAATAAATGTTATTAATTTTCACTTTATAACTTCTTTTATTTCTCATTCTATGCTTAGGCTTGAGTTTGCCATCCCTTGGCTCTTTGAGGTCGGGGCGGACGTTACACTAGCAGAAGTGGGACGTATGTATGTAGTGCTGGGTCAATATTCTTAAAAATTATCTGCTATATAAAAATGAATGTTTGTCTGTATGTCCTTTATAAGATAGTAAACTGTACGTTTAATCATGTGATGATCTCTAGCAAACCTGTTGTGCATGACTGAAAGATTTCTGAGTTGGTTCACAATTGGACCCGGCAGGTGGCGCTGCTGTCGGTGTATCGATTGATGGTTTTCCGGGCAAGCCGACGTCTGTCGGGACAGCTAGTAATTAATAAAACAGAAGCTCTGACATTGTCATTGCGTTTGAAAGGTCGATACTATGGTACAATAATAATACGTATATACATAACTTCACGCCAGGTCCCTTGCGGGGTAGGCACGAACAACAGAGCGCCATACAGGCTTAACAATAAGCCTGTATGGCTATATACACACCTCACTTGCTTCTTTGACATTAATAGCTCTTGTTATGCACGCTCATCTGTTCTTAAGGCTCCTGACATCACATTCTGCTAGCACACGATCAATTTGATTATGGGAGGTGCGTCGTGGCCTTCCGCGACTTCTGCATCCATCCACTTTTGCATTGTATACATGTGTAGTCATTCTTTCATCATACATTTTTTCCACTTGCCCGAACCACCGGAGCATTCCTTTCCTTACCTTCACCCCGACACTCTTTCAGACAAACTCTCTTTCTTACTTCGGTATTACGAACGCGGTACGCGAGTGTCACTCCGCATCTCGACGGCGTTTACTCTACTTTCATGCTCTCTGTTCCATACTCAACTTTCGCTTCCATGCATGACTTGTGCCTCCAAATATAGAGGAACAGACAGAATCCCGGCACGCTTGTCCAAGGCGGCTTGGCAGGTTTGATACATTGGCTTTCTCGATGTACAGGTTTCATAACGATGTTTTCCTTCACCATAGTTAACAAATTGTAATTCTAACAATACGCACATTAGGCCAGAAAACTACCCAAGTGGTGCCCGTGTTCCGGCTAGGATACTAACCCGCGCCCTTTGAGTTTCGGACGCGTACCACGACTCAGTTTTATTTTATTTAAAGAGTGCGGTATATAGGGCATATTTATTTATTATTTGAGATATAAAGTGAATTTTAGATGGTTATAAAAACAAAGTAACCACTATGACTAAGTCGGTGCTCCGCTTCGCCTCTCTCCCGCTAGCTTCAAGCCTATATTAAAAAAGTTCGGATCTATACATAATAGCCAATAGCTCATGATAGATGAATGCGGCCTATAACTACCGCACCGAATTTAAATTAATAATTATTTTTCGTAGCTATATAGGTATTATCTATGGGCCTATCCTTGTCAATTAGTGGTCTAATTCTATTACTGAAATTATAATGTCTATAACCTAAATATGTACTTATAAAGATGGTTATATATGATTTTATAGTTCCGTTCAAAACCTTGGTTAAATCGAGCCTATAATTTATAGCCTGTCATTAAGGACGCGACCTATAAAATATCGATTATTATTACACAAAATTGTTTATCGATTTAACATTTTCGTCATTTAGAGTTGACAGCGCTGTTGTCATGACGACATGACCGTTTGTTTGGGCGCCGTAAACAAATGAAACACGGCGAGACGAAAACCAAACGTGCATTCCTCGCAATAATTTAATATTCACAAACTGAAGACAATAATTAGTATTTAATTTAATGAAATGGATTTTCTAAGATATTTATGCTGTTTTGAATGTGAGTATTTTCTTTTATATAATTTTTTGGAGATTCGGTAACATGTTTGAATAGGTTTGGAAGCTCCTTACTATGAAGATTCAATTTTGTGTTTATTTTTATGAATTTATAGAAAAGTGTTACTATAAGAAACTATTATGTAGATGTAGGTATCATAGTCATGATCTAATTTGAGTATAATATAAAAAAAATCGAAAAAAAAGAAACCGGCTACAAGAGTAAGTAAAAAGAAAAATTTCCTTATTTTACTACGTCTTCAAGTCGGTGCGAAGTAAAACATTAAAATTACTATAATTTGCAAATTTATTGTTGTGTTATTTTGTTTTTCTTGGCACTGACTTCAAGATGTAGAAATTTTATTTATTTTTTCTTTTTAGATATACTTGAAGTTGGTTTTTTTTTGCTAGAATTTTTAATTTTTTAAGTTACGTATATGGTACCCAATGCATTGAATTTTATATGAAACTATACTGAACTTGAACTGAATCCAGCTCAAAAAGTATAATCAAAATCAAAATGTTCGGATGCAAAAAAAATATTGCTAAAAAACTGAAAATAATAATAATATAATAAATAGTGCAAATAATGCATTTTCTGTCTGATTTTAATGAACTTTCTGCTGTAATAAGGGCCGGATTTACCTTAAGTGCCTCCCTGGGGCATCATGAAAAATACCGCCCTATTATCTTTGCACTGTAACTAGAATTCAAATGAGATTTTTAAGATTTCGCATGAAACGAATAAGTTCCCAATTTATTTTTACTGATACCCCAAATTTTGGCACTGGGCACTAGCCCCTAGTGCCCCTAGCTTAAGTCCATTATTAGCTATAACTATGAAACTTAAAATCTAATAGCAATTGAATGTATATGGGACCATTTTACAAGTTTTACTGAATCTGACGCAAAAATAATCATCAAAATCGGTTAGGAAACAAAAAAGTTATGGCTCACATACATAATATTGAAAACCTCCTTTTTTGAAGTCAAATAACAGATAGACTTGACGAAAACATTTATCATCATCATCATCATCATGTGAATTATTTTTGCGTCTTTCCAGGTTATATTTATGTGAACAAGAAAGAAAAATATTTACCTACTTCTAAGAGTGAATACAGAGATTGTATGCTGCAATTTGGAAATGAGGTTGGCACTCAGCATTGTGGCTGTAGTGCCCATCTCCTAAATCACCCGTGCTAAACATAAAAAAGATAATAATACATGAAAAACAATTGTCATGTATAGTGCCATCTTTTCCATGTTGGCAGTAATGGTCGCCGGTTTAAAAGGGAAACTTATTGTACCAGCTTACTTATTGTACTGCTATTGCCAATTTAATTAACATACTTGTCATTCTTAAAGTTACTGTGGCATTGGTCGAATCAGTGTCAGGAGAGTTGAAGCCAAATCGCCCAAAAAAAAAAAATAGAACCTAGTGCCAACAAACACAAAAAAAAGAATAGGAAACACAGATTCCGATTCTACCAACATGGCACTACGTATCCCTAAAAAAGATTATTGTTCACGGGGACCAATTTGCAGGAAGGGTGTAGTTACCAAATAAACTTTCGTCGTTAAGTGCAAATAATCAATATTTTACAATGATCGTCGAAATTTATTCAAATTAGATTACGTCAAACGATTACAAATTTACATTTTGTATGCCATTTTGTTTTGACATGAGTTTGGAGCAATGGCCTTTGAATATATTATTAATCTAAGGTTTCGAAAACCGGTGCTATGTTATCGATTCGGTTTAGTACCGGTTTGAATTTAACCGTTCTTAGTTTGGTTTTGATAGTAGAAGGCAAGAACGCGCAAGGTTACTTCTGTATGCAGGATAAACAACAGTACTTGTAATTCTTGAGACCGGACAGCCTGTTGAAAGAGGCCACAAAACCAATCAAATGGCTTTGATACAACTGCGCCGCTCGCCATCGACGGGATGTACATCCCTGTTTCTTGGAGCTCCCACGCTTTATTCCGAGTAGAACAAAGATCTGGAGAGAGGTTTCCGCCAAGGTTTTCCCTCTGCGCGACGACGTAGTGTCGTTTAAGAAGGGCGTTATAATTTTTTAAAAGCTGCCAATGCCTTGGCAACGCCCCTGGTGTTGCAAACGTCCATAGGCGACGGTAAACACCTTTCTGAGCCGTCCGCCTGTTTGCCTGGTTCAGGCATTTAAAAAAGCCAATTAGTGGGCAATTTGCCCATCTGAATGACTTCCAGTACGTCTGGTCTAGAGTACGCCGCCATAACAAACCTGAGTTGTGTTTTGGCTTTAGTGTTTAAGTTTCAGTCCTCATTTCGAAGCCGGTAGAACATAGACATCATCTTTAGTACTACTACTTTGGTCAAACTGCTTTAACCGGTTTTACGCGCGGAATTTTATTTCGACATTTCAGCAAATTGGATAAAGAAAATTCGGCGCTTAAAACCGTTAAAACGTAATTGTAATTATGTGTAATAGTTGCGAAAAATATGTAAGTCTAATTGGTACTGATAATGTAAATCAGCAATTCAGTATTGTGTCTGATATAATTCCGCCAGCACATCAATAAGCTGAGTACAAACCACGTTTGCTGAAAATGTGGCAAAAAAATATCAATTACGATTGTGTCGTCATCGTGTAAAAAAAATTGTCATTTTGAATTCACAATATGCTCGCAGACTGTTATTCAGAGATCGAACCATGGTTTAAATTTATTTTTCTATTCAGAGATAACTTAAAACCAATTTTTAATTTCAGTATCAATTTTTAAAAGCGACTAAGAACTTCACCACACACAAATGAGTCAAAATCCGAACAAGAGAGAAGAGAAGAAGGATAAAAATGGCGTCTATAAACAGGTCCAGAAAAAGAGCCCGGATAAAAACATGTCGGAAATCGACGAGCATATTTTGAAAAGATTCGAAATTAAAAAGAGGCTGGGTAAAGGAGCGTATGGGATTGTTTGGAAGGCCACAGATAAGAAGACGAAGGAGGTCGTTGCCATAAAGAAGATATTCGACGCTTTTCGTAACCAAACCGATGCGCAGAGGACTTTCAGAGAGATTATATTCCTGCAGTCGTTTAGGAATCATCCAAATATTGTTAAGCTGCACAGTATACACAGGTAAATTTAGGGACTAACTGTCTACACTGCCGTTACCACGGATGGTCGTGGTCATAACTTTGGTTGCAAATGTTCTGATAGTGATGGTCGAAGATTTAGAACCGGTTCTACTCAACTACTTCGTTCGGACTCTGAACCTTAAAAAAAGTTTTATAGATACCTGCATTAACCGGTTTATTTGTGAGAATTAATTAGTAATTCAATCTCTCTCAACGTGTGCTTGTGTGCTACTATACACTTGTTATACGAGTATACCACATGGCTGCGCTTTGAAGGAGTGCAGCAACCGTCTGAAACCGGTTTTATGAATAAAAATTATTTAATGGATATTGTTCTGGAGAGTGTCGGGGTGAAGGTAAGGAAAGGAATGCTCCGGTGGTTCGGGCATGTGGAAAGAATGTGTGACGAAAGAATTACTAAACAGATATACAATACAAAAGTGGATGAATGCAGAAGTCGCGGAAGGCCACGACACACCTTCCATGATCAGATTGTTCGTGTACTAGCAGAAGATAATGTCAGGAGCCTCAAGAACAGACGAGCGCGCATGACAAGATCTATGAATGTCAAAGAAGCAAGTGAGTAAGAATAAGCCTGAATGGCGCTCTGTTGTCCGTGCCTACCCCGCAAGGGACCTGGCGTGAAGCTATGTATGTATGTATGTTCTGGAATGTGGCCAAACCCAACCAATTAGAAGGACATTCTTGCCAGACTCGTCACTGCATAGTGTAGGAATAAACATTATTCTAAGCAACCCTTTGAAAGAGGTTGGATTATTATTTAAGTTCCAGACTAAAATATTTAAGATTAGAGTTAGTTAACGTTAAGTTTAATGTTATACTTAAGTTTATTTAATATTTAAAAAAATGTATATTTGCCATCACCTATGAGGCTGATATCGTCACTAGTGATGAAGTCTCAATAAAAAAAAAACTTTTGTTGCCGAACGAAACTGAAAAGTTTCTATGTATGTGCTGTAACCGATTTCACATTTTTGACCGGTTTCCAAGACCTGGACGTGACTCCCATTGATAATGTACCCTAGGTTTGAACGCAATATCAATCATACTTGTGGCTGGTTCCATTTATATCACGGGCAACAGAACCCTAGGTCCGATACCAGACTAGACAATATTGGCAGTATCTTCGTGCGCTTGATAATAACTCGCTTGAAGATGTTTCATTGTTAAGCCATGAATTCGTTTATCATTTTTCAGCATGCGATATTCATTTATGACACAACAGACGGAATGCATTTCCCTATGCTAAATACAGTTCTGAATTTCCATCGCGTGTTTGATTCGTTTATATTTCGCATGCCGAAAAATTAATCTTTGCACGATGTTATCCGGTTTAGACTGGGTCGTGCTTGGGTCATTGTACTCTGTTAAGCAGGTCGCCCTTGTTTTTATTTTCGTGTCAAAGGTAGTCCATCGAAAGGCTTGAGCTAGAGAATGAAGTGGGAGGCATTAACGCGGATAATTTTCTGGAGATTACTAAAAGGGAAAAACGAATGGAGGTCAATTGACAAATATGCTAATAAAATATTAAAACAAAAAAAAGAAGATGAGAAGTAGAAGAAAACAAAAGTTTATCTGCGACATGCTAACGGCAGGGACGCAGATAAATGAGGTGTTAATAACGGTTTTAGTCGGTTAAAGTCAGACTCGCAGGCCATCAGGATTTCCCCCTGAAAAAAAAGGTCGCCCTAATTTACATTTTAGAGTTCCGTAGTCCGTTAGAAAATATGGGTCAAGTGTAAAATCGTCACGTCTTTATGCCAGTCTGCCAACGTATATCATATTCATTTTTGTCATAAATTACGCACTGGGTATATAATTATAGATGAGGTTCGGTAAGAACCGATTCGTTGGTCGTCTTAAATATCACTAGACACTTGTCAGGTGGTTGAGTGTCTGCTCGTCTGGATGGCTACCACCCCCTGGTCTTAAAAATTTGTCACCATAACCAACTTGAGTTGTGTTTCGGCATTATTGAGCAGGTTTCAGTCTCCTTAAGAGAGCCGCAGCGCATTTGTAGCACCTTTGGTGTTGATATCCATAGGCGATCGTAATCGCCTTTCATCAAGTGGGTCATCAGCCTGTCTGCTGAACTCTAGCAATAAAAAAAGCCATGTCAAAATTTTACCGGTGATAATGCAGTAAGTGATTGAATAGTAAGATATTGGAACTGGCCATAAGTCAACGGCTCTTGCTAGTGGTGCGTCTTTTTTTTTTTTTTTTACATGGGGAAATGCGTTGCTGCACCGTCAGCCGCGCGGGGGGCGCGGCCGGTGTGTGGGGCTCCCCGACGCCGGTTCAATACGACCGGCTGCCGGTATACCCACTAAAACCCCATGGGAGCCTTCCTTCCGCCTAGCGCCGGGGTCGCGGTACATGCGTGAGCTTAACCCGCAACCCCGGCAGCGGCCGGCCGCCTCGTAAACAGAGGCGGCCTCTCCTGTGTGCGGGCCGGGGAATGACGTTTCCCCGGCCCTGAGAGGGACGCGCGGCTGCCTCTCGCGCCCTCTCGCAGCATTAGTGCGGGCGGAGGTCTATGTGGATCCCCCAGACCTCGACGCCCGCTGCCGCCGGGAGGGGGAGGCTGCGAGGATTACTCCTGCGCCATCACCCCTCCCTCTCCTTTCTCCCCCTCCGCCGCCTCGCGCTCTCAGCAGCGTCAGCGGCGGGGGAGGCTTCGCGATGGGGGGAGGGGGAGGCTGCGAAGGATTGCTCCTGCGCCAACACCCCTCCCCCCTCTCCTTACACCCCGCCCCCCCCCGCCACCTCGCGCACCCAGCAGCGTCAGCGGCGGGGGGGCCCTCGCGATAGCGGGGAGGGGGAGGCTGCTAAGGATTGCTCCTGCGCCAACACCCCTCCCCCCTCTCCTTCCTCCCCTTTTCCCCGCCGCCTCGCGCACACAGCAGCGTCGGCGGACGGAGCGGGGGAGGTTAGGTCGCCCGTCAGGCCGGCGGTGGTGGGGTGGACATCACCACCGCCGTCCTCGACGGCCAGCGGAGAAAATCTCGACGCTGGCGGTCGCAACGGAAGGGATGGGTGTTTGGGAAGGAGGTTTGGGAAGGAAGGGAAGGCATTGGGATTTGGAGGCGGAGAGGTGGGACACCACTGTCACGGAGTGAAAGGGGGATGTGACAGTGGCGGCTCGGGGCCCCGGGGACGCGTCCCCTTGTACCGACGGAGTAGAGTCCAGGGCGGCACCCTCTGGGGGGTGGTGCGTCATCCCAACCAACGGTAACCATCTTTGAAGAATCATTTATCAATAAAGCTACCCCCAACATTGAATATTTTTATTTCTCGTTAACACATTTTTTTTGAGTCGTGACACTATAGGACGTGCTACGTGTACCAGAACCTACTCTTTAACAAGTAGCATTAAGAGTTAAAAACACTTTAATGTGACTGTTTACTATTCTTCCCAGGGCCTTAAATAATCGTGATATTTACCTTGGTTTCGAATATATGGAGACAGACCTGCACAATGTCATCAAAAGAGGCAATATTCTCAAGGACATTCACAAACGGTACATCATGTATCAAATGTTGAAAGCGACGAAGTATATACACTCGGGGAACGTGATACATAGGGACCAGAAGCCTAGCAATGTTTTGATTGACAGTGCTTGCAGGTGAGCCTTAACATGTTTATGCAAGACTTTGAACCGGTTTAAAATTAATGTTAAGGCCAACCGGTCGGCGGACAGAGGGGAGTGCCGCAATTACATAATTCCAATAAAGCTGATATAATCATACTATAACAATCCACTAATTATTGAAGCACCTTACCATCATCAAGAAAATCCTACATATGGATCCGCATTCGGCTCGAAGGACCATATGTAAGTTAGTTGTGTGACGCTGTGTGGCTAACCTCTCTGTGTAATTGCAGTGTTCGGCTCCCCTTCTAGCAGAGCAGAACCGGTAAAGCTCCAACATTAACCGCTTTTTAAAAATTATGATCGGTTTTGCTCAACAAGTATTTCGTTCGTAGTGTAACAGTTAAGAAGAGCGTTGTGTTAACCTGCTGCATTAATAGATTTATTTCGTGAGAATCATTTTCTCTATATTATAACAACTGTTTCTAATATAAACATTAGACTGGGTCCAAAAACTCGAGTATTTATATATCGAAAATAATATTGCGGGTGCAAAAAAGATTATTCTGAGAATTCGAATTCTTAATTTTAATAATTAAGAGGTCTATCTAAGTGGTAAGTAAGTAACGTAAATTAAATGAGGCTGCCATAGAGTAAATAATAACCATAAACAAAATTAAAACTAAATAATTAAAATGTACAAGTTGGCGGTAGCCTAATAAAAGTTTAACAATTAAAACGTAGTTTTACTAAGAGGTCTTCATCGCATTTTTTATTTCTTTCACTAAGCGGGTTTTCTGAACTTCCCAATCATTGACTTAATGAAATTGATTCCAAGCCTTTTTGTTGTTGTTCAAGGTTTAAGTTAAAGCGATTTCCTTTATGAAATTATTTTGTGCGGCAAAAATCGTTCGAAACCGATTTATTTAACAAACGCTGTGTAATGGACTTCAGTTACCAAAAACAGCTTGATTGAGTTCATGAACATCATGAAGAATACTTAATTGATAATACTCCATTTACATTGCACTTCGCTCCAGCCTCTTATACTGTTACTTGTCTGTATAACGTTTTTTTTTAGTTGTGGGCTGGAAAACAAGTTTTTGTAATGCACTGCTGATATTTAATTAGTGGTTTTACACTATTTTAGGAAACACTTTTAACGTAGACACAGCGAGACAGGGGTAATTTTACAACACAGAGAAAACATAGACCGACCATAGACATTGTTTTTTTTTACTTTTAAGTAATAGCATGGTTGCCAGATTAATATGTGACAGTTTTGATTTTGCCAAACATGTAACGAATTTGTGGAGATATGTTGCAGGACAAACTTTTAGTACGTCTCGTCATTATTATAATACTAATAATATTCTTCCTTCCGCTTACTGTATTTTTATCTTACTGATCATGCACTGTTTGCTAGAACTCCATTACTTATGCGAAACATAATTCTGTCACATATTCTTGTATGACTTATAATAAAAAGAACTTAGATATAAATAGAGTAAGAAATATAAAGAAAAGCAATTTTTAGTTAATGTGTTGCTGGGGAGTTTCTTGCCGCTTCTTCTCCTTAACATCAACAACAGGTTGCGAAGCGGTGTACATAGAATAAGAAGTAAAATTAAACTTTAACTTATCTATGACCTTCAAAAAGTGTTCTCCAGTGGAATTTATTTTGAATAAAAACTTTTGAATTTAGCTTGCAGTCGGTGCCAACTCCGTGTTATGTTTGCGATTTCGGCTCCTGTAATCCGTCTAGCCATGTATTCATCGCACAGTGTGAATGAGGCCTTAGGCCGCCGTCTCACTATGTCGTAACGATTAATTTATCGTTGGACGACCGTCGTCTCTAGCTGTTCTCATTATAACGATTGTCGTCAAAAATTTTTATTGTTTAACGATTATCGTATTTAGCTGTTCCCATCGGATCGCGACGACATTTTATCATTTCACGTCATTCGCTTTGTCGTTTACACATCAATAGCAAGCTACAAATCTACAGTCGCGAGGGGGAAGAGAAACACGTTTAAATGACGAGACGATATTTCTATCGTATTACGATAGATTTGCCGTCGTGCTCGTTCCCACTGCCATGACATTCTATCGTCACTGAAAAAAATGTAGCAGACGACAGTAAATCGTGTCACTCTATATGTGAACACCTCCATTTAAACATATAAGCCACGACATTTAAAACTATACGATTATCTGTCGTCACGACAAAGTGGGAACCCGCCCTTATATGAGTCTGGATCTTATTTTAGGACTTATTTTGTGTTTACTTGTCTCTATTTGGTTTAACGATTGTATTGACCGTATTCTTGTGCTATAATATCCTACAAATCTTTCTTATACTTGCGTGTGATTTCCTCAGGGTAAAACTGGCTGACTTTGGCCTAGCGAGATCTGTGTCCAGCATATATTCTGGTGGGGAAGATGGCGCAGATCCATGTCTCACAGATTACGTGGCTACTCGATGGTACAGAGCACCAGAGATACTCATTGCGAGTAAAAAGTAAGTTAATCATATTCTGTTAGAACAGCGTGTTTAAATAGAATATAAGAGAATACATAACACAATTTAAAGTTGCTATGGAGACATACTTTAGACCAGGGGCGGTAGCCATCCAGTCGGGCAAATGGCCTACCATCTGGCTGTGGATTGTTTTGTCACCTCTTACGACAGCCGCCGACCGCAAGAATTACTATTTTTCTCCGTTGCTGCAGGGATACATACAGTGGCGTAGACTTCATACAGTTCGGTTCCCCATACTTCTACCAGACTACCGACTAGCGGCCAAAAGGTCGTAAGCGCATATATTATTACTGTATTACTATCTATTACGTCTTTCCACACGTATTGGATGAAATTGCAGCTCATAACCCGATCGAGCACCGACTATTGTATCAAAATATGCAGTAAGATTACAAAATAAAAAGAAAATATATCACGATTTAGACGTTTTAATTTAGAAGTGTAAATTTTATTTACTATAATAATTCAATCATCAAATCCTGTGCTTCTTTTGTATGCTCATGTCTTTAGTGGGGCCTTAATTTCTACAACAGCGGTGTAGTCGGCATCATATGGTATGCTTGTTCAACCGGCTTACCCTAGTTGAATTTCCAGCCCGCTCCACTGAATGAATGAATACTCTTTATTGTTCAACATAACTTACACCGTCTCGGTTATTTAATATGAATACATTTCCATTAAAATGTAGCAGCGAGATGTAGAGGATAAATGATACTTCAGTTGGCAGAGAGTAGTATTCACTGTCGAGTGCTGATGTGAAGTGATTTAGTTTGGAAACGGCAACCTTAAGTACGAACATTTTACAAGTCTTACTGCTAGCACAATGTAAGCACAGTGTGAGTGGGGCGGATGATGTGCGAGCGAGATAGTGCAACTATTAATATATGCGCTCGCGCATTGTGCTAGCCAGTAGAGTGTTGGCCGCTGTGACGACAAGACGTATACAGCTCCTATAAGAATAATGGGCGATACACTGACACATAGTATGCCTAAAATCCTTTTTGTTGCCTTTCAGTTACACAAAAGGCATAGACATGTGGTCGCTGGGCTGCATTTTGGGAGAGATGTTAACTGGCAAACCGCTCTTCCCTGGAACTTCAACAGTGAACCAAGTAGAAAGGATTATGGCGGCACTGCCGAGACCCTCACCCGAAGGTAATAATCTAATAGTTATATTTTTAATTGTTATTAAATTTCCAAAACCACTTTCCCACCAGCTGGGCAGTTAGCCTGTAGTTAGCTTGTCTACTGAATTCTGGCAATAAAACACAAAAAGGGACAAAAATTTGAATAAAATAAAACTAGTTGATTGTATAGGGCTAAAATTTGGATATCCTTCCTTTTAGGTTCCCTTGCACACCGGTAAGACTTTCTAAATTGTAACATTTCATAGATTTTAGCAAGCAACAACAAAATGACATTTTGCGTATACGCCCATTTCTTATGAAGCCCTCGATATATTAGGACAAGATTGAAAAAAGTTATAATTTGTAACAAGACAGAAAGTAGAAATACTAAATTTGCAGGTAGTTTTTATTTGTTAATTTTTTGAACATGCAAGTTACAAATTCTTCTAGCCAAAAAAACAAGGATCTGGAATTCGTGGAAGTGTCATTGTGTAACTTTTTTTTTAAATAAGGATACCAACCGTTTTGTACATTTGATCAATTACTAGACTCATGACTAAGGTTTACAATGCGATGTAAAAACTAATTATAGGTGAACACAACTTGCATATTATTTCTTCACTGTTATTTACTTAGACTCTAATAATATATATAACATAAATAAATGTGTAAAGTAATGAAATTAGTCTGTCCGTCAGTCTGTCTAATAAGTGTCCTGTTGGGCTAAACTAATATTTTTATAAAATAATTTTTTAGAGTCAAAGTGAATGTTAGTGACATCCACTGCTGCTGTTGAGAATTATACATATTCTAGAGATAGGGGAGTTAGCACCCATAGTAGAATTATTTTCTCCGTGCAGTTTGGGTCATAAATCAAACTCGGCCTCAGCCCGGCTAGGGCGGTGAGCATGTGGCGCGGGCGCAACGCCATAATCGATAAAAACTCATTCTTATCAAAGAAAGATTATCATTCTTATAAAACTCATTATTATCTTTTCTGCTGTTAATTTGAAACTTATATATAAGTATTTATATTTATTTTTAATATAACTTGTTACATTCTAAACCTCTGTACTTATAGTTTTTTAAAACGTAGATACCTAATTAATCATTTATTTCAAATTATTATTATTCTTATTTTAATAAATACGTTGTTTTATCTATTTTTTTTCTTTCATTTATATCACTAACCCACAAAATGACAAAACTAAATACACTATCAATAACGCTTATCGACAACAATAATGCGTATCACTATGCCTGCCCATAAGGCTCGTAAGTGTAAGAGAGAACGAAATACTCGTTTCACCGCTCCGATTATGTATGACCCAAACTGCACGGAGAAAATAATTCTACTATAGTACTGTACTATGTAGTAGTACTATGGGGGAAAGAGGGGGTTCTAGGTTTCGAAGGGACTCTTAAGCGAAATTGCCTGAAGAATTGAGGGGAACCAATGTTATTATTAGCAAACATGGCATCTAAAATGATTCTACGTGCCTCCAGGGAATCGATTGTCAGTATTTATGTATGTATCAATTTGTCAGATATATCAGCAGTGTGCAATGGCTACGGCTCGGCATTGATAAGGGAGCAGGCGACCATCAACAACGGTGGGGCGAGTCTCGGCTCGCTCCTGTCGTGCGCTCCTCGCGACGCCGCCGATCTAGTGCAGCGGTTGCTCGTCTTCAATCCGGCGAAACGTCTCAGCGCGCAGAGGGCTCTGGACCAAGAATACGTTGCCAAGTGAGTTTGCGATTTTATAGTTCACTAGGATATGCCCGCGATTTCGTCCACGTTTGACTTGAAGATCCCGCGGGATTCCCGTAACTCAAAGTACAGCCGAATTTGAAAAAGAATGTAAGCTGTCGTGTAAGTGGAAAATGAACTTGAACAACTACAAACCACTCCTGGGAAAATTCCCGTGGGATTCCCGGGATTGAAAATGTCAGACATTTTATAACATAAAATTTAATAGCGATCAGTGAAATAAACCACATTGGATTTCGATTTTTTTCATCTGGCCAATTTAAATCCTTTCCAGAAAAAATCCCGCGGGATTCCTACTATAAAAAGTAGCTTAGAGTTCAAGTCTAAGAATTAGCTGTCGTATAGCGAAAACCGCATTGAAATCAGCTCAGTAGTTTTTACGTGAATCCCGAACCAACAGACAGATAGACAGACGTATAATTAAATAAATGTGCGTGTTTGTAATTATTTTACGTTAAATTGCATGGAAGAGATAACTTTTTTTAAAAAAGGATACCCATTGTGTTGTGTAAAAGTATTGCAACTATATAACCCGCAACTTCATCCGCGTGTAATAGTAAAAAAAGGAAGTTAAAAACCCCCCGATTTCGAAACATTCTTCAGTGATGCTCCGCTTCTATTGATCTTAGCGTGATGATATATAGCCTATAGCCTTCCTCGTTAAATTCGCTATTTAACACTGAAAGAATTTTTCAAATCAGACTAGTAGTTCCTGAGATTAGCGCGTTCAAGCAAACAAACAAACGGAAACTCTTCAGCTTTATATATTAGTATAAGATAGTATAAGAAGGTCGTGTCGTATATAAGCAATAAATTGTAATTATAATTATATATTATATCTTAGTTGAAATAAATATCAATTAAACAGATTTCATCGTGAACGTGACGAACCGACGCTAGCGTCAGATGTACTTTTGCCTCTTCGTGACGATAAGCAAATGTCAGTAGACGACTATAGAAACAAACTTTACAGCATTATGGCAAAGAACGGAAACAGTATTCAGCCGCCGCCGTTACGAAAGACCCATACAAAGTAAGATACGTTATTTACATGTAATAGTGTATATATTTTAGCGATAAAAAGTAGTAGCCTGTGTCAAGTCTCGTCTTTCATTTGTAAACTATAAAATGACAAAAATTACCAAAATTACCAAAATGACGAAAATAACATCACAGAAAAAACCGAATTTCGGGGATGAAAAGTATCCTATGTTCACCCCATATATTGAACTTATATATAATACTGATTTTCATACAAATTGGTCGAACAGTTTTTCCGTGAAAACATAACAGACAAACAGAAAAATACGCCTTTAGCCCGGACACTATCCCATTTTTCGGGATAAAAAAATATCATAAGTCCAACCCACAGAGTTTCAGTTAAATCTGTGGCGGCCGGCGACAGTTGCAATTCAGCGAAAATTGTAAGGTTCTTCTAATATTGAAGCGCTGTCGCCAGTCGCCACCCTGTCAGCCCTCGAGTGAGTCGTGTATTACGTTTGTATTGTGTGTGATTTATTTGAAGTAATAAGTAAAGACAATTGGTGCAATATTTATTTCCCGCTGTTCGACACGCCACAATTGGAGTCTAGAGTGAAGCATATAACCGTAGACATTACCAATTACAACAAATATGTATTTGTTTCTGTGAAAGCGTAACAGACATACAGAGTTACTTTCGCATCTATAATATTACTAGCTGTGCCCACGACGTCGTACGCGGGGAATTTGTTTTCAAAAACCCCCGATTTTAGAACATTCTTCATTGGTGCTCCGCTCCTATTGCTTTTATTGTCTTAGCGCGATGATATATAGGCTATGGAGTTCCTAGAAAAATGGGCTATATAACACTGAAAGAATTTTCCAAATCAGACCAGTAGTTCCTGAGATAGCGCGTTCAATCAAATAAACAAACTCTTCAACTTTACATTGTTACGAGCTACACAGGACTCAAATTAAAATGCCGTTGGAAATGTTATAGAATTTATTAGAACTATACAAACATGTATAACATACGTACATATATAACTAGAGACTACTAGTGCAAACTGCACGATTCAATAACACGCGCAAAGTCCGTCACTGTATCGCTCATTGAATGTACGTCTTACTCGTATCGTAATCCTCGCTTGACTACCCCACCCTTCCGTTCGGGCATTAATACTAACTATACAATACAAAAACTCGACCGCGTGCACTGGGGTTTCTGAAAAACAGCAATTTGCACACCTGGTTATTTACCCATGCGAACGGCCAACAAAGTCAAAAACAATAACAATAGGCTATTCTCTAGTTGCAAATTTTAAATACGAAGTAAACAAAAGAACTCCGCATGCGGGAGGGGCAATAAATCAGGTGCGCGTTCTTTTGTCGGTATGTAACAGTATATTAGTATATAAGAATAGGGATATGGATTATACATATTCCACTTTTATTACAGCAGCAATAAAACCCACCCCCTCCCGACTACAACGAGTAAGAGCAGCAAATGTTTCCACGATTCGGAGCTGTCCAAGTCCTATACAAAGACTAAGCACATGAGTGTATCCGCGGACCAGAAGGTTAGGGTCAAGAAACCGGAAAGGCCCTTGAAGGAGTATCGATCGGAGCAGAGTGTTGCGAAACCTCTGCGTGCAGTGAAAGCATTTGATCACCATTGGGTTAGCCCGAGTCAGGTAGGAATGTTTCTTTTTCATTTTCTTAGTACACAGGAGCACAGGGATGAAAACCGTTTTTTTTTTTGCTCTGGGAAACGATGTTTCTTGCTGTCAAAAAAAAACTATGAAACTATGCGAACCATAGACAATACATGCGACACGTGTTCCAACTTTTTTACAGCCACTGTTAAGGCGCGGCATAAATTGTAATGAAAATATATTAACAGTTTTGTAATATCATTTTATACTTATTAATTACTCTTCACTAAATTATTATATAATTTACATAAATTTGAAAATATTTACCATCAGTGACAAAAAAATACTGGCTGGTAGAATGCCACAAAAAAGAAATTTACTTGATTAGATTTAGATATGGATTTGATTAGAGAAGTAGTTGTTTGTTTAACTAATAAGTTTTTATTTACTTTCCCCATATTCAAAACGAGAAGTACAGTGTTAACCTCAGGTGAAAGGTCTATTTAGGCACTAGAACTAGTAGTATTGCCCTCGTTGCGCTCGTTAGCCAAACCATCTCGTGCCTGAAAAGTTAAATTGCATGCACCTCTAGCGTAACAATCCAATATTAACTGCTCTCTGGTTTTGCCTAATTTATCTATAGTCTACCTGGGCTTACTTCGCTTGGCGTCATTAAAAAATACACACACACACACACACACACACACACACACACACACACACACACACACCACACACACACACACACACACACACACACACACACACACACACACACACACACACACACACACACAAACACACAATCACACACACACAAACACACACGCACACACACACACACACACACACGCACACACACACACGCGCACACACACACGCGCGCGCACACACACACACATGCACGCGTTTATATCAAGGTTTAATTAAGCTTTGTAAGCTTTAATTAGTTCATAAATTATTATAAAGTTCATTATAAAGGTGCACTACAGTACAGAGTATAGGCGTTTTGTTACCCCTTCGAATTTAAGTGGTCTTTTGTTCGCGTTACCTCTGTACGCCTCCTATTAAGACGTCATAAATCCTTCTCTTCTATTGTTCAAATTTCATTGCACAGTCTTAGAAGCCGTTAAACTTCCAAGTTTAGGAATTCCAAAGAATACAGGGCGTTTTGCTGGGGAGCTATAAGCTAGCTCTATGTCGAGTATGATTTAAATCCGTTCAGATAGATAAGCATTCTAAAAATTGTATTTCCGGAATCTCCTTGTCCGAATTATCCCCCCCTGCCCGATTTTTTCACATTTTTAAACGCATTGTACAAACTCGAACTATTTATTAAACCATTTACAAATTTCTTATAGTAGTTGTATAGATAACGTTCTATATCCACAGCATCAGACCCCGGACTGTCATGGAGATTACTTCCAACCCGTCACACGCCAGAGTCCATCTGACGCTGGCGTCATGTGCGGTGGCAAAAAGATCAATGTCCAACAAAGGCGGAACTCTACTTCGTTCTCAACCGTCACGATAGGGGGAGACGCTGATTACGGGATAAAACAACGCCATGGCGTGATCACTGCTAGTGCCTTGATGGATCTGAGGACTAGTATTAGATAAGTATTTAAGAGGTCGAAATTTCGTTGTATTTACAACTCGGAAAACTAAAGCTATAGAAACCGTTAATAATATAGCTGAACTATTTACTCTTTTGGTCTTGAGAGAGCGTTGGAAAGACATGCGTATATGTATAGTCTGTTCTTTCATTATTTACAAGGTTGTCACTAGTTTGGAGCAAGGCAGTGATGTATTACTCTAAATCAGAGACAATCATATTAACTTAGTCTTTCAGACAAAGATTTTGGACATTACGTGTTTTTTTTGGTTAGCATAATAGGACCAAATTATAAATTACTAACTGAACCTTGTCCACATCGCTGGCCGTCATTAATAAATTAAATAATATTAATAATCATAATCAAATATAACCAATATCGCTTAATTCATGTAGCTTTCTAATGGTATTTTTTTTTAATTTAATTAATTTTAATCGCTCCAGTAGTTCAAAAGATTATTTCACAAAGTTTACGTCTTTATAATATTAGTATAGACAACTACTTATTTAAAAATACGGTTTAAAGGTTTTAAGCGCGGCGGTTTTATTCGATGTAGTTATAATTATGTGTAGGTACTAGTCGCGAAAAGTTAAGAAAATATTATACAGTAGAACTTCTTTAAGACGAAAATCTTTCAAACTTGCCCTAAAACCTCCGTGACTACAAATTTGAATCCTCTATAAGTTACATAATTAGTGAGTCTCTATGAGCAAATTCAGTACACATTTTCCTTCGATAACTCGAAAAAATAAATTGGATTTCTTATCTCGAACATGGCAATATTTGATTTTATAACCTCTATAAATATAGATATAATATATATCTTAACATCTACGAGTCAAGTGTTTCCTTATAAAAGTTGAAATCTCAATAACTCGGAATTTTGTGATGTCTCGCTTCAAGTTTGACTTACAAAGGTTTTACTGTAACTATCTACTTGTTAATTTTAATATGTGCCTCTTTAGAAACAATTGTAACCTAAGACGTTTTATACGAATACAAGAGTTGTTACTTAGCTCTTATTTTAGCACGGTTTCTATAGCTTTAGTTTGTTTAGTTTGTTCTTAGCCTTTCGGTTCGTTTATGGTTTTGATGCTTGGTTGGAATGCTGTAACACATTGTTTTTATTTGTGCTTATTATAATAATCAGGTTATTTTATTTTATTTACGGAATGCCAACATTTTTCAACGTATTTGACATAATACAGCATAATTTTAAAAATAATAGTCATTGGAATAAAGTTAATTTGTTTTACATTTATGGTAATTACTAATGTTTAGTGATGAATTTTGAATGATCAAGATGAATTTAAGGGTAAATTTTGAGAATGCTCACCACTGTATAGTGGCTACAAATAGGCTTGTGATTTAATAAGTTACACTCCCATAATTCGCCGGCGGCGGGGGACGGTACAATTGACAAGAATCTTAGAATAATAACTAAACTTGTTGAAACCGTATTAAAATAGCTATCTAGCTTTTCTTCGTGCAGGAACGGAGAAATAATACAATTTCCTGCGACACTATGTGAATAAGAGGGCTGTTACTCAGCTTTTATTTTAGTACGGTTTCTATGGTTTTATTTATTGTTCAAATGTAGGCAAAGGTTCTTTAAAAGGAGGTTTAATAAACAAATTACCGAAACCTGTAAAGTTTTTTTTAACCCTCGCTGTCCTGTGTCCCTTCTTCGGACTTTGGGAATGTCGAGTACAAACTTATCGAACTATAATTTTACTGTATTATGTTTTTGTGTGAATTTGGTTAAAGTACAAATTTGTTGATGTATGTCACGATATTTTTTTTCACGATAGTTAAAACTGTAGTGTTCTCAAACTTTCTAGTCGGTTCGATGAAAATATTTTTTAAATTTGATTGGTAAAGGAGTAATTTTGAATTATGCTTACGTATAGAAAATTTCGAGGACCTTAATAGTTGAGCCGCTCTTAGAAGCCCCATTTGAAGTTTCACATAAATAATGACAAACGAATTTTTTATCAGTAACCAGTAACCAACGTATTACCTACATATCTTTAGAAACGTAACTCCACAATGTTGTGTGTGTCGACACTTTTTTTTCGTAAATATTAGTGACGTATCCTGGAGATTGAATAGAAAAGTTTTATTATAAATAGTAATTAAGTTGTGCACATTTTTAGAATAATAAATCGTTTTTTTTTGCCGGTTTGGTAATGTGTGAGTTCTTGTATGAATTCCAATTTTTAATTAATGATAGATGCCAAATGTGGCTTTATAGAACGGCCCAACTATAGAGACGCTTGGTTATATTTTATGAGAGAGGTCAGCGACTCAGGCAGGTATAAAAATGGTGGATGACATTGACAGCGTCTACGAAATATAATGTGTATCGGCCTCCCCTACAGTTATTGCTTATGGTTACTCTGTATTGTTGGGTGGAGTAATTCATGTACCTATCCAAAGATAAGTAAATCTATTTTACCGTTTAACACAACTTATAATTCCGATTGGTAATTTTCATGTGCGCAGAAAAGTGCAGACCGCTTACCGACATGAAAATGGACATAGTTACGCAAAAAGGATCCAACCCATAAAATGTTACTTTTGAATTATTAAAGTTTTAGCTGTATTACCGCATTGATGCAGTTAAACTTACTTGTATAATAAATGATACTATATACTATACTATACTACTAATGATATATTTTCCTAAGAACCCATAAACACAGTTTAAGTATATCAATGCGGAAATACAGCTAAAACTTTAATAATTCAAAAGTAACATTTTGTGACTTGGATCCTTTTTGCATAACTATGTCCAATTTTTTTTTATTGTAGGAGATCAGCAGACAGGCAGACGGCCCACTTGATGGACAGCGGTTACCATCGCATATGGACATTTGCAACACCAAAGGTGTACGAATGCGCTGCTGCTCTCTTTAGGGAGCCTGGAACCTGGTCACTAATGCCGGAACACAACTCAAGGTTGTTATGGCGACATACTCTAGACCAAGGGTGGTAGCCATCCAGTCGGGCAAATGCCCTACCACCTGGCTGTGGGTTGTTTTGTCGCCTTTTACGACAGGCCGCCGGGCCGCAGGAAATTGTATTCTTTCTCCGTTCCTGCACGGATGACATTTATTTATTTCCAAATAATGTACATTGAATTTTATTCGCAAGCGGAAATAGCAAAGTGTTGCTTAATATGCTTTCTTAGCTTTGTTTGAGCTCTACGAAGCGCTCCGCTTACACGGTTCGTACTAATATTTGTCTACTGCGCTGATACATCTGGAGGAAGTATTAGTTGTGTAAAACTGTAATCGAACAGAAATGACACGTGGTTTACAACGCTCAAAGACAGGAGTAAACATTCTAATGTCAGAAATTATTGTAGCCATAATTTATAAACATTTTTTTTAATGGAATGTTGCTAGCATACTTCCGAAGATTTTTGTCCATTTTCTGCATATCCGAGATACCTAATGTTTGAAGTAGTTGTGAAGGGTTTGTGAAGGTAGGTAAATTAAACATGAATATACAATGTCTTGTATCAGAACTGCCAGTTAATAGTTACTAGAATTATTTCGATAAATAAATTAGACTAGAAATATTTGCTCACGAATTAGGCAAAGATATTTTATATGAAACTAGGTAGTGTATGTCTGAAGTTAGTCGCTATGGCCAAATATGGTTTATTTAAGTTCACCAAGGATCGGAAAAGTCGCGAAAAATCGGAAATAATGATTTGAATTAAACGATAAATCAAATTGTACTTTTCAAGGTTCTGCCTTGTATGGCCATAGTATCTAAAACTGAATAGTTTGAATTTTTATACTAATTGTACTAATTATACCTAATAATGTTAGAATACGAAAAACAACGATGCACCTCTTTGTAATACTTGAATAAATTGGTTTATTCTAAAATGTATTTTAAAATCTTTGCCTTGATCCTTTAATATCCTCAAAGTGTATCTTAAAATCGGCGTTTGTTCCAAGAGAAAAAAGGGTTTTTGTTTGTTTTATGTATAGTCAAGGTGGGGAAGTCCGTTAATGAGGTAATATGACGGGACGGGATATCAATGTGGGGATACTCCCTACTCAGCGAATTGCATCGAACATCATGTGACGCCTTGGGAGTGGTAGTTAGTTATCTTCCATCATCCATACCCGCGACGCGTTACTCATTCTAACATAGTACATATGAGTGAATAAATAGTCTAGGTTTTCTAGCACACGCATTTATTTATAAAACCACTAAGTCGGGGGTATGGATGATGGAAGACCACTCGGAGCGCGTCGCATGACGTTCGATGCAATTCGCTGAGTAGGCAGTGTCCCCACATCAACACAAGTGCGCGCTCATGGGATGCAGATTTATGTTAAGTGAAGTAGTTGGGAATAATCTGCGGTGCTTAATCGAGCGGCGTAAGGTCTAACCCCCTCAAAGGACCCAGTAAAGTACGACATTTGTTCCCCCTGCGTTAACAAAAAAAGGTAGGTTCACTCATTCCGCCTTAACAACGGCCTTGGGCGGTGAGACCTCACCGCTCAACTTAACTTCTCTATATATAGTGTATCATCTATGGCTCAACTAAAGGCCCTGAGATGCCTTTGCGATGTGTTCACACGCGTCTAATGAAGTACGTAAAGAGGGCGCAACACTCAGTCTGCACGAAAAGAGGTGTAATAATCCGATGCCGTCAGGGTCATCGGAAGTATCTTTGTTTTCCCAAATATCAGTAATATCAGTCACAGCTGACATTATTTGCGATGGGACACCGAAGCAAAGAGTACATTGAATGTTGCACCGATGTGGTTTAGTTGGTTGGTCCGAGCATGTCATCAGCAGCCCAACGCTGCATGACTACTGCTTTTCCTGGAGGGTAAGGTGTGTGCGCAGCTCGTGGCAGATATAATATTTATATTACGCTGATACTGTGAGCGATACTTTGGTCGTTTTAGGTATAAAAGTTAAACACAAAGCAGTGGAAACTTATAATAAATCGCTTTAAAATACAAATGTGTGTGCACTTAGCTACAATCAAATGTAATGAAAAATGCAACGACAGTGTTGCAAGTTTAAAAATAGTCAAAATATATTATTAAATAAAAGTAGGTACAAAACGGTACTCTAGGGCAGTACTTTTTCACAACGAGCAAAGTACGAAACAAGCGTCATATGACAAAAGTGACAATATAAAATCCTTTTCAAATCAATTATTTCCTACAAATTTAATTATGAATTATTTACTTATATTATTGAATATTATCGTCATTTATGAACCTAAAATTGAGGCATCTAAGAGCGTTGTACCAATACTGTCCTTGGATAAAAAACATCGTGTTATAACTAATAGAACTACGAAAGATCTTAAGGTACTTTTTGGATGCTGTTCTTTTTGTTTCACAAGCTCCTCATATAAACTTCTATAAACTGAACATCATTGTGGAATACCGGTTTCAATTCAAAAATCATAGCTAAAAGCTGGTATCTTGTATGGAAGGAGCGAATTCGCAGATATACAGTTTGCGAAGTATTGTTTCTCTTAAACCTTATAAAATTTGAAAGCCAAAGCAAAATTCCATTCCTGTTCCGGGCGCTTTTATTATGGCTATGATGCTACCTGAGGGTGCGGTATAGATATAGGACACCTTTATTTTAAGTAATAGAAGGGGTGGAATGGCCGTGGTAGGGCAGAATACTTCTGCAACCCCAAATGTCAAGAAAATATATAGTTCTTGATAATAATGTTTTGGAAAAGTAACCTCAGCGAACGTGCCGCGGCAACGGCTGACGAGTGCCAGAACGGATCGGTCACTGTTTATTCATTAATAACTATATAAATGATGGTTACAAATCTGCTGTGACACTCGCTAACCGCTGCACAAAGACATTAATATCTCAAGAACTACATATTTTCTTGGCATAAGGGTTGCTGAAAGGGTGAGTATGCCCCCCTCCACCCCCTACACACCTCCCGTTACCAAAAATACAGGTGCACCTTTATTTTAGGGGTGCATTATAGATATATGTATACCGCACCCCTACCCGAAAATACTCTAGGCCAAATTTTAGAACGCTTTTAGTTATAAAAGCGCGATGGCTACGCGAAAGACGCATTTTGAAATTAAATAGTTTTTTTGTACACTTCGACACCGTCAATTCGGATGTATCCAGGATAAGGGGAACCTCACGTTTTTATTTCGATCGCTGGGATGGACTCCCTAATCTCCCAACCTTTCAACTCGTCACCGTGTTGTCGTGAAACTGCTCTCAGTTTTACGACACCATCATCATAGGGACTTGAGCATAGCGACGCCTGCAACTCTCTTTGGCCGTCTGTTTATTCTTTGCCCTCTGCCTCTCGGCAGTCTTCTAAGTTGTAATGGCTTCACAGAAGGAGGTTTTTCGATTTTAATCTACTTTCTCTTCATAGCATCTAGCCTAATATGCTCCGCATAGCTTGAACAGTTGGTTCATTTACCAATTTTTAGTTTATTTCTCTAGCATAATATTCTCCGGAAAATGTAATATATTCACATAAGATTAGAAACAATCCATCCTGACTGATCTCTGCAAATATTTTCTAGTTCCTCCCATTCATAATGTTGGTAGACAAAGATAAGGATACAAGCGAGTATTGGCGCGAGACTGAAATTCTCTCCCTAGTAAGATCTAACGCGGAGGATATCGACTATGAAACTTGCGCAAGAACTCCCACCTCCGAAGACACTGTTGTCCAGTTTCCATCACGAAGAACTGTTCGACCGATTTGTAAGACTCGAATCGGTAAGTAATATATGAGTTTGTGGATAATTAGAGCTACTTAACATGTTAAGTTGGAAACTTTATTCTAGACGGTGAAAACTTTGTTGATCATAAGTTTCAATCGTGCTCTTTCTATAATTTTCATCCATCTCTAGTTTAAGGTTAATCTAATATTAACAAGGACTTACAATTATTAATAAGGTCATATGAGTATTTCGTAGCCGGTTATTCGATACTTCGACCGATGAAGGCTACGTTCCAGAAGGGACTTCAACGACCACGTTTGATCGCGATTTTTTCCGTTGTACTTGCTTGGTCGAAGTGGTCAACGTCCACTTCGACCCCTCCTCTTGGCATGGGTCATTGTGAGCGCTATGTGATCGAAAATGATGACTTTTGCCTAAATTAACTGGACCAGAGTGGCCGGCCTGTGCCAGCGAGTCGAACACTTACATGCCTTGTGGAAAGGAAGACGGAGCATTTTAAGCGTTGTGAGATACTTAAGAAAGGCGTCCATAGTTTCTTAAGCCATACACTCAAACGCCTTTTGTTGCTCGTTTTTTTCCGATCAGCCGGAAAGAGTCGATGAAGTTTTAGATACAAGAAATAAAGAACAAATATTTCTTTAACACTACAATAACATAGTCAATATAAGATAAAAATAAATCAACCACACAATGGGAAATGTACTTAAATATAAAAAAAGCAAGCAAAAAAAAGTTCTAAAACGAAAACGATCCACGAAACACGTTTGAGAGAGTAAGCCCTTTTGGACGAAAGCGAGGATGAATATTCGGTGTTTGCTTGAGAAAGTGGCCGAATATTCTTCATTCAGCCCGAAGAGTGGCCAAACATTCGGTCAAGAAAGAGGAGTTTTTGACCACTTAAGTAAGATCACAAATGGCTATTGTTAACATTCGTCTAACAACTAACTTTGCACGCAGAAACAGTTCCACAGCGATTTGATTGTTCATGCAGGACGGATCAACGGGATATGTTTGTTGTTAATAATATAACATATATCCACAAACATAGATGTCATTGCTACAAGCGTACAAGATTTTTCATAAAGTCCAAGAATCTTACAAGGGAGAATAGTGTGATCAGAGTTTTAGATGATTTCAGTAAATGTTTTGATATTTTTGTATATACATATTTTAACTTTGTTGTTGATTCTGTAAAGCGTAGTTTACATTACTTCGTGAGGGCGACCGGTGGGGAATGCGGACTCCGCCCACACATGAAGGCTGGAGAGGAGGGACTCGCTTTCTTACGCTACAAATACAATAAATATACTTACATAATTATATTAAATTAAAAAACATAAAATGTCAAATATTTGTGTATTTATTTACCTGTCTGTTTTGGTGATAAATAATAGTAAATTGATTGCCTCAAGAGCAAGCGATTGCACACAGACTTCACTCGCGATTGGCTTCAACCAGTTACCCGCGACTACCGACCATGCTATCGTGCATTCTATTCTTTCTAAGCTCTCAGCGGCTAACTTTGAAACCCCAAAAACCTTGTTTTTAATCTCCTTTGCACGATTGTGTCCATTACACTGGCTTTCTGTCCAAACGATGATAAGAGCTTAATTCGCTAGGATCCTTAACTCGCTTCTTAAGTAATGTAAGTCAAGGTAAATCAGTATTTACTATTGACAGTATACCGTCTTGCATGTTAGAAGTTTGACAATTCTTCCCCGAATATACCAGTGTCTTTTTTTCATTTAGATTATCAGCTGTGTCCTCAGTGCCCTCATTTCAATAATCACACCGAGTGTGAGCTCTTCCGGGATTCTTGCAAGTAATTTGTTTTTAATTTATTTTAATATAATAAAACTACGTTTTAACAGTTTTAAGCGCGGTGATTTATTATGTTTTGGTTTTTCTGTCTTGTACGTTTATTTTAATAGTTTCTTGGTCTTTGAAGACCACGGGCCAAAAAGTGGCCCGGTCATTTGGAGGACTTGCGTGGGGCTTTGGGAAGGCCAACATATAGAGATCCCTTGGCAATTTTAATGTAAATGTGGAGTGACACTATCCGGCGATTATCCCTATCTACACCATATAATATTGCACCCAAGGACATGCCCCGGCCAGTGTAGGACTATTGTGAGAAATGAGGACAAAAAGTGCCTACCGGGCTATTGGGGTGAACTGCTAGTGGTATTAGGCGTCTGGGAATATGGGGACTATGGCGTCTGTCCATCGCAATGTTCAGGGGACATGGGTAAATGGGGAGACGATGACTCGCCACTCCCTGGATGGGCACCATAAAATGCCATAGAAGACAGGGGCAACATGGGTGTGAATGGCTAAGGGGTGTCGAGAGGTGAGCTACAGGTTCACCGGTGTAGTTGATAGCCAACCATCAGTTGGGCTCGCTATCAATTACTATTTATGATCTATTAGTAACCGAAGCCTTCTAGATATGTCTAGTCAAGTGGCGAAATAACTAATAAAAATATTTTCATAAAAATATATTAATATGCCTATGTTATATATAAAAGTTGTATCTCTAATTTATGGTAACACTAAAGTATAGTACACTAGAGTACTTTTAACCATAAGAAATTGCTCTATTTTACTTCCTTACATAAAAACTTTAATGGTTTTTTTATACCTACATACAAATCTTCAGTGAAAAATTATCGCATAGTGAAAACCGCTTAAAACCCGTTGCGTGGTTTATAGTGGATATAGAATGCAGAAATGAAAGGCGACTTTGTTTTATACTTTACAAAGATAATACCTAATATGAAATTCAAAAGATTAAGACTAAGACAAAAGACTAAGGTATGACTACCTTAGTGCTGCCAGCCTATAAGATGGGATAGACGGGGTTAAAGATGCGATACAGGGATCATATAGGAGGAATGAGCTAGGGGAGGGAGAAATGGGATATAGTTGTAAATAATTTCTTTATCTGTAAAGGGAAAAACGAGTGCCTACATCCGCATACCGCACATATTGCGATAGTAAATACGGCAAATGGCGTACAATGTTTGTTCCAGCAGATTACTCTCAATGCAGGTGTTGTGACGAATGTATATTTTACAGAGGTAAATAATATTCTTATATTATAGCGATTTCTTACGCAGCTGTTGTTGTCGGTTAATGTGTTTACTTAGTCGCTCAGTTTCATTCATGCGAGTGTCCAGTTAACTATATATATTATACTCGTACTATCATGGAAGTAGTAAGTATTCGTAGTACCTACTTATTACTTCCATGTATACTATATATTTACATTTAATACTGACAAAAATGGCGGCGTAATATTTATTACACAGACCGGCATAATTAGCGGAACAGAAAAAAATAAGAAAGCAGCACTTACATTACTAAATAACATGGGTTGTATTTAAAATAATAATATCCTAATTATTATTATTTTAATAAGTTACAACTAAATTGGTATCTCTTAATGTGGTATTTGTAGAGACTAAAGTAACGTTTAATAAAAATAATTAAATATAGCAAGGAGCACTATCTCAAATCCATGTTAACTTTTTTATTGCAGGCTGACGGACCAACTGTGATGGAAAGTGGTTACCGAAGCCTATGGACATTAGCAATACCAGAGGTGCTGCCACTGTGCTGCCGGCCTTCAAAGAGAAACTGGAACCTGGCAACTGATGCCGGAACACCACTCAAGGTTGTTATGGCGGCATACTCTAGACCAGTCATCCAGTCGGACAAATGCGCTACCTGCCTCTTACGTACTGTTAGTCCCGAGCACTTATACGTTTAAAAACACTTTTGGCTATTAGGACCCTTTTATTTCACTATTACGAATAATAGGTGACTTGAAGTCTCAATATACGGGACCTCAAAGGTCTCCCGGATCAGTATGATATTAGTTTAGGCAATCCAGCCGGCTGGCATAAACCAGTTCCGTAGCTGTAGGGCTGTGGCTAATAACCAAGAGAACTCTCCGAATTTGGAAATAGATTTGATATTTATAGGCAATTATAATACGGCCGGCGTATCTTGGCAAATGTGAACAAAGGCTCTGCGAACTTTAGAGCATGTACACTCGTGTGATGAGTGGGCATACGACTCGTCAGTGAATACAATTGGTCACCCTTCATCCCTGTATTTTTTCATTGCTTTGTACTAGTTGGTCACTGTATTTTCTCCACCAGTTCACATTCGCCAAGATGCGCCGGCCGTATTATACTGCTGATCGACATTTTGGAAACCGATGTCAATGAACTGTTCGACTCAGCAATAAGTGCTTACATAACCATAGATAATCAAGGCTTTTCCATTAAAAGTCTTCATGAATTAGGAGTGTTAATCTTTGTAAATGTATTATTAATGTTACAGAATTAGATCAGTCGTGTATACAAGACGAATATAGTTTCGAAACAGAGGAGTTTTTGCCCGTCACCAGTATAGGTATTGTGTCTTCATTCTTATTGGTTGCCATTAGAGATTGCATGTATTATTTTTGTATTTAATCAACTGTCTTTGTATGTCATTATTTTTTTCTTTTGTTTCTTTCTTCTTTAATCATCATCATCATCAACCGACGGTTAAGTCCCGGTTGCGTTCGGAGCGATCACTTCGACGCCCAGGGTCCGCTTTCCTACTTTTTCTTCTCCACTTCGCGCGATCTTCGGCATCCCTCGTGTTGAGACCGTTGGTACGCATGTCATCCCTCACAAAGTCAAGCCAGCATTTCTTGGGCCTACCCCTTCGACTGGGACCTGGCGGAGGCGGCATGGCTAGACATTTGTTCCCCACATAACTAGCCGGTTTCCGTAAAACGTGGCCGTACCAGCGTAAGCGACTCTCCTGCAGTTTGTCTGCTATGTCACGGACGTGAAGGCTACCGCGGATGCGGGAGTTCTTTCTTCTTTAATATATAGTAATAATAATTTGATAAGTTATGAATTTTCTTTAAGTGAGTCAGGTTGCCTGGAAGAGATCGCTTTTAGCGATAAAGCCGCCTTTTGTTTACCAAGTATGTAGGTAACTATTGTCTTGTTGTACATTTTCTGTAACTCTTGTTTTGATGAACAATAAAGTGTAATATCTATCTATTTTTATATTTTAAATCAATTGATTTAAGTACATAAAAAGCTGTAAAATATAAGTTTGATAACAATCCGAATGTAGTCCTTGACGTCATTGTTCAATAGCGCGTCTTGCAATTTCAATCTCCTTCACATTTTCTTTTTTCTATTGATGAAGCACAGCAGACAGTCCGATAGTCCAACTGTGATGGAAAGTGGTTACCGTTGCTTATGGACAGCAGCAATACCAGAGATGCTGCCAATGTGGCGACCTGGAAGGAGAAACTGGAACCTGGCCATTGATGCACCGGAACACACCTCAAAGTAGAAATTGGGCCATACTCTAGACCAGGGGTGGTAGTCACCCAGTCGGGCATATACCCTAACCCCCTGACTGTGGGTTGTATTGCCGCCTCTTAGGACAGGGCGCCCGGCCTCAGGAATTGGTATTCTTTTTCCGTTCCTCTACGGATAAAATGGTTGTTCAACTGAAATGGTATTAATTTAAATTAGTCATCCGGGATCATTGAAATTCAATAAATATTTTTTATTTAAGATTTCAGAGCAGGTTGTAATCCATATTGGGGTCATCCCGAGCAAGAATCAAGAGCTTTGCGTTGCGATTTAATATTGAGAAGATGTAAGATTTCATTGTATTCTCTTAATATTTATGGTACGACACATCATTCATAACTTAAATGAATCTAGCCAGTGACGAATGTTCATGATTAGCTTGCATTTAACTTGCAATGGATGTACCTATATATGTAAGTTCGGGTGGAATCATGCAAGTTAAATTTGGCCAACTTTCCGGTTTCCGATTGAGCTGAAATTTTGCACGCATATGTACATATATCGCGTGACAATGCAATAATAAGCCATGGAACTGATTTGATGATGGAGTCAGAAGTTGGCCATAAGAACTTCTGTACTAAACTAGATAGACCCGTCGTGTTTGAGATCGTTTTACTTGTCTTGGCTAGCACTCTACTGCTACATGATATCCAGGATCTCAAAAGCTCGTATTTAAAAACGTTTTTAAAAATCAAGTTGTTTCAATTTCAAATAAACACCGGACGAAAGTCTGACCCCAGCCTTAAAGTACGTGTGATGACTCGAAAAACCCAGTCTCCAGCTGGATGAACAGACGACTGTAAATGCTGGAAATCATGTCGTCTCTAAGCTGTGCAGTGTAAGATTCCGGGATGCAGTTCTTCCTTCTTTCCTCTACAAGACTAGGCTTTCTAGATAGAGTTTTGGATTTTTTCTGAATTTGATGAATTTATTGTGTTCAATGACATACAGACTGTCATCATTATTAGATACATTTTTGTGCTTGGCTTTTATTTTTACATCACGAAGCCAAAATTTTATAGCTGTCCAAAAAAATCACGACCACAAAAACAAATTTTGGGTTAAAAGGTTCCCGAATCTTGATATTATGTGCGAGACCATCATTTCGGAGTCAACCCTAAGCACAGCCGTCAGCGGCTATCGCCGGCATCTTTCTGCGTACCTTCTTCCACCCTCCTTGATTTAGAGTGAAAACTTCGACCCCCAGTCGAAATTATTACACCCCATCTACAATTGCATGATTGAGGTTCTTTTACTACCCAGGGCACCACTTGTACACTGTCGAGGCGTCATGGCGATATATTTAACAAACTAGGTAGCTTTATGCTTAAGTTTTTTTTCAAGCGGCTCACAAAATCACACACTGTATATCCCCAACTTAATCCCAGACACCCAGACCATAGTAAATAACGGAGAAAATTCGTTTCTGAAATGGACCATACCCACTAATTGAGTCCGGTGTCTCTGCCTTGCAGCGAGGTGAGCCGGCAAAGGCTTAGCCCCCTCAACCCCAGAGGCCGTCAAATTTGACATACCAATGTCTTCCCCAGGCAGAGATGGGACGCAAAGTATCATTTTATGAGCCTAAAGAAAAGCAGAAAATACATGGTGATTTAAAATAATATCTACTGTTCCAGGCGTGCCAGTAAGTGTTCCAACACTACCAAACGAAACATTGAATATGTAAGTCTACTAGCTTAGTCACTATCTAACTGTATAACGTGTTTATTATTTCTTTTGTATATATATATTTTTATAACTATGATATATATTTATATAACATAATGTATAATAATTATTGTGTCTTATTATTAATATCTAGTTAAACTGCACGCCAACGTTGTCTTTGCAAATAGATCTTGTCCATCCAAAGGTCGCCTGGAAGAGACTGCTTTAAGCAATCAGGCGGCCCATTGTACTGCCTTTAAAACTGATTGTGTGTTTTTCTCTGTCATGTTGCTGTTTTATATAACAGAATGAAGAGTAAATTAAAGTCAAAGGATCATAACTAAATCTTTTACTATTTTCAGCTGATCAATAGCTGGATGTAGTTATGCTGAACTGAAATCCACAAGTTTGATATACCACAGTTTTGATGTAATAAGGATTTTTATAACAAGGTCAATCAAACCGGTTTTCTAGAAGCATGTTTAATAAGAAGTTGTAATTGTAAATAACTTGGATCTTTTTAGTATATTAAAACAAACAATTTGACCTCATTCTCTGTTACTCGTAAACACTACTGATTTTTGTCTAAGTTAATTAGATTAGATGAAATTTAATTACTACCACGTATAACCTGTAAAAAATGAAGAATGAAGAGTGCATAATAAAGAAGAAGGAGAAGCGAAGAGATTGGAAAGTGGAGAACGGAACAGAGAGTGAAGAATGGAATCATCCCTATCTAATTAGATATGGCTAACATACGAAGATGACGGCCACACATCCCTGAATTAATATAGACGAAATTATTTGAATTGCTATGAACCTTGAATGTTTCCAGCCGTCGCAGCTACCGCTTTGAACCACCAACAGACGGCAAAGACTGCCCTTTCTCATGTAGGGGTTATGAATGCATAGGTGGACTCGTGCCAGAAAGCAATTGCGCTCCTGGCGCGTTTCTGCCAGATAAGAAGCAATGCAACTGCTGCGGAAGATGCAGTGCTTATCATCGTAAGATTGTCTTCTTTTACCATAAATGCATAAATAGTTACTGATGATACGATAACCTAGCTCGAGGGCGATTGGTGAACTGTCATCACTGGTCTGATGGTTTTTTTTTCTTCCGCATATTGTACGATGGTAAAACATCTCATTCTATTTGATTGTTAATTGCCTTATTGACGATTGTTTCTTTAAAAGGGCTGTTGCTTTAATTGGAAGTTTATTTGCAGAACTGAATCAGAAGTGTGCAGAGTTCAAGAAGATTATTCACAAAGTAAATGGATCTAAGGAGATTGAGGTTTGTGAATTATTTTGCAAAGTGCAACCGGCAGAGAAACAAACACACATTGTATATACCCAAGCTTAAAAAGCTACGCTTGTATTAAGGGTAAATGGATCCCAGACCATAGTAAATAACAGAAATTTAGCTGTTGAAATTTACCCTACCGGGCCATTTCCTATATAGATTACAATTTGACATAAACTTTTTATAAGTAATATAGAATTTTTAAGACAAACACTTCACTCCGTGGTCGAATGGGCTAAGTTTTTATCGGCCAAGCTCACCAGAAACCAGAGGCTCCAGGTTTGGTTTCTGGCTAGATAAGTTTCGTGATCGAACTATCCTTTATTTTTCCAATAATCTGACTGTCTGAGATCCGTACCAGAGTAATGCTTTGTATATTCTCCACAAACCTTACAACATTATGCAACTTACTTAGTTTGAGGATATACAATGCGTGTTTGTCTATCGATCGATCGATCGTCAAGAACGTTGAAACGAAAAATATTCACTTACTGAAAAATTGAATATGGAATGATAAAAAAATAAAAATGCGCGGCGACAGCGCTTGAATGCGGCCGAATAAGGGCGATTACAAGACTTTAATTTCAAAACATCGAATACACTGTTTTTTTTTAGTTCTAATTTCTTTGCATTGAAGTTCAAAATTGTATAATAAAAATTATGTTAAACGTATCCTGGAGGGCACATGACGCTTTTTCCTGACGTGACAATCTCTGCCAGTTTACTATTGTAAGAGGAACAAAGTTCCAAAAGGTTAATTTATCGGTATAGATTGGATTTTTGTATAACTAAGGTGGAAGAAGAATTCCTGGAGCCAGGTTGTGATGACGGTCTCGTCTGCAGACAAGGTCGATGTCAGGACATACATACCGTGCAGACATCGCTCGGTGGCAGAAGGAAGCGCGCTGAGGGCTTGTCGCAAGCATATGGTAGCTATATTACCAGAAATTGCCTCAGTTCCAAGGAAATAATAAAAATGTAGACGAAGCCTTATTTTAAAAAGTTATCCACTGCGGGGGAAACGTGGTGGGGAGTGTGGAATTCGTCACGTTGGGGTGACACTAGCACTGCAACAAATGCTTTTGCAACGCCAGGGTCGACGATGCCCACTAAAATTCCTCGGTGGTAACTCTTTCGTGATTATGCTTGAGCAGCGGTATATGATCTTGCCGCTCCACGAAGCCGTGGCAGGTGGTAGCCTCCAGTGTTTTCAGTCTCTTTCTCTCCATAGAGTGGAGTATACCCCATGGGAGGAAAGGTCAGCATGCGGAGAACACTGCCGTATCCCTATCTGTATAGACGGCGCCTACCTGAACAAAAGCGATAACTGTAGTGAAGCATTTTTTACAAACTTATGTATGTGGGGATAGTGGCTGACAAGAAAAACAACACTTTACGAATTACAATTATTGTAATATTTATGAATATTAACACCGTACAATATTATTATTTTTAAATTAGAGCGTCTTTTTGCGTCGTGTGTACGTCATCCATTCGTCGTCTATTCTTCTGTTTCACTTATCATCTCTTTCACACTATGGGCTCGTTCAGAAATATAATCTTACATTCTTCATGCGTTCAAGGTGATCATTCCCACATGCCCGTAAACTTATTAGTTATACTGGTTAGTAATAATGTATCTACTGGAAACTATTCCACTTTTATCCGTTCTAATTCCGTTATTTAATACGGTTCGGTCCTAGCCTAATGAAGTTGTTATTACCCCGCAAATTGCTATTGCGCCTGGCCGCCATTTTGGTGACGTAACCGTAGCCGAACGCTCAGTACTGTTAGCATCACTGACCGGCGAGTACACGTACATATCTATTTGCGGATGACGTCACGTGAATGTTAATTTGACAAGGTTCCAGCGAAATACCAATTTGCGGGGATAATAGAACATCGCTCCATGAATTTTGCTGTCTACCCTCTTTCTGTGTGAGGTGACGCCCAATGCAGCCATTTTGGACACTTGAGTTAACGTTTTCACGAAACCACACCGTGCCATGCGCTAATAACTTTTCTAAAAGTAATCAATTTGTTATGATTGCCAGTAACATTTACTATCATTAAAACTTTTTACGAAGGACGAAGTGTTAGCTCTAAAGGTAGAATTCAGTGCCGTGTGCAACCTGAACCGAGCCAGGAGAGGGTGAATCTCAAGATTGGTGGAGCTTCTACTTTTCTAGTGCAACGATCTAGGTCATATTTCTCCCGTACAGTCCACAATTACCAAACCAACATATTATTCCTGGGTTATAGCACCACACAAATATTTAGTTATTGTCACGGAGTGCGGCACAATCGACTTCCTATTCTTAAGTCGGCTTCCTTTGACCGACTTCACTCTAAGAATTCGAGGATCCGTCTACGTAGCTTTTACCTGCAGTAACATAACTCAAGCTTGTTATACTCTAGACCAGGGATGATAGTTATTCAGACTGATAGATCCTCTACCACCCAGTCGTGGCGTTTTGTTGCAGCTTAGGATATGCCTCCCGGCTGCAGAAATTTCTTTCTTTCACCGTTCCTGCATGGTGAAATAAAGTAAGCTGAGTAGCTTTTAATGTATGTTACAGAGCCCTGTAAGCAAGAGTTAAAATATTTCAAAAAGAAATATGGGTCCGAGGGTCATCTGCATTACAACGCTCCACAATGTACTCCGTTATGGTTGTATGCTCCAGTTCAGGTAAATAAGATAGAAGAAGAAAGTAAAAGCTCTTTATATAGAACAAATTATGTTATTATTATATATTGTTAACAATTTTTTTTATTGCAGGAGTTCAGCAGACAGGCAGACGGCCCACTTGATGAAAAGCGGTTACGGACATTTGTAACACCAAAAGTGCTATAAAATGCGCTGCTGCTCTCTTAAGGGAGACTGGAACCTGGTCACTAATGCCGGAACACAACTCAAGGTTGTTATGGCGACATATTCTAGACCGGGGGTGGTAGCCATCCAGTCGGCCGAATGTGCTACCCCCGTGCTGTTGGTGGCCGCAAGAATTTTGTATTCTTTCTCCTTTTCTGGCCTCCGGTTGTTTTGTTGGAATAAAGTGTTGAAGTTAAATTTGTGATTTGCTTTTAGTGTCGTCGTTTTGTGTGCTACTGCGCTTTAGAGGATGGTTCTTTTATTCAAGGCATCAAAGTGCCGAGGGTCGAGGTCTCTAACATGAATTGTGGTGAGTAATAAGTTTATGTCCTCCTTTCTGATCTCTTTATCTCTTTCCCTTATGCTGTCTGCGAGCATTGCAAAAAAAACCATGGAAATATTTGATAGTTATTGAGTGAGTGATATTTGGTTGAAAGATAGAGGCACCCTAAGGACATGATGGTATTCAATAACATAGAATGAATCAAGTTTATTTTTATATGAGATATTTTGGTAAGTACGGGTAGTTGCTCCCAGGTTTGTCACGCACATTGCACTTTTCTTCTATACAGATTGTGCTCGAGAGAAATGCCGAACTGGCTCCGATGTGGAGTGCGATGGCTACGGAAACTACAAAGAAGCTGTTTTCGTGGCTCACGTGGATGAATGGGCCGAGAGTGATGATTTAGTTGAAAGTGGGTTCTCAAGTGCTCCTTAATCTATTTTAATAATTATTATTTTATTAAAGGTAGACGTCCCATTGCTTACTTTGGGCCTCCCATTAATAGAGGATCAAATAGTATACTCGCCACGCTTGTCCAAGTAGCATAGGCAAGTTTGACAGATCGGTTATCCTGAGCAGTAGGTTTCATCACGATAGTGGCCAATAGTGGTAATCCACGTGATGGTGAAGGTAGATGCTGATTGGGAGGAAGTCAGAGGGGGGATGGGGAGTTCGTCATTTTTAAAAGAAGACCTAATAAGCTACGCATTGAGATATCTTATTTGGTAAAATTCGCCAGTCACTGGACCTTGTTCTTAAGCTACGTTCCATTAGAACCTCACAACGACCATGTTCACGACCGCCATTTTTCCCGTTCCACTTGCTTGCCGGCGTTACAATCGTAAACCTAAGTGGAACCTCTTGGCATGGGTCGTTGTGAGCGTTGTGTTATCGAAAATAATAACGTCATTAGTGATGTTTGCGCCACGACCGGAACAACTGCGGTCGCATTGTAGAACGGCTAACGGAGCATTTTGGGCGTTGTGAGCTACTAATGGAAAGCGCTGATAGAAGAAGTAATTGTTCCATCAATTCATCTAAAAAAAGACAGGCTTTAGCCAAGGAATAAGACGTTTAAGCAGCTACTCTAACCCTTATATGTATAAAATTCTCTTACTGTGCAGTTGTACACGCGAAGTTTCGAGTGGCTATAGTTTGTTTGTTGTAGGTGTCCAGGAAGGCAGCAACGCCGATCGTCTCCAGCGTGACGTCATCGATATCACTACTACCCTCGTCAGAGAAATTTGATTGTTTTAATAAAAACTCTTTACTGTAGATGATTGTATTGTAGTTGATGGGCAGGGGGTATGGGGATAGAGGGTATAGGATAGGGTATATGGCATATGGGAGTAGTAATTACTGCGATATGAGTAGGAGATGTGTGGTGTATGGAGATCTAAGAGTAGGCGGTAGAAGTAAAAGTATTATTGTTATGACAAGCACAATTGGAGGTGGTCATGATCTATGAAGTGATTTTGGTGTCCTTCCCCCGAACTTGTAACCCGCCTGCGCTTCCATGCCTCAACAACGCGAGTCTGGATCGATCGCTCCTATAGAGACCACATCGCGGGCGCATTAAGGTGCTAACCCTATTATGCTACAAACCAAGTTCTAAGACCTCAGTGACAGTGACAAGTGAATCTAGTGTTGTGACAAGAAAATTCACATTGCTGCTCATATCGTCAGCTAAAAATCATATCACAAATAAGTCCATCTATCTCTAACCCCTCCATTACCCTTTTAACATCGAAGTCCAGCAATTGGCCAGATCAGGCGGTCTTATCGCAAAAACTATTTCTTACAAACAACCCACGAATTGTTTTCCTTTGTTACGCACCCTTAGACGAATATTACTAGATAATAGTAAGATCAAAACATCAGAGAATTAAAAATATTGTTATCACCAAGAACAACACACACACACACACACCTGCAATTTATTACTGTTACACGCCGACAAAGTGAATACACAACTGCCTGCCGTAAATCACACACTATTAACTTTCCGCGCATTTAAACTTCTTTTGTTTAGTTTGTGTTTAAAATGTGTAGTTAGAAACAGCCTATTGTGTATTGTAATCATTTATGGCAGGCATTGGCCGGGTGTGATTCTTGGAATTGATTGCTTACGCGGTCGAGTCGAGACATATTGTATAGTTTTAGTACAAAATAATGCCCGAACGCAGAGGTGAGGCAGTCAAAGCGATAACACAAGCGAGTTAAGACGTGTGTACAATTAGTGATGAACTTTGCGCGTGTATTGAATTGTGCATTACATTTGGACTTATTGCGTTCGGTTATATTTGTACCTGTGTTACCTGTGCCATATAATGCCAACGGCATTTTAATTCGAGTCCCGTAACTCGTAACAATATTGTTGGTGATACATAAAGTTGAATAAATCTATTTAAGTTCAATAAATATTATAACAGTTGCTAATAGTGAATATTTAAACAATATTTATATTAAATCATTTTCAATGTGATTTATGTGTAAAATGGTACAAGGTACCGAAAAAATTAAAATTATTGCAATGACAATAAATCGTAAAAAATGAACGATGATTTGTTGAGGTCCCCGTATTATTGTTTCAATGTCATTTCAATTTGGCAACATAATATTTCCGCTATAACAGGGCTGTCAACTTTAGTGAGTATCTATTATGTCCCTGCTCCATCTGGGATAATGTTAGTGATTGTGGCCAAATTCATCATGTTTATAGCGTTTAAAATAACGCCGTTAATGATTAGCCACGTTAGTATATACTGTATACACATAGGTCATCTGTCAATGTTTAACATCATCTATATATTATATTATTAATACGAGAAACAAAAACTTTCTACCCCTTTTTACGAATTTGCGCAGACGGAGGAGTATGAAATTTCGTACACTTTTAGTTTATATATATAAGTAGCTACAAATGCTAATATTTAGAATTATGCAAAAAAAATACATTAAGGCTGGTGTGCACCGACATTTAACCGGTGGTTAAATTAAAATAATCGATGAAATTGTATGCATAAACAGCGATTATTTTATTTTAACCGTTGATTAAATGTCGGTGCACACCAGCATAAGTCGACAAAAAAAACATTACACAATACTTTTTTATTTTTTATTGCAGGAGTTCAGCAGACAGGCGGACGGCGCACTTGATAGAAAGCGGTTACCAGCGCCTATGGACATTTGCAACACCAAAGGTGCTACAAATGCGCTGCTGCTCTCTTAGACTGGAACCTTGTCACTAATCCCGGAACACCACTCAAAGTTGTTATGGTGACTTTAGACCAGGGATGGTAGCCATCCAGAGGGCAAATACCCTTCCAACTGACTGTGGTTAATTTTGTTCACTTTCTTTCAATTTAGCTTTTTGAAAAACCATTTCGAGGAATAGTTGTCCCTAATAATTTCTGTCTAGTTTAAATTCCAAAAAACGTACGATCTTCTTGTATTTTGTAAGAAATGCGTTTGACTTTTATTTGACATTATTAAATCCAATCAGGTGGGCCGTCTGCCTGTTTGCCTGCTTCAGGTGTAAAAAAAATCTAGCTGTACATAATTTGATTTAAGTTCTGTAACATGGATTTTCCCTAAAGACCACTTTAAAAAATTTAACGATAACTAATAAGAAAATAATAATGGTTGAACACGAAAAATTATAAGCCTAGCGACAAAAAACACTAAAATGATCACGATACGTAATGAGCAATGAAAGTGACATTTAAATAGTAGCCCAGATTACTATGATTATATAAAGATAGACCTTACTTTTATTATTTTTGTTTTCTAGGCAAAGAAATCAATCTAAACTTGTCCCTTATGACGTCATCGGAGAAATAGTTTTAAAATCGAATTATAAAAAAACTAAAGCTTAAAATACAAAATTATTCAAATTAGTACTTTAAAATACCCTATTTTACGTAATAAAAATATAAAATCAGAGGGTAATTTTTTGTGAACAATCCCCATTGTATTCTTTCTCTGTACATGGATAGTACTGTAGCTATAATTATTATTATGCTGGTAGCAGCCCTAACGCCGCGCATGCGCGTATAAACAGCTGATTGTTATGTCAATAAAAAAGCGCCATTTTCAGCGGCGTGCCGATTCGTTATGTTTATGGACGTTATGAAAACATGCACATTTATTATATATTTCTTTAAATCACTATCACATTGTCAAACTTAACGAATGGCGAAAACAATTGCTATGTTTTCAAAGATATTTCATATTTATAATTTTTCACCCTTGGTTTCACGGTCAGAGATTTAAAAAAAAAATTAAATCGTTTATTTCTCAAAGAACAATATATTGTTATGTGAGATATACATACAAGCATATTACTATATAGACAAGCATGAGTTCTATTTTTATTTTTGAAGTAAGCAGTTCTTATGGGAGGGTAAACCGCTTCGTGACGTAACGCGTTACGGCCAGTCTGTCTGAATTCTTTCCCTAACTCGAACCTACAGCGCTAGCCGTATTTCGATAATTAGATTAAATAATGATACTAATAATGTATATACCCAAATTCTAATGTACATATTCAAAAATTGAAACTAAGAATCATAAATATATTGTATAATCAATAAAAGATTTTATTAATAAATAACCTTTCCTTACATTATCATATTAATATAAACAAAATTTAGGTAGTAACCTAAGCTTTTCTCAAATTAGACAATTCCAATATTAAATAGTTCAACTTAGATTAGTTTAAGTTACCTATCACTTCTATCGGGCGTCGCGAGACGCACACCGTCTGCTTAAAAAATATTCACACTGTTTATTATATGTAGGTATTATATTATGATTTACAAATTAAATAGTTTTTGAATTAAACTCGTTAAAACATTCGGATCGTTTAAGTATTTCGCCAAAAGGAAGGTTTGTACTGAAAATCAGCGTTTTGTCGGATATTATGTCGGCACAGCAATAAGCTGGGTGCAGGCCAAAATCAATAAATACAAAACCAACAAATAAGTTTTTATCTTTAAGGTACATGTTAGCAATGTAATTGCGTCGCTATTTATTCAAATATTTTTTTTCTTTCTTTTATTACTTTCTTAAATTATTATGAGTCTAGTAAAATACATCGAGTAAGTACGTAATATATATAAGCCAACTTAATGGGGATTGTTCACAAAAAATTACCCTCTGATTTTATATTTTTATTACGTAAAACAGGGTATTTTAAGACACTAATTTGAATACTGTTGTGTTTTAAGCGTTAGTTTTTTTATAATTCGATTTTTAAATTATTTCTCCGATGACGTCATAAGGGACACGTATACATTGATTTCTTTGCCTAGAAAACAAAAATAATAAAATAATTTTTTATCTATATATAATCATAGTAATCTGTGCTACTATTTAAATGTCACTGTCATTACTCATTACGTATCGTAATCATTTTAGTATTTTTTGTCGCTAGGCTTGTAATTTTTCGTGTTCAACCATTATTATTTTCTATAGTTATCGTTAAATTTTTTAAAGTGATCTTTAGGGAAAAATCCATGTTAAAGAACTTAAATCAAATAATGTACAGCTAGAAATTTTTTTACACCTGGAACAGGCAAACAGGCAGACGGCCCACCTGATTGGATTTAGTAAGGGCAAATAAAGGTCAAACGCATTTCTTACAAAATACAAGAAGATCGTACGTTTTTTGGAATTTTAACTAGACAGAAATGATTAGGGACCCTATTCCTCGAAATGGTTTTTCAAATGGCTAGATTGAAAAAAGTGAACAATCCCAATTACCAATATACTGCATTATATTTATAGGTATCACGATACAATATTAGAGTTAATGTTTGTGTGTCTGTAAGGTCCTGCTTAAATAGGGTTTCCTACATATTTTTAAGCCTTTTTTAAGCCTGTTGTGATGTTATTCTTATTAAATTGTAAGATTTTATCTACATGTTCTATTATATGAATAGAACATAATCATACTAAACTGAGGGCTAATTTTTCAATTACGAATTCACTCTCAAAGTGACACCACTCAATTTTCTTCGTACAATTTACAATTTAATTTTTCCATGTCATACTTTATTCTATGAATAACTTTTATCTGGTGATTGTAATATTGGCCTTGAGACATAAGAAACTAATACAATAAAATAATACTTAGTTACTTAGTCTACTACATTATATATAGATAGATAACTCTTTATTGTACACCAATAAAAACATTAACTTAAGACTAGAATTATATCTAGTTATGCACAAAGGGCGGTCTTATCGCTAAAAAGCGTTCTCTTCCAGACAACCCCATGAATGAATTTAGATGATAATGGCGATGGTGGTATATGTAACATACAGTGAAAACTACTTACATTTTAATAATAAATACATAAATTAGAGTTTTAGTTATCTATGTTCCCCGAACATTGCGACGGGCAGACGCCATAGTCCCCATATTCCCAGACTCCTAGAACCACCAGCAGTTCACCCCAATAGCCCGGTACTTTTTGTCCTCATTTCCCACAACAGTCCTACAATGTCCGGGACTTGTCCTTGGGTGCATTATTGTATGGTGTAGACAGGGATAATCACAGGTCAGTATCACGCCACATTTACATTAAATTTGTCAAAAAGCCTCTACGTGTTGACCCTTCCATGGCCCCGCGCAATCCCTCCAAATGTCCGGGCCTATTTCATGGCCTATATATATATATATATATAATATATATATTTTATACATATATATATATATATATATATATACACATATATATAAATATATGAAGAAATTTTATATATTACATAGATATTTACTTAATATACATATCTACAAAATATATAAATGTTTATAAATGAATTTAAATATCATGTTCCAACGACAGGTAGTATTTTTTATCATAGGTTTAAATATCGCTAGCGCTTTTGCTTGTCTGATTATAACAGGAAGCGCGTTCCAGAGCTGTATAGCATTAACAGTAAAAGAATTGTTATAAAAACTTAGGTTATGCGCAGGAGTGTTCAATTTTAGTTTATATACATTATATTGTTATTATATTTTTTTCTTAACTTACACAGCATATCTGTCGTAATTTACTAAATTTATTTTAACAACATAAATAAATATTATTTTTTTAGGCTATGAGATATATGAAACATGCTGTTTCCGTGTGATTTTTGTATGTATTCCATATCCAACTATGTAACTAACGAGTCTAGTGAGGAATATTCGTACTTCTTAATAGTTGTCTAGGCATTTTAGAAAACATGGTACTCTTATGGTGTAATCATGTGTGTCCTTTATAAAATATAAGATTTTCAATTTATGATTGATACAAGTGTAAAATTGTTTTCAAATAATAAGAGAATTTCTATAAAAACAAGATCGGACTGTGCACTTAATAATATAGGTGCGTGAAATTGAATAAAAATTATTGATTAACAAACTAGAATTTATATGAAATCGAATCAGTAAGGCTTTACGACATTATTAATTGATTAATAATCGGCGAAAGAAAAAGAACGGTAGAAATTATTTACAACTTGCTGCGACTGCGGTTTCATCCGCATGGTGATGTAAAATTTTGGATAATTCTCTCTATATTGTTACAACCTAGGCACTGACAAAGACACATTCCACGTACGGATTTGTAGAAGCACATTTATTACCCGTCGACATGTGTACCAATTGTAATCCTTTTATGATCGTCTTCTTTTGTTTACTTATTTATTGACATACGTTTCTAGAGAACAGCCCATTGTTTTATTGCACTTGTTTATGGCCGCTTGCGACCGAATCATTAGCCGAGTGTTACGGATTACGTCGACTTCGATACGGGCACATCTGTATTTGTGAGGTATAAAACGACGGCCTGACGGGGAAAGGGGCCAGTCGACCGAGAACCACGATCAAGGCGAGATGTGTGTACATTCAGGAATCTAATAGTGACGGACTTTGCGCGTTTTATTGAATTACGACCTTCTGCATTACGTTTGGATTTGTTGTGTTCGGTCATATTTGTATCTGTGTTATACGTATTTGTATAATTGTAATAAACTCTATAATAATTCTAACGGAATTTTAATTCTACTCCTGCAACTCGTAACAATATCTATATAATTATAGTCTGCGTGCTATTCTGATGTATAAGCTATATTATTGTAAAGTTTCATCAAAATCCATTCAGTAGTTTTTGCGTGAAAGAGTAAAAAACATACATCCATACATTCGTACACACTTTTACGTTTATAAGTAGGATTACTTATTCTAGTGTGAAGTGTTGTTGTTACAACGATGTGGTGTAGATAGTGCTTCTGCAGTATGTTACTTACTTCTTCCTTCGAATTTGGAGTCAGCAGCTGGATTTATATAAATCTGCTTTAATGCATGTTCAGATGAAAAGCATATCAAATAAACGTGCATGTATGAAGAGTTTAATGAAAGTAGACGAAGCGAAAGTTTGTCAGGATCATCGCAAGTAGAGATCCATAGTCTCTGCCTATCCCCATGGGAAACAGGCGTGATATTATGTATGTATGTAATGCATGTTTTTGAAAATCAACGCGTCGTCGTCATGGAAACGCGTGTGTCATAAAGAATAGGGGCATATGTTTCACTATTATCTACCTAATCAATATTTGCCTCGATAACAAGTTGAAATTTCTCTTATGCAATAATGCTATTGCTAATGCTATCTGATTTTTTTAGAGTTTAGCAATAATAAAGGAGAATTTCGTAACCTTCACCTAGGCAGCTGAAAGCGAGTATTTCTGTGCGCCCTTGTGACGTCACGTGTCACGCTTACAGGCGCGGTGTTGCCAGGTAAAGAATTTGACCTGACTTATTAGAATCTTATATTATCCTGTAGGTCTATCTCGTAGCTTTGCTAGCTTCAAGTTTGATACATATCCCGTGAGAAGAATTACATATATAAAAGTATCTTACTCTCATCTTCGGTCTAAATAACAGTATGTATACCTTTAATAAAAATATAGTTTGCAGGAACCTATGCAGGAAGACGACAGTGATAAACTTAGATTCGGTTTCTACAATCTATTGTAAACATAAACGAGATATAAAAATGTGTATATGTACAAACGCAAACTAACACTTGGCAGTTAGTATACCTATAAGAAATTATAAAAAAAATATGTTTGTAATTTTAAAATCTTTTGGATGCTATCTCCAATGTCCTCAAAGTGCAGCCTTTGTATATTTTCTGGACGTTGAAAGTAAATATAAATAATTAAAATAAAACAAGTACGGGATAAAATCAACTTTGATATTATGAATCATGACATCTAATACTTTTTGTAATCAACTCTATGAGAGTAACCGAAACGTCATTTAATAAAAAAAATTGTTTAATAACGGTTTAAAGATCGCTTTTAATAAGATAAACAACAAATTAATGAAGTATTATTCACATTTAAATTTATTCTGATATTTCCGTGACTTCACCAATATAATCATCGAGTCTGTATATTGTGGAAAATCTTATATTTTACGGAAATCAAAGCACCCGTATTAATTTCCATTCTTAAAAAAACTATCTATGCAATTATTGACATAGATGTACTTTGATACATGAAGACAAAACAAACAAACTCTTATAATTAATCTCCTTCGTTCACCTAACTTGATCAGTATGCATAGAAAACTTTCAGGAAATTTTCAAACAAAAATTACAAGAATCCGTGCAGGAACGGAGAAAGAATACAATTTTCTGCCTTTCGTAAGAGGCAACAAAAAACCCACAGCCAGGTGGTAGAGTATTTCCGGACTGGATGGCGCCATAACAACTTTGGGTTGTATTCCAACATTAGTGACAAGGTTTCAGTCTCCTTTAAGAGAGCATCAACGCATTTGTATCACCTTTGGTGTTGCTAATGTCCGTAGGCGATGGTAACCGCTTTCCATCAAGTGGGCCGTCTGCCTGTCTGCTAAAGTTATGCAATAAAAATAATTACAGGAAAATATACACTTGCCTACTGGCAGCACTGTCGCTCGTCAGTCGATACCGCGCTGTGCTAGTATGCGCTAGACGGCTTCAGTTTGGATAATTTAGCATTTAATTTATTAAAGTGTTGAGTGAAAATGCCTAATATTATAAACGAGGTGAAGTTAGATTTCAAGGATGTGTTGCTGCGGCCCAAGAGAAGCACTTTGCGAAGCAGAAATGACGTAAGTACAGTAAATAGTAAATGAAAATTTGGAGAAAAATAGGACAAGTGCGTGGTATTTCACGGATTATGAAGTGGTCCATAATGGTCATTTGGCTCGTCGTCATCAGCCATTTGCGGCCCACTGCTGGACATAGGTCTCCAAGTCCATGCCACACATGCTTGTAATGAAGTATGTAATACTAAGTCATTAAATATCATTCAAAACAGGCTGCTGTTCCTGAATTTTGTTTCCGTTGGCTTGTGCCAAAATAATGCCCTTGTACTCCTGCTTACAGTGTGTCGATTTTTTTCCAAATTTGCATTCAAAATTTTGTTTATATAATTATGATGATTTATTGTCCGCGTTTAAAGATTATTTTATTTATTTGAATCACAAATATATTTAACTTTTTATTTTCGTTATGACGTCAGTGTAACTCGCGATTACTGCATAACTCGTGACGCCGCCGCGCAACCTGCCTGTGGCAGGGTCGGCTTGTACTGTGGCGAGAAGAGACAACCGTCTGTATTCAATGATCTTTATTAAATTCTTTTTTGGAGGCACTAAAATCTTCGAAAGTTTTTGTAGTTCCACTCCAAACCAAAATTGATTTTTTTACATTTTTAATTTAATTTTTTATAGCAATATTTAGATATTTTCGAAATAACCTTTAATGGCAGTGTGTGCCCCGGATGGCCCCACAAAAAAGTCCTGTTAATAACTAACTTAATATTCCAAACTAGGATATGCCCGAAACTTAGTCCACGCTTGACATGATATTCTCGCGGGGTTCTCGGGACACAAAACACTGCAGCATTTAAAATGAATGTAAGCTATCGTTTTAGTAAAAACTGTGCCGGAATGAGCATTTGTATATACCTGAACAACTATAAACCTAAAACTATCCCACATTTTATTACATAAATATGCTATCGACCAGTGAAAAAATCATATTGGAATTTGATTTTTTTAATCAATAATTCCCAGACAAATTCCCGTGGGATTCCCAGGATGAAAAGTAAGCTAAAACCGTATCGACATCACCTCAGTAGTTGGTGTTTACGTGAATCCCGAACAACAGACCAGAAACTTTAAAAAAAATATGCTCGTGTTTTCCGTCGTTTATATAGTCTATTTCAGTTTTTTAATAGCTACAACGAAAAGACACGGCATGCTTAGGATTTAATGATATTATAGACTCCACTACATGCTGGTCCTCCGATTCCCTCAACCAGTGCTCACTGGAAACTACTGCAGGTGGTTAATCTTGTTGAGGGCTAAGAAGACTCAATTAATGAATACGAGAGGTGCTTGTTATCACAAGATATATTTTCAAGTGTAACTTCATCGGTTGCAGAAACTACTTAAAGAAAGACACTCATTTCAATGTTAAATTCAAATTTAATATATGCAAACATTTTGTATATCCATCAAACCTGTCGACCTGGAAGACGATTTCTTAAATTGCGAGGCTGACAAACAGGCAGACGGTCCACCTGATATTGGTTATTGGAAATTGGTTGCCGTCGCCTCTAGACATTTGGAACACTAGGCCCGAAGCCAGTGCGTTGCCATGCTTTGTTATGGGATAACAGGGATGAAATAGGAGTATCAGACTGGAGGAAGGGAATAGGAAAGATGAAATAGAGAGAGGGAGAACTAGGCCGTCGGAATAACACATGTCATGGGACCGAGAATATATTGTTACGAGTTGCAGGACTCGAATTAAAATGCCGTTGGAATTATTATAAAATTTATTAGAACTATACAAACACGTATAACACAGGTACAAAGATAACTGTACACAACCAGTCCAAACGTAATGCCCGATTCAATCACACGCGCAAATGCCGTCACTAACGTCTTGCTTCGCTTTTAGCTATCGCTAGACTCCCTCATCCCTCCATTGGGGCATTGCTTTATACTGTACAAATACAATATGTCTGCTCGACCGCGTGAACTAAATTTCCTAGGATCACACCTGGCTAATGACAACCATAAAATATTACAATACACAATGGGCTGTTTTTCTAATCACAAATTTTTAAACGCAAAGTTAACAAAATAAGTCCAAATGCCGCAAAAGTAATAAACGTGACGTATGCAGGTGTGAATTTGCCTTTTGTCGGCGCTCAGGTCGTAACAATATAATATACTCCCGATAAATATAACAAGCCGATGGAGCAAACGAGTCCTGGAGTGGAGACTACGTCTCGGCAAACGTAGCATAGGACGCCCGCCAGCCCGGTGGACTGACGACCTGCGCAAGGTCTCCAGCAGGGGCTGGATGAGGAAGACGGGAGACCGGGATATGTGGCGCGTACTTGGGGAGGCCTACTTCCATCAGTTGACAAAGATTGGCTGAATAAAAAGAAGAAATATAACAGACGCTCCATCTGTCAATTTGGTAAAACTACGGCAGAAGAGTTAAGTTAGTTGAGCGCACCTTTGATAAGTTATGACATACATTTAGATCATACACAAAATTTACATGTAACCAATAAAATGATTTATGAACTTTCCATCACCATACGAAGCAGGATTAGCTCAATGCTAACCGTTTCACGCCAAGTTTCTGTGAGAGTGTGGTATCACATTGATCCAGCCTACTCTAAACTGCGTAATCTATACACGTGAAGCAAAAACTTTGTGCCCCTTTTTGCTAAAATTGCGCAGACAGAAGATACACTACTACGTCGCCAGATTAGCCAAGAATATACTATAAGTTAGGTTCTCAGAACGAGATCGCTTTATGCGATAAGGCCTCTTATTGTTTTGCCTAGAAATATGGTAACTAATATATTGTCTGTTATTTTGTATACTATGTTTATGATAAACATTCTGGGCCTTACTCATAATAATCTCGTGAAGAAAGGAAAACTTAAATAAGAGACTCTTAAGCCCCTAAGCAATGGCTGTTCCAAATAAAACTTATTATCTTGCCTCTTAGCAGTCATTTAAACTACCTCTCGATGTCAGTTATTTTTGACAGTTATTTATGAGTTACTTTACCACCATCTCTTATCCTTAAGAGGAGTTTATGGGTAAGATTTACGTTAATCAGTTGCTGAGCAGTTTCTTAAAATTTAACAAATGATTATAAGTAAGACCATCTGTATTCTTCATTGTACACAAAATAGAAATAAAAGTACAAAATAATGATGTTATACGAAGGCGAGCTTACCCTAAAAAGAGTTTTCTTCCAGCCAACCTTTGGGTCTAGCGAGATTAAGAAGGTAAGAGGCAGGGTTGTGTTCATGAAAGTTATTACATAAAAGTATTATTGAAAATAAATATTACATTATAAACTACATACAGATACATAGATCCATACATAAACTTACATACGCATATATCGATACATACCTAGTATTATATAAAATATATATACGTATATATCAGTTAATTAGGATAGATAGTGTTCTTTAACTCTTCTTTTAAAAACGGAAAACATTACAGTAAGAGAAATACACATCAATCATATGAATAACTTTTCTAGACTGATTGGTTTTATAACGCGGAAGTTATCGAAGAATGCGCCGAAGCATCGCCTTGGCCTCGATGCGGTGTCTCGGGCGGAACATTCGCATCGCCGAAAATAATCTGCACTCGATGACTGAACGATAACCTATCTTATTCTATCCGTACAGTAACGGAGAAAGAATACAATTTCCTGTGGTCGGGCGGCTTGTTGTAAAAGGCGACAAAACCCATAGCCAGGTGGTAGGGCATTTGCCCGTTTGAGTATAGAGTCTAGAGCGCTTTAAAAAGCCATTAGGGCAGCCAAATCGGCGGCATGGGAGGGACTGCTGGTCATCCTAAATTAAGAGGCTCCACTGCACCTGCTAAAATGTCTTGCATAGAATTGTAAGAGTTCCATCATTATCATCCGTCATCCATTTTCATGTTTACAAAATAGATATTAATATTATTATATGCTCATAATTAAATACATAAAGCATAAAAATCTTATCTTATACTAATATATAAAACTGAAGAGTTTGTTTCCTTAAATACGCCAATCTCAGGAACTACTGGTCTGATTTGAAAAATTCTTTCAGTGTTAGATAGCCTATTTATCGAGGAAGGCTATAGGCTATATATCATCACGCTAAGATTAATAGGAGCGGAGCACCAATGAGTAATGTTTCAAAATCGGGTTGTTTTTTTAACATACTTTTTTTCAAATTTCACGCGTACGAATTCTCGGACAGAAGCCAGTAATAATACATATACGCATATGTCTATTAAAAGCAATACTATTTAAACAGTTTTCTGTCATAATGTGCATATTGTTACAATTAACACGTCAAGGAAATCACCGTTGTGAAACCTTCACATCAAGATAACCGCTGTTTCAAACCCGCTAAGGCGCAAAATGGAAAAGCGTGGCGGATATACTGCCCGTTTCATCAGAAGTGCTGCCAATGTACCAGTCTCGCGTGGAAATGGAACTTGTCACTGATGCCGGAACACAACTGAAGTTTGTTATGGCGGCATACTCTAGACCAGGGGCGGTAGGAAAATGTGAACCACCTGGCTGTGGGTGGTTTTGTCACCTCTTATAACAGGTCGCCCGGCAGCTGTAATTAGTATTCTTTCTCCGTTCTTGCGTGGCTATCAATCCAAAATACAAAATTATAACATTCCACGCAGAAAGTTTTCGCAACTATAGAATTATGAAAGTTTAGATTCTTTTACGTTGGAGTTGCCATGCGTCCAGATTCTACCAGGACAGTCCCAATTTCAATAATATTTTCCTAGTGATTGATGTAAAAAGGAATAGGAATAATGTTCGTCGTCTCTCTTGGACAAATCCGAAATAAAGATAATGGGCACAGCTCGCAAAAATATCAAGCTAAATCGCAAGAGGCTCCCAACCTATGCAATCTGCGCAAGTATGTCGGTATGGGTCGGATAATTACAAGTTCCTGTGGAGTCCCTTATAAACGTAGCATTAGGGCCCAGGTACAGTTTAGGGTAGGTTAGTCTGTTGGATGAGTTCCTCCGGACCTTCACGTGGAGATTGCGTAGGAATGTGGCCGCTTAGACAACCCACACACCTTGCGGTGTGCTCCCTCTTGGCCCAGAGATAGTGTCTACCCAAACCCCCTGCATAATAAATAAATCTCCTTTTGCAAAGACGTTATTTCATAGAAGAAAGCGGCTGAAAGACAGGAGAGGAGCGGAGGAGGAGCTGGCGGACCCTCGTCACAGACGACAACCAATAGGGGCATAGCGTGACTACGTTCTCTTCCTCCCAAAAATGACGTAGAGAAACCAGATCGAGTTCGGGAGGCCTCCCCGATATGTCACACCGTGGACGTTGGGCCTTATTGAGGGCATGCGTCGAAAAGTTGCAGCAGCCTATGATTCAACTGAGCAGTATTTCACTAAACACCGAGGGAAGATAGGAGGGTTTGTGGGTATTTTGGCGGTTGGCATCTCCAACTCCTTCCATAGGGAAGGTGTGTGCAGAGCCAGCTCCCAGGAGCCCTACATACCTCTCATTAACCACACCAGGGGTCCGCGGGAATGTACATATGCATTCCTCCAAGCGTTATAAAAAAGGACCGGAAATGGCGCTAACTTGTAGCAGTGGACAATAGTCAGCGATGAAGTAAGCGAACATTGTCCCTATAATTTCTATTAGGTGGCAACCTTATATTACGCATTCGTACGGTTCCCAGTCCACTGACACTGTTGTTGGTCCAGATAAATTGGATAAATGCCAAATTGAATACTCGAAATGATAGTATGGTTTCTTTAAATATGGCTTTGCAAGAATTGTATATTTAACCAGTGTCCAGTATTAATAACGGGTGTTAGTTTTAAAATAACCTTCATGGAAATAGACACTAGGGGATATAAGAACCCATTTAACTGCAGTATCAGGCTTTGAGATCTTTGACGCGAAACGATTGAATTTTTATGGCATCTCAGAAAGACAAATTCCCATTGCACTCTGATTTTTAATTACTAAATCGAGCGAAATTTTATACTCCTCCGTCCGCGCAATTCGATACTTAACAGTATGAAACAATATAGGCTGATTTTAATATATATTGTAGATTACGATCATAATATGACAAAAATAAATTGTTTTAACTAAAATATTTAAATATGAATTGATATTTTTGAGAAATAAAATTGTTATATTGCAGCCATTAGCCACGTGACAATGAACGCCGATTAGAGCGCGTGACGTCATAGTGTGTAAAACACAAGAACTTCTCTTCAACGAAACAGATGTTTGTTTTGCACACTGTAACGTCATGCCAGACGCACAAATATTTATAAAATTGCTAAATTAAATATGTTAATGTTGTTTTTTTTGTTGAAATATTAAAATTTTGGCTAAAATAGATCATAAGGCTCAACATAAACCTGTTTCTCTAAAATTGTCAACTACCGAATTAGAGTCCTTTGTAGCTCGTAACATTATGTACACTAGTCGCGATAACTTAAGGAAATATTATGACCCAATTAATAAATATCATTTTTTTTCTTGTTTCAGGTAGACTTATATCGGGAGATCACATTCCGGAATTCCGGGCAGACGTACAAAGGAATTCCGGTGATGGCAAGCAATATGGACACCGTTGGCACATTTGAAATGGCTATGGAACTATCGAAGGTTTGTTTCACCTATAATTCTATGAATTCACTATGTTACTTTTGAAAGTATTTAAAATATTGTTCTCCATTCAAGTCTTCATTAAGTTCTTCAGTAAAAATCATAACTACCAAGTTTCAAAAACCTACATGACTAGAGGTCGGTAAACGTGAGCGAGCACCTAGAAATAAATTGAAGTTACTATGTCAAGCCCAAATATGAGAGTATTATAGTTTCTCAGTAAAGTGTACAACAAAATGCATAGATTGTGGGATGGTATACGTAATCAAAGACATAATTGTCATACTTTTTTTAGTTTTTGGCTTGGCAACTAGGTCTTTAAGCCATCGTACTTTATTGTTATAAGTGATGCTATTCGAATGTTGGGCCACCAAAGTAATAAACCACAAACGTCTCCCCTCAGCTGAGATGAGAATGTTGGATGGATGTGTGGTGTTACAACAATCGATAAGGTGAGAAATGAGTACATAAGGTGATCTTAGAAAGTTGCACCAGTGACTGAAAAATTGAGAGGAAGAAGACTAAGTTGGTATGGGCATATAATGGGAGAGATTAAAGTCACGTGACAAAAAGAATGTTAAGCTATAAGATGGATGGCTACAAATGTAAAAGTAGACCAAAAAAAGATGGATGGATTGTGTGAAGGATGATATGGTGTAACAAATGTGTGTCAGAATAGAGGGGTGTGGAAGGACAAGACATATTGTGCTGACCTCAATTAATTGGGATATGGTGAAAGAAAAAGAGAGACTTTGTTTTTTATTTTAGTTTATGGCTTGGCTGCTAGGCCTTTAAGCCAGATCTTAGTTTATAATATACATTTAGTTTCTTCATTTTCTTAAGCCTATGTGTAGCACAGCTGAATTGTAGGTAATCAGCTAGTGCCATTCAACGGAGTTCTTGTGACAACTCAAATGGCCATATTTGACTATACCTACAGTTCACATTTCTCACAAAACACATAATCACTACTCAAAAACTATCAATATCCTACAAATATTGTTCATTTTAGAGTAGTTTTACACATTTTTAGAAAATAAAACTGTACAGCACAACATCTCTTTTCAGTTCCCGCCAAAAACTCAGAGACTTTATTGTTGTAAGTGACGTAATATTGATGTTATGTGAGTCATGTAACGAGCAGACTATTAAACCATCGATATTATACGTCAGTAAATCGAAAGTAATTGATTTGAGAATTAAAAAATACTTTAAAGAAAAATAATACCCCAATTATTATAAGTGTTTATAAAATGGCTTTTATTTAATATAATATATGAAACAGAACTCATAAATTTTGGCACAAACATCCTTCTCAAAGACCTGAAATGTTTGAAACCTCGGAGATACGACAATAAAGACTTCAGGAAGTTTGCTATGACTAATATTAGGTATATACAAAGATTTAACAGCCGTGTTATGTTGTTTAAACTACAGTCACAACGTATATTTACTCTTCAATACGAATACGCGACGATAAAATAGTTCCATGAAGTAGGCATAGGAAGCCATTTGTTAAAGAACAATGGTCTTTATAATAATAACTGCAAAGGAAGTTCTCAATGTTGATAGCTCCTCACATTTAGGAACATGTTTTAGAGAGTTAAATTTAATTGTCAACTGACTAGTTTTTGTCGGAATATATAAACATTCCCAAGATATATACTTAAATAAAATTTCCCCCGCAGATCAATTGCAGCTGCATGGCTCTATTGTACTTACGTAAAATCTTAATTACGTTTTATATATCGCGACCGAAGACGCGAACAAAAGCTAGTATATCGAGCCTTTGCCGCAATTTTATCGTAAGCGACATTTGGATATACTCGTATATAAAGACATTAGGCTTGTGGGGTCCATCAGCAAACAGTTTCTTTACAGTCAACTATAAGAAACTCTGACACTCTCTGTAACCAGAAGGCTAGCTCATATTTCGCCCAGCAAATAAGCATTGCCATACAGCGTGGCAATGCAGCCAGCCTTCTGGGCACACTCCCCGTTGGCAGTGACCTGCTACATTATGTATTTTAGTTTTAACGGTTTAGATCATATACTTTTTTTGTGATTCTGTTTTCATTATTATTTAAAATCATAAAAAACTAAGTTTGTATTGAGATTAAAACCTTCCTTTAAAAATTATCTAACTTATGGTTTAAATCCACTTGAAAATCCGTTGCATGGCTTAGGAGGAGTTAGCGGATATACAGACAGACGCTCCTGTAAGCGCGAGGCGGCGGGGAAAAGGGGAGGAAGGAGAGGGAGGGGTGATGGCGCAGGAGCAATCCTCGCAGCCTCCCCCTCCCCCTATCGCGAAGCCCCCCCTCACCGCTGACGCTGCTGAGACCGCGAAGCGGCGAGGGGGGGAGGAAGGAGAGGGAGGGGTGAAGGCGCAGGAGCAATCCTCGCAGCCTCCCCCTCCCCCTATCGCGAAGCCCCCCCCGCCGCTGACGCTGCTGAGAGCGTGAGGCGGCGAGGGGGGGAGGAAGGAGAGGGAGGGGTGAAGGCTCAGGAGCAATCCTCGCAGCCTCCCCCCCTCCCCCACCGAAGGAAGATAGCGCCCGTGACTCCTGGCAGCCACGGGCGGGCGGCAGCGGGCGTCGAGGTCTGGGGGATCAGAAAGACCTCCGCCCGCACGAATGCCCCGAGAGGGCGCGAGTGGCAGCTGCGCGTCGATCTCAGGGCCAGGGAAACGTCACTCCCCGGCCCGCACACAGGAGAGGCCGCCCCTGTTTACGAGGTGGCCAGCCGCTGCCGGGGTTGCGGGTTAAGCACGCGCATGTACCGTGACTCCGGCGCTAGGCGGAAGAAGGCTCCCATGAGGTTTTAGTGGGTATACCGGCGCCGGTCGTATTCATTAATCGGCGTCGGGGAGCCCCACATACCGGCCGCGCATGATCCCCCGCGCGGCTGACGATGCGACAACGCATTTCCTCATGTAAAAAAAAATATACAGACAGACAGAAAGAGAGACGCGGATGACTTTATTGCATACTATATAAATATATCAAATAAAAGAAACACATTGCTGAAGAGTCTGTTGTGCCGCTTCTAGTCCCTTCACTGTAACTATAATAAAGATATGTACACATGTTACAATAAGTTCTATAGTAGAATTATTTTCTCCATGCAGTTTGGGTCATAAATCAAACTCGGCCTCAGCCCGGCTAGGGCGGTGATCATGTTGCACGGGCGCAACACCATTAACGATAAAAACTCATTCTTATCAAAGAAAGATTATCATTCTTATAAAAGTCATTATTATCTTTTTTGCTGTTAATTTTAAACTTAGATTCGTATTTATTTTTATTATAACTTGTTACATTCTAAGCTTTTGTATGTATAGTTTTTTAATACATAGATACCTAATTAATAATTTATTTTAAATAATTATTATTCTTATTTTAATAAATACGTTGTTTTATCTATTTTGTTCTTTCATTTATATCACTAACCCACAAAATGACAAAACTAAATACACTATTGATAACGCTTTTCGACAACAATAATGCGTATCTCTATGCCTGCCCATAAGGCCCGTGAGTGGAAGAGAGAGCGAAATACTCGCTTCACCGCTCCGATTATTTATGACCCAAACTGCAAGGAGAAAATAATTCTACTATAGCAATATTTACATACAAAAAACAGGCGTTACATTAGTATCGTATCACCGCCCTTCTAAAATATTACATAGAAGTTGTTTAATTACTATATAAACAACAATAATGCGCGATTTTATTTTTTTAAATTGTATAAACGTTTGACGTCATTAGTATAATAGGTTTTGTACGTTAAGTGTCTGCTCCCCTACTAATTTAGAAGCTGTAGTAGTAGTAAGAATCAAATGGGAAATAAATATGTGATTTTTTCCAGCACGGCCTATTCACATGCATTCACAAGTATTATACAATAGAAGAATGGAAGAAGTTTGCGGATGAACATCCTGAATGTTTACAGCAAATGGGTAAGATTATTTATCTATTCATAATGGTCCAATCTTTAGGCCTTGCGAGCACCATGAATGAACCACGAAGGAACCAACCAACTATGGACCCTATGGAATTGGGTTTTTGAAACATTTTTTTTAACGAATGCAAAGACTCTATAACTATACTAGCGGCCCCGGCAGACGCCCTGCAGACGTTGTCCTGTTCTGAAAAATAAAAATCTAGGACTCCATCCCAGCGCCACCTATCGGTTCCAATTATGGATTAAAGCCATTCGGGGATCCACTCAAAGAAACAAAAACAAAATCACCAAAATCGATCCAGGTGATTAGGAGGATTCTAGAACCCGACCTCAGCGCCACCTACTGGTTCTAATTGTGAATCTAAACCATCCTGGAATCTACTTGAACACACACAAAAAAAATCATTCAAATCGGTCCAGCCGTTTAGGAGGAATTCACTGTCAACACACGCACAGAAGAATTATATATATAACTATATATAGCCTTGTGGGGCATCTGGCTGTGGTTTGTTTTGTCGCCTCCAACGACAGGCCGCCCGACCGTAGGAAATTGTATTCTTTCTCCGCTCCTGCACGGATAAATAAAAAAAAAATAAAAAAATTGTACACTAATGTTTCCAATCAGATTTTGATCTTTCTATTGTAAAATTAACTTATATTTTGTTTTTCAGCTGCGAGTTCTGGTACAGCAGAAGCGGATTTTGAGAGGCTAGCTGAAATATTGAATACAGTGAAAGACCTAAAGTTCATATGCTTGGATGTCGCCAACGGATACTCGCAGCACTTCGTCGAATACGTGAGGAGAGTTCGGGCAGCGTTTCCAATACATACGATCATTGTAAGTTAATTTAGTTTCCAGATTAGTACCTATACGTAGGGGAAGATATGGTCGAGCATATGCTTCAGTTCAAGTACTTGGAATCTGTATTTTATGAGTCCTTGAACATCCATTGCAATACCAAAAACTTAGTAGCTTGGACTGCCTAAAGTTGGTCGAGGCCAGGCTTCATAGCGATAGCCTCTGGCAGGCGGTTTTCTCCTTCTGTCAGTCAGTGAGTCAGTAATGACTCGAAAGGAGGCCGCCGAGAGAGAGAGGGATAACACGATGTAAGCGGGTTTCATTCGTCGTCGATAAAGGGGGGGGGGGTGTTCTCAGAGACACCTTTTGCGTTCCCACTATGTCGTGACGACACATAGTCGTGTAGTTGTAAGTGTTGTGGCTTATATGTTTTAATGGAGGTGTTCACATCTAGAACGACATGACCTACTGTCGTCTACGACATTTTTTGCAGTGACGACAGATTGTAATGACAGTGGGAATGGCTAGCACGACATTCGTCCAACGATGAATTAATCGTTACCACATCGTGGGAACGCGCCCTATGCACAAAATCTACTCCCATGACTTCCACGCACATGAAAAATACTGATAAATGTCAAAATGTGTCAGTTTGACTCCCATACTTACTTATTTCTTTACTAAACAATAAAGTTTTTACTAAACGAAAGTGAACAGCGGAACGAGATATTTCTTATAGTTAATTGGGTATTTATGGACAAAATCATTTTTATATGTTTAGTTTTTTGGTATTATTATATTGAGTAATGAGTCACTTATAATTAAGTGAAGGCTTGAACTAAAGATCAGCACTGTGTCAGTTCTTGACACAACGTAATGCTGAGTTGCCGGCCGCATTTTCGTAATTTAATTTTTTTAATATTTTTGTTTTATAAAATAGAACAAAATATTCATTAATTATTGCACACAAAAAAATCAGTACACATCAGAATTAACATATATGTGCATTAATTCTAAATATTTATTTTCTTTATTTCTATGAATATTGTTTATTTTACAGGCCGGAAACGTAGTGACTGGAGAAATGGTTGAAGAACTCATTTTGTCTGGAGCTGATATTATTAAGGTATAGAAAGTATTTGGATACATGTAAAGCTCTAGATGTATCTATAGTAATAATAATTATCAAATTTAACATCTAAAGTCGTCGTACCAGTTGCTTAAACTGCAAATTTAGCTATATAGTTTGTCGATTAACGGCGTTGGTGGGTATAAATAAATACTTAGGGTTGTACTTAGGGTGTTCATACAATCTCTAATATTTAACCAAATGAAAAATACAATGTTGCATGTGGGTAAGTATAGTGATTTAATTATCCAATCTACAAAGACACTATCGGATACCTACGTAATGTGCGAATAAGATATTAACGGATTGCCTTTTCAAAAACTAATCATAACGCACTCTGTTTTATATTATATTATCATGTTTGTTAATATATTGAATATAAAGTCACTAGCGCCCGGAGTTGAAAGAAAGAAAGAAAAAACGTTTATTTGGTCATCACACAGCGAGACAGACACAGTTGTGTCAGAGTGACATTGACAACTGACAGATGGACACTGCCACTCTAAAAAAAATATTTTCGCCTAAATTTTCGTAGATATATTATCGAAATGTATTGAAGTTATTATACAAACATAATTTCTGTACAAAAAAATAATGTCAACAATTCCTTGGTCATTTATAACAATGTTTTTCAGAAATTAAAATGCTCAAACATCTCCATTCACGTATGTGCCTGGTAACATTTGTAAACATGAATAATTCAGTTTTATTTTATTTTTTTATTTTAGGTTGGGATTGGTCCAGGTTCGGTTTGTACTACACGTATCAAAACTGGAGTTGGGTACCCTCAACTGTCAGCTGTCATTGAATGTGCAGATGCAGCTCATGGGCTCAAAGGACACATAATTTCTGTGAGTATTCTATACAACTGTTGTTCTTATATTTGCTTGAAAATATTTCTTTGTGTACAAAATGTAACTGCACTAACACCATATACTTTGTCCAACCGTTTGTTTTACTTTTGATAGATCAATCAATTATTATCAATGGCCTTAAGCGTTACCGATTCGATTTTAAATAAGAATCTTTTTTTGTGAATATAGTTTAATCAATTTAGTGTACCTATATCATTTGTTAAAAATAGTATTTATATTGCGTAATAAATAAGCCATATAACCCACATGTTTATACTTAATAATGTAATAAAAGGAAATTACGATTTTTTAAATATAAATATATACTGTTTTATTTTCATTTCAAAACGATTACTTACGGTTAAATTGAGGTATGATCAAGATAGTTTATAGTATATGCATTGAAAGACTCACAGAACGTCACTATAACATATGTCGTATGAAACTATGAAGTATGTCAATTATAACATTAATATATATAATATACATAATATAACGCCTGTTTTCTATGGGGGTAGGCAGAGAGAATAGATTTCCACTTGCAACAATCTTGGCAAACAACTTTTACTTCATCTACTTTTATTAATCTCTTCATACATGCATGTTTATTTGGGATGCTTATTATCTGAACTCTTTTTAACATATAACTCGTTACGTGGGCAAACGTGAATTGCAACGCAAAGTAAAATAAACAGTGGGACAGACAGAGTATAGGCGTTAAAATTCTTAGTCCTTCGAGCCGGATAATAAAGCAGACTGACAATAACTAAACAATTGTTGGGCTTCATGGCTGAAGATATGAATGTCTTCGTCTAGTCCTCATTAGTTAAACTCTAATATTCTACAAAAAAAATATAGGACGGAGGCTGCACATGTCCAGGTGACGTAGCCAAGGCCTTTGGTGCTGGAGCGGACTTCGTGATGGCAGGCGGTATGTTCGCGGGCCACGATCAGTGTGGAGGAGATATCGTTACAACCCCAGAAGGGAGGAAAGTCAAGATATTCTACGGCATGTCGTCGTCCACCGCTATGCTGAAGCACTCTGGTGGAGTCGCTGAATATCGATCTTCAGAAGGTAATGAGTCCTCCTGTATATAACATAGAAGATGTCTGTTAAATAAAAAATCTAGCTATAAAGAAATCGACTTCTATATAGTTTCTATTGACAAAATCTCGAAGACGGTGCGTAATAAAATATAAAAATATTTAACAAATTTGTCGTTGTTTGTGTGGTTTGCTAATTTTCTTGTTCTTTGTTATTTTCAACAAAACTCATTTAATATTAGAATGTTTTATTTTGAATGTTTGTGTACATACAAAAATGTATCTCTAAAAATGTGTTGTGAGCTTTCACGCACACATTGCAATAGTCGACTGACTGATGCCCGTTCTATAAGCCAATGCCATCTGGCGTTTTCAAACAATGCTATTCACAACATTGTAATCAAGACGAGAAAAGTGCGCATTCAATAAATTAGATGAAGTCGGTACAACCGTACACCTATCTTCTCTATTTCATCCACCTTCGTCATTCGTCTATCTCAAGCCTCCGGTTTAATCCCTTAGTCCATTCCATTTATTCCATCGCGAATGCATGCTCCACAATAAAATAATACTGGTGACCTGTATAAAAGAATAAAAGATCCAAAATCTCAAAGACCTAAAAAATTCTTCAAAAAGGTTTCAACTGATATAGCAATGTTTTTTTTTATCGCCTACTCCCCCGTCATAGTTCAAGACTGAATCTTTTCTTTTCTCTTCTTGATTAATGTATCTAATTCTAATACACTACATCTTTCTTAAATACTATTACAGTTACATATCTTAGTTTATTGTACGTTTGTTTTATTTATACTTATCTTTTAGTTAAATGTTTTCTTATCAACTTTATCTATTTACATTACTTTATTTTATCATTTCTATTTTGTTTATTTTGAGGTGTTTGAAGTGATAACTTCTTATGGGAGGTTAAACCGCTTCGTTACGTAACACGTTACGGTGCCAGTGTGTCGGCTTCCCTTTCTTTCACGTTAGATTAGTTTAAGTTGTCACTTCTGTCGGGCTTCCCGAGACGCACACGTTGTTTTTACATGTTTAACACTATACACAATTAATTTTATACTATTAGAATTGTTGTGATTTTTTGTTTTTAGATTAACATGCACTTAAATATTTGTATGACCATGTGTAGGTCAAATACAGTGAGGACATCTGACTTTTCTACCATCTTAGTTATAGCTATTACCTGTATTTTTTACAAATAAAGTTTCATTTCATTTCATATACTACTACACTAAATACACTGTATGGATATATACAATTATATACCACCAGTGTTATTTGTTGACCCGTTTCGTTTTGTTACTACTTTCGCGATTCTTAGGCTGGTGTGCACCAACATTTAACCGACGATTAGAACAAAATAATCGCTGTTTATGCATACATTTTGATCGATTATTTTATTTTAACCACTGGTTAAATGTCGGTGCACACCACACTAATGCTGGTGTGCACCGACATTTAACTGGCGGTTAAAATAAAATAATTACTGTTTATGCATACATTTTTAGCGATTAATTTATTTTAACCATCCGTTAAAAGTCGGTGCACACCAGCCTTGGTGTGTAGACATAGCAATGTTGCACTCCGCCCTTGATTCTTTCTTTGGAAGATGTGATGATACCATTAGGTATTAATATGGATTACTTCATATTTTTCAGGTAAAACAGTAGAGGTCGAATACAGAGGCGATGTAGGAGTGACAGTGAAAGACATTCTTGGTGGTCTGAGGTCAGCGTGCACTTACGTCGGTGCGTCAAGATTACGGGAGTTGCCCAAAAGAGCCACCTTCACAAGGTGCTGCAGGCAGGTCAACGACACCTTCTCCTAAGTTATACGAGCCTAGTACTTCAAAGATCTGCTTTTGTGTAACACTAGATTATGCTCCGGCTTCGTCCGCGTTATATATTATCATATCACGACTTAAAAGTTGTTTTTAATTCTGGATGTTCAACTCTGAATTTTCGTAATAAATGTTTTAATTTTTATTTTGGGACTACACGTCGAGTTTTATAATAATAGGTTATTAAAATGAATTTCGCCATTTTGCTCGTGCATTACCACCTCTTTGAATTTAATAATATGACTTGACAGAATTTAAAATTATATAATAATAAAATTACGAATATTTAGTCCGTCTATAACCGCTAACATGAGAGACGGAGTGAAGAGTGCCGAGTTGTTTACCATCTAGTTATAATGGTAGTCCTAATTTAATATAATTTGATGGTATTTTTTTCAATGCTGGGGCTTCAAGATTAGACCGTTGCACGCAGATATGGCGATAGGTTTAATGCGTTATTTGAGATACGACGATGAATAAAATCGAAAATATTAATGACGTTAAATATTGACAGATGACGTACATACACTAATGTGGCTGTACTTTAACGACGTTATTTTTTAATGCTTTAAATAAAACGCATTCGGCCACATGTTTGTACGTTCAAGAACTTTAAAGAACCCTACAAACGTACTCTAACTTAATATGCATACAATTGAAAATATTTAACACTAATGCAGTGAAGCTCCAGCTCTATATGCAGACTACGCAAATATTAGGTTGGCAACTATAGCTTCTTGCCGTTTTTAAAATATTCTTCAAACTCAATTGGACGAACAAAACGTGCCTTTCTGATTAAAATTCTATTTATGAATTTGAAATTCCAATGATGAGTGCTTTTTTAACTACATACATTGCATATAATATGTCGTAAGCAGCCTTTATGGTTTTAGAACCTGGGCTTTTAATTTGAGAAAGTGTGCGTCATAAGTGATAAATTAACCTGCCTACCGCTGCCGTATGCGTAAGAGAAATGGAAGCCAGACAGACTGGCACTACGGTTTACGCGTTACGACGCGTTACGTAAAAAAAAACATGTCGAAGATGGTAATTTTTGTCAACTTGACATTCCAATTTGTAAACCGGAAATTAAACAAAAATTAACTTGAACAAAAACAAATTACAATTGCGAATATATTGATTGACATGTGAAATGTTCAAAACTAATTAGAATCTTAGTTGCCATGCTAATATTTGAAAATAACTAAAATTGTGCCGTTCGGGAACCCCTAACAGAAATGAAGTACCTTACGCTAAAAGTTGTCTGGTGGGGAGGGGACATAACGCTTTTTCCTTACGTTTTTTCCATTTCTGCCAATTCAGACTATTTACTGTAAGCCGCTTAAAAGCTGCGTTCCAAAATTATTATAATTCCAGTTACTTTGAAGAATTCAATTATGAACGTGGAGGATATATTTTGTAGATTTAAAAAATGCATATTCTAATTAAATATACGGTTAAGAGGCTCTACTCGCTTATTGGCCGGTTCGTATATCGTACCAACCGTTCATTTGTCTTACTATCGGTTTGAAGTTTGACATAAACTCCATACAAGCAATGGCAAAATTCAACCGATAGTGATGCAAGTGATTAAATAGTAAAACAGGAACCAGCCATATATCAATGCCACCAATAACTTTCGTAGCATGAGTAGCTTAATTCAATTTGCTGGTGCTAAGTAACTTTGTTTTAAACGAATTTTTGAATCTGTAGTTTTAGATAGATCAATTTATTAATAATTAGATACACAAATAAGTATACATGTGCTACGAGTAAAATATTATTAGAATAATTATATCGTCGTCAGCCATTTGCAGTCCACTGCTGGACGTAGGCCTCCCCAAGACTGCGCTTCATCTCTGTCCTCCGAATTCCTCATCCAGCGCCTACCTTGCATAGGTCGTCGGTCCATCGGGCTGGAGGGCGTCCGACGCTACGTTTACCGAGACGCGGTCTCCACTCCAGGACTCGTTTGCTCCATCGGCCATTGGTCCTGCGGCAGCCGTGACCGGCCCATTGCCACTTCAACTTGCTAATATTGCGAGCCATGTCGGTTACCTTGGTTCTCCTACGGATATCTTCATTTCTAATTTAATACATAAGAGAAACACCCAACATAGCTCGCTCCATAGCCCGTTGAGAGACTTGGAAATTGTGGATCAATCCTGCCGTCAGTGTCCATGTCTTGGCCCCGTAGGTCAGGACGGGGAGGTCGCACTGCTCGAAGACTTTGTCTTCAAGCATTGCGGAATGATCGACGAGACGAGTATAATATTATATATAGAACCTGCTATTACTTAGAATCAAAGGTATTACGAACTGAATTCGATATTTCATTTCAATGATAAGTTAAATTTTTGACATTATATTATCTTATTTCTTACGAGTTCACACCGCTGTAGAGGTGGGTAGCTATTTTAAAAGCTATTTAGGGGTTGTTCACAAAATACCTACAACATAGCCCTGGCTAGTTTTTGAACAACAACCAATTAGCTGGTTTTTACAATATGTGCCTACCCCTAGCTGCTGAGTAAGATTGATCGACGCTGCCAGATTGCGACGAACAAAGAAGTTCTAAATACGAAAAACACAAATCAATAATCGTGTAATTTATTTTTTAAAACTAAACATTTACAGGAACATGAAATTATGTGCACAAAATATTTTTATAACAGTTATGTTTTTTGATAATTTTTCTGTTGTACGATAAGTGTAAAAGACGATTTAGTGTAATTTATTGATTTAAAATAAAAGGAAATATGATTAATGAGTATAGTGTTTTTTTTTTAATCCTTGCAACATTTTATTGTGCTTTTAATAGGACGAACTACACAGAAAAAATAAATAAAAATTTGGGATTTTTAAAATCGTTTTATTTTTATTGAGCTTAAATTATCAGAAAAAGGCCAGAATAAAATTTGGAGTTAGTTTAATAAAGTATTGCAATTATTAGTTGTACATATGGCATTGCCGTTATTCAAACAGAAACAAATATTGCAATCTATTTTATAAGAATAGCCTTTGGGACATGTTCCCAGATCTTTTTTAACAGGAATTATTTCAACACTAACTGGTTTATTGACTTTATTGCAAAGATCTGCAGTACAGAACACGCTTTTACCATCTTCTTGACATTTACAGCTGTTGCAGCCATCTTTGTACACATGAAAAGGCTCACAGTAACCATGAAGTGTTTTCAAACTATCCGATCGGATTTGTTTGATTGCTTCCTTAGATTCACATTGCTCATTGATTCTACATGCTTGAACTTTTATATTGTTATCTATGTAACAATGGCATATTTGACAATTCATTTCATATACTGTATTCGCAATACAATTTGCGTTTAGGTCTGTGACAGTATTTGCACAACGTTTCATGGTACAGCTGAATGTTTTGATTCCATCTTGTTCGAAGCAGTAGCATGTATTGCAGTCCTTTTTATATTGGGTACCAATTTCACAATCTTGATTATAAAAAGGACTTTGGACCAAAGTATATTCAGCCTTAGCCACTGTAAGTTGCCTTTTTAATTTCTTATTATTTTCATTTAGACATTTCCTAACAGTACAATGTATTACGCCATCCTCCCTACAATAGCATAAGTTGCATTCTTTCTTGAATATTTTGTTTATTTCTCTACCACTACATAGACTTTGCTTTTTACCATTGCGATGCGTAGCTTTTTCCGCATTAATACAATTATCACAAAATAATCTGTTATTCCGAAGGCACAGACAATTCTGACAACCAAGTTTGTATCTATCATTTTGCTTACATTCAGCGTAAACTTCCTCAACTATACTCATCTTATTTGCAGATGTAATATCTCTATCGAATATAGGGTCATCCTCTTGACATGTATGTTTAGTACACATTTCAGGATCAATATGTCCGCTTGAAGGACAATAACAAACATTGCAACCAATCAAGTGTAATTTTGTAGGTGCACATTCATGTTTCTTGGAAGGCTTGGTTTTATCAGTTATTTCTATTTGATGCAGGAATCGTAAATTATCTCTGCAGATAGGGTTTGGCCAGTTTCCTTCTTCAGTACATATACAAAGAAGTTCATGTCTTATGTATCGGACGCCTGGTTCGCAGGCTGTTTGAGAAGTTCGCCAAACTCCGCGACCTTCCATACCTACGTCGATGTCTCGAATTGCATCTGACCAAAAAAAAATTGATTTATGGATTATAAACATGATAAATTCCTATTTAGTGTATGGACACTGATAATCTCAAACACAATGAAATGCATACCATTAAAATGGCCGAACATATCGACGAAGCTGCAGACACGTGCTTTGCACTCATACTCGTACCTCTCGTTGCATTTGCACCAATTGCAATCATTTAAAACGTAGGAGTTTTTTGTACATTTCTCGCTCCAAAAAGTTTTTGCTAATTCTGAAAATTAGGTGAACATTTTATTCATTGAAATAAGAAAACTGTTAAAGTGTTATTTCAGTAGGAATTGTTTTTATAATTGGAGTTTATTACAAAAATAATCGTAAAATAAGTATGATTAGGTTTATATAGGTGTATATACGAAACTAACCTATGTGTATGGCATTCTTAAAAAGAATTTGTGACATTCATTAAGCTTAACGCAGACTGCGCACTAGGCGACCTGGCTGCGGTAATCAGGCTACAGTAAATGAAATACTGGTTAACGGATCTTAGCAGCCAGTCTACTTAAGTGTTAAAGTGGTTGCCGTATTCAATAAACTTTTGGTAGCCTAGTGCGTGAGCTCCAGTGAGCCATGATAACTCGAAAAGGTTGCTATAAGCGGATTTCCTAGAACGTGGACTGCGAAAAGGATGTCCGCAATGAAATAATTACGCTATTGCTTACACATTCATGGCCTTACTTAAAGTCGTTTGTTAAATTTTAAGAAACTGCTCAGCAACTGATTAACGAAAATCTTACCCATAGACTCCTCTTAAGGATAAGAGGTGGTGGTAAAGTATCTCATAAATTACTGTCAAAAATAACCAACATCGAGAGGTAGTTTAAGTGACTGCTAAGAGGCAAGATGGCAAGTTTTATTTGAAACAGCCATTGATTAGGGGCCTTGGCTAATCCTTTCTTAACGAGATTATTATAAGTAAGGCCTCAAAGTTAGGTTAGACTTACTTTTCATATGAGTAGCACTGATATTATTTTGCAACCACGTCAATAAATACAACATTACTATTAGGTCCATGATTGGTTGTTTTAAATTTTACAGTCACTTAAAATCTTTGATCACTGCTATTAAATTGATTGTTCAATTGTTTTCTTTAAACGAAATGGATATGGAATAAATCAAATTTTATGCTTAATTAAACATTTACGGTCTTATTCATTTAAGTTAGAGTAAGTCTGTAGGCTTCTTTAAGAATCTCTAAGAAGCCTACAGACCGACTCTTATGCTATATGAATAACACCATTAATTTATGTTCAAATATCTACTTTTCAAAATTCATTGTATATGACTGACTCAGTAACAATTATTTTATGGCCTCACTAAAGTTATTCAAGAATTTCAGAAGGAACAGTATAGAGTTTCAGATATTTAATATTTTGACCTAAAACATGTAAATGTAAATAACATTTTTATTCATAAATAGAATAATAGTCTTCTAATTTCTTTATTTGACGCAATATATTTTTTAACAAATATTTACATAAAACTTACGAAATAATTATTTTATAGTATTTTTAATGCGTTTTAATATTGATGTTGATGCGACGTAATATAAAATCGCCACAGACATTGCACTTTAAAATCTTTATTTTATTTGGAAAATAGAATAGAATAGAATAGAAAACACTTTATTGTTCACCACATACACATAAAATAAACAATTTACAGTATTTACATTTAAGAGTAAAAGTAGGAGCAATGGGCGGCCTTATCGCTTTAGAGCGATCTCTTCCAGACAACCCGGGCTCTGGATTTTATGAAATGGAATTTCAAGTGTATGACGGTGGTGTGCTAATTTAATACACAATACATATAAATAGGATATATAAATGTCACATAATACATATACCTAAAATGAAAAAAAAAGGGAATAAACAATAACACATATTAATATTATATATATACTAATATATACATCATTAATATGTGTATAGCAACAGCAATAGCTATACAATATTAATAATAGTATTAATAGATAATATATTAATATTATATATATAATAAATTATACAAATAAACTAATAAATAAACATACATGTAATATGGTGTATTGAATATTTATTATAAAGTGAGATAATATTCCCGTACCAGTTTTTTAAAAACGGCGAGTGACTTTGCCTGTCTCACATTTTCGGGCAATGAATTCCATAGCCGAACAGCCTGCACAGCAAAGGATTTGGTGTAGAAAGTAGAAACGTGTGCAGGTGTTTTTAAGGCAAGATTATGAGAAGAGCGCAAATTAAGGGTGTGAGATGTATGGAGGAAATCAAAACGCTCCTTAAGATAGGAAGGGGTAGAAGGAATAAATAATATGCTATACAGCAGGTTGAGAAGATGAGCATTCCGGCGAAGTGAGATTGACAACCACTTGAGCTTTTTGCGATATTCAGAGACATGGTCATATTTCTTTAAACCAAATATAAACCTGATGCAAAAATTTTGAAGTCGCTCTAGTTTATTGAGTTGTTCTACGGTAAGGTCAAGATAACAGGCGTCCGCATAGTCAAGAATAGACAGTAAAAGCGATTGAGCAAGTGTAACCTTGGTAGCGGTCGGTAGAAAGTATTTTAACCTCCTAAGCGATGCAGACGAAGCAAAGACCCTACGACTGAGTTCTGTGATGTGAGGCCACCAAGACAGTTCTCTATCGATGATTATGCCCAGATTTTTAACTTTATCGCTAATATGAAGACGCGTCCCATCAAATAACAAGTCCGGCACTAAAGACCAGTCTATCTTGGAAATCATGCGTGAGCTTCCAATTATGATGGCTTGGGTTTTACAAGGATTCACTTTTAGTCCGTGTGTTCGACTCCAATCAAGTATGCGGCCCAAGTCATCATTAATTGTGTTTATAGCGTCTTTGATATTTTCTACTCTAGCTTGAGCGTAAATCTGCAAATCGTCTGCATAGAGATGATAGGATGAAGATAAATTGTAGGAGATGGTATTAATAAAAATAGCAAATAGAAGAGGAGATAAAACGCCGCCCTGAGGGACACCAGCAGTTAGACTATGCCATGACGAATAAGTATCATCGATGCGTATCCTCTGCTGACGCCCATACAGGTAACTTTGAAACCAGTCAACAACTGTTGGAGATATGTTGAGAGAGCGGAGAATTGCTAATAGAATCTCAAAATCTACATTGTTAAATGCGCTGCTGAAATCAAGTAGTGACATTACTGTCAAAAGACCGTTATCCATACCCTGTCGGATGTCATCAGTGATTTTGATTAGAGCTGTAGTTGTACTGTGTCCTGGGCGAAATCCAGATTGATAAGGATTCATTAAACAGTTTTTATTTAAAAAACACTTAGTTGCTGGTGAACTAAACGTTCAAGGACTTTGGACATAAATGGAAGGATAGATATTGGACGAAAATCGGAAAAGGAAAGGGGGTTACGTTTTTTTGGCAAAGGAATTATTTCGGCTTCCCGCCAGGCTTCAGGGAATGAAGCTGTAGTAATGGAGAAATTGAGGATATGTGAGATGATGGGACTGATGACATCAAGTATGGGTAAGATCATATTTCGACTAATAATGTCACTACCAACCGCATTTGACGTTATAGATTTAACAGCTCTTACAACATCACAATCAGTAAATTGAGTAAGAACAAATGGAGAATGCTGTGGAGTTGGAAGTGAACAGATTACTTTAAGAGTTTTTGACTTAATTGTCGGACTAAAATCGGAAGATGTAGCAAAGTGCTGGTTTAGAAGATTGATATTTAAATTATTGGATTTTGAGACATGAGATGATTTACCAACTCCCAGTGATTTAAGGAATTTCCAAACTTTTGCTGGATTGTCATTTTCAACAGAGCTGTGAATGTATCGGCGTTGTGCGTTCCTACATGCTCTATTGCAGCGATTGCGAGCATTTATAAATGCCTGCCTGTTTGCATCAGTAGGGCGACATTTAAACCTTGTTTTGGCTTTACTCTTTTGTTTTATAAGAGATTTGATCTCGTCTGTTAGCCAAGGTGCAGGATGGTGTTTAAGTAAAAACATCTAACTAAATACATATTAATATTTAAAAGCTATAACCAATTATCAGTTTTCACATGTAGTTATCTGGTTGACTTGCTTATACAAAAGTAAGTAGTTATAATGTGTTATTATAGAAAGAATAGATGAAAAATGTGAGCACATATTCAACGAACAAGTGGCAAAACGAATCGCAACAAAATTTTTACTTCAAGTTTTACGGGCAGATGCTTAATGTACTAGTCCAATTTGAAAACCTGTCCGTTGCGATTCGTTTTTCCACTTGTCCGTTAAAGTTTCACTTCTACTATGTGTCCCAGCACACATTTCGATTTTTCGCAGGTTTATTGCAAATTACGATTTGGTTATGTTAGGTACATTTTATTGAATGCATTTTTTATTTAAACATATTTTGTTTTATCAAACAAATAAACTGAATTCGATCCGAAACAAAAAAAGACATTCATAGTCTAATCTAATACTATGCCGCCTCTCACCACGTCTACTCTAAATTTATGCTGCTCTCCACGCGGCCGTGACGCTTTTTCGTGACAGAAAGAATCCTAGTACTGGGGGATATTCTATACAAAAGTTTCACTTCAAAAAAAGTGTGTGTGTACTTATGTACACGTGTTAGAAGTTATACTTCTTTGGCGTAACAAAATAAAAATCTTTTCAAAAATGTTATCATTCGCCTTATTCTACGTTTGTAGAAAAACGACACTAACAATAGAAAAACTAAAATGTTGATTATAGCTAACTTCAGGGTGTCGGTTTTTCGTGACGGTGTGCGCGCGCATCGAAAAAATTTATTCTCATCATTTTTCCCTAACGCGCCAAAAGAAGTATAACTTCAAAAACGAATAAGGAAACCAATTTAGAACTCATCAAATAAGTAATCAAAAGATGAAAGATGAACCCTGTTTTGCTTGTAACCAGTGTTTTGCTAATAAGTTCTTAATAGTTTATGGTTTATCGTTAAATAAATCTAAATCCTGTGAAGCAGCTATAATGTAATTATTTGTTAATACACGATTAAAGTAAGAATAGGCCGAATAATTGCTAAATATCCGAAGAACAGCCAGCTGTACAAGCTGACAGCCAAGTGAATTAAATACGTTTTATACATTTTCTTGCATAATTTTATTTAAAGAACACACTTATCGCTAGTGCACAAGGACTTATTGTTTTTCATACAGAAACAAATATTACATTCGTCGACGACTTTGACAGAACCAGGCTCGCAAGGTTCATCCACCATTACCATTGCTTTACGCATCGCCATCTTGAATACCTTATCTATCATTATTGGAAAATTCAATGACATAGTATTCTGCAAATGTTGTTGCAAAGTTTGAAGAGAGTCTATTGATGCCCCGGTTTTTGTTTTTATATTGTTTAATACCGATGATCGAATTTTAGGTGGAAATGATGGTGTTTCTACGGGGACCTCTAACTCAACTCCAGATTCACCATCATCATCTTTTCGATCGTATGCGAAATCATTTTCGTCATTAGTATCATCGTCGTCGTTGTCATATGGCATTCTTGTCACTCCCTTTCTGGCTATATTTTTTATCGTGGCGGTTATTGTTTTATCATTTTGCTTTAATTCTTCTTCTTCTGTAGATTCAAACTCATAATTTTCTGTGTCGTTAAGCTCTTTTTGCTCCCTATTAACGTTTATCGCTATACTATTCCCATGAATGCTTTGTATTGTTGTAGTTTCTTTTGGTGGTTTTGCAGTAGTACTTTCACCATATCTCAACCCTTTTGTATTAGGCATCAATTCCAATGCTTCTTTTATCAAATCTTTACCACAAACACTTAAGTTATATGTACCAAGTTCAAGTTTTTCATAGTTATTACCAGTGTTACAGACTAATTTGTTTTCATGGATACAGTAACAGAATTGACAAGGTGCTAAAGAATACCAGTTTTTAATTGTACAACTGCCGTAAACACTACTTGTTCCAGATCTACGACCTTTGGTTTTAATTTCATTTTCGCAAATATTTCTGGTACATCGATTGCTATCGATTTTACCTTCAGCATTGCAATAACAAACATTGCAATCGATTGTAATATAACTCATTGGTTTGCATAATTCTTTTTTTGTGTTACCAGGTGGTAGAGATTTTAATATACTCTTACATTGGTCATGGGGCCAGGTTCCTTCGTTGGTGCAAATACATGTAGCGGTATTGTGAACGTACACCATATTTGGAAAGCATGTATCATCCTCTGTTTTTAACTCATCGTTAACGTCATCTGAAATTGTGAATAATATTATTACGAATGCGGGACTCGGATTAAAAATGCCGTTGAGATTACAACAGAATTTTTTTACAACTACACAAACACGTATAACACAGGTACAAATACAACTGGACACAACCAGTACAAACTTCACGATTCAATAACACGCGCAAGGTCCGTCACTATATAGCTTATCGAATGTACACACGTCTTGCCCATATCGTGATTGTCGCTTGACTGCCTCACCCCTCCGTTCGGGCATTGTTTTATACTAAACTATATAACACAACACTCGACCGCGTGGACCGAATTTCCGAAAAATTACACCTGGCTAACGACCATCATAAAGGATTACAATACACAATAAGCGGCTTTTCTAATTAGAAATTTTAAAAACAAAGTAAAAGAAGTACAAAAGCCGAAAAGGAAATAAACTACAGGTGTGCATCCACTTTTATCGGCGTCTAACAATATCAATTAATCAACAAAATACATATCTATATTTATACTTATCGAAGTTCTTACCATTGTCATCACGGTTAATATTTAATGTTGAACATTCGTAATATTTTTTAGTTTTGCAAACACATTTGGTATATCTATTTTGTATAACATCGCCGATTTAACAAGACTGTAACACCTGTAGGGAATCTGAAAATATATTTTCATTTATTACTTATTCGTAAACTCGTTATTGAATACTAAACCCCAGGGGGGCCTCCTGTTGGACTATTATCCGTCTAGCAGTGCATTCGGGTAAGTGAACCCTGCAGCCACACTGTCACACTATCTTTGTTCCGTGGCAGTGGTGTCCCACCTCTCCTTGTTTCCAGTTTCCTTTCCTCTTTATTCCCTTCCTTCCCATTCTCCTTATCACATCCCATTCACGCCCTAAGTATCCCTCCTTTCCCTTCCAAACCCTCCTCCAGTCGTAGCGGTTCCCGCTCCGTTGCGCCTAGGAGAGTGAGGACGAGTGTGTGCACCTGTCTTCGTGCAAATGCTTGTGCGCGTAAATATATCCTGCGTTTTACTGAGCTGAACTGATCGCCGTAACCGAAATCGGTTAGGAAGACATCTTGAATAAGTTGTCAAAAATACTTTACCTTTTATCTTACTCTTCACGTGAAATGAACTAGTGGTAGTTATTATTACGATAATCAAAGCTAAGAATAATTTGACCATAGTATGAATTTAATTGTAGAGCAATTTTATTGGTCTTGCCTCAAAAATCTTTAGTACTTATTTAATCCAATTTTCCTCGATAAATAAATACCAATCAGTGCGTTTAATGTTTGGTTTTAATGATGATTGATTTGTTGGTTTTAGTTATTTAGTGCTCTAAACTTCGCTATTACTGCCATGCAAAGGTCGATTGAATCACAAAAAGAATTTTCATATACTTATTTCGCTCTTGGAGTCTTAAATCAAAGTTATCAATTTCATATTACTTCAACACAAAATTTCTTAATTGCTTTGGGAGTTTGTTAGAAAATAATATTATTTTTTATAATGTGAAACTCTAGACTGGCAATATATGCGATATTATCAATGCTGCTTGTTCTACTTCTGGATATTCCTATTGTTATACAATTACCACGTGCTGACGGTAAATGTAAATACCGCCTGGAAACCAGTACATCCAGCTGTATTGATGTCATTGTATGTTGGATAATGGCAGTTAAGTCATCAGTTCACATAAATTATATCAACACTGGTATCAACCGAATAAGAGTGACAAAAAAAAAATATAGTCTCAAAATTCTATGCTGCATACAGCGTGGTAATGCAGCCAGCCTTCTGGGCACACTTCCCGCTGTGCAACATTTATTCTGCATAATAAAACACAACATGAGAAAATTAAAAATGAGAGACAGGAATAAACTTTCGAATTTAGTCCGGTTATAATTTGTCCGACTAGTAACTTCTGTCTGATGATTGAAAAATCGGTATGTTAGTTTAGCATGCAATTTATATTTATTAGAAATAATTAATTATGATGAAGAGAGAGAGAGAAAGAGAGAGATAACTCTTTATTACACACCAAAACATACAATTACAAAAACAGACCATATTTACAATATTTTCTAGGCGATACAATAGGCGGCCTTATCGCTCAAAGCGATCTCTTCCAGGCAACCTATAATTATAATAATCTAATGAAGCCTTTTGTTCCGAGCTAGTTCCTCTTTGTTTAGTCTCATGGTTTATAAAATGTCCTCTTAGCTCGGTGTGTCGCTTGACAAAGGCCTCCTCCAACTGCTTCCATTGCTCTCTATCTGCCGGGACTCTTGTTCAATACAGTTCCAGGGCCAGGCGAAGAAGAAGGCCAGGTAGGAAGATGTCCTATCTTCTTTTTGGACGTTTCCGTAGTCTTGCACCATCCCTTGGATACCATAACGTGACCTGTTGGCTGTATTTGTACACTCTACACCGTAATATGTGTCCTGCCCAGCCCCATTTTAGACGGTCGATTCGGATGAGTATGTCAGGAACTTTGGATTTCTGTCGTATCTCTGTTGAGGTGATTTTGACGCTGAGATTTATTCCCACCATACTCCTATCCATCGAACGTTGACACAAATACATTGGTAGAAATAATTAAACAATGTTAATAGCTTCAAGTGAGATTTTAATTTGATTTTTGAGGCAGTTTATAGGTTTTGTTTATGAATCACTAACGACAGCATCTAGAAAAGTTGGTTTAGCATGAGCACATTTAGCATCGTCGTTCTTAAAGCAGAGTTCCTCAATTACTGTGCTAGATTTACACTCGCAGATGAAACATTCGTCCATGACGTAACCAGGTTCGGTACAGTCGTGAGAAGTATATTTATGATCTTCTACCTTAGATGAGTTTGTAATTGTTGTTGAGTTGTCTGAAATTAAATGTGAAATAAATATTATTAGACTAGACGACTACTAGTCCTTTCTATTTGGTTTAAATTACTAGAATTTCTTGTTGTATTTAAATCTTGTGAGCACACCCGTTTACAAAAAATGGCACGGAGAAGAGCATACCTACTGATAACGTTACATTGTCTTTGGTAGAGAGCGAATTAAACGTTTAGATACATTAATATTGAATTCTACTTTCGGATTCGACAATAATTATATTAAAAAAGACCATGAACATATTCATGTATGACTGTATGTATGTATACGTCTATACTATATTGAAGAATATTTAAATGAAAAAACTGATTTTTTATCCCGGAAAATGTGCGGTTCCCGATGAATAATATTAACGCGTGCGAAGCCACCGTAAAAGCTAATAATAAATGGATATAACACAAAATATACAGTAAAAAAATGTTGCTGGAAAGTTTGTTGTACCAATTCTTTTCTTTTAATGAAAGAAGATGATGCGAAACAGCGAAGATCGTAGCAGATGAATATACTTATATTTCCTTTATCGACAACTATGGAAAACAGCTGGGATATATATGTAAGTATTGTTTGTTATCTATACATTCTATAATAAAACTGTAGACGTCGAATTTCTGTACAATGAAAAAACATTCTAATAACGAAGTCAGGGAGATGTAAGAGTTGAAATAGAAATAATTTAAATTTTTCAAATTTTTTGTTTCTCTGTTTGGATGGGCTAATCTCCAAAACGACTATACCGATTTAAATTATATTTTGTGTGGTGGTAGCTTATATCACTGGTCAACATATAGGATATTTTTGATCACGAAAAATTAAAGAGTTCCCGTGGGAAAGTTAAAGAACCGCACCACGCGGATGAAATCGCGGGCATCAGCTAGTATTTAATAAACAAGACATTTAGTGAATGTATTAAAATATTACCTTTGTCAACTCTCCTTCCTTGTGGTAAATAATTGAAGTAAGGAAACGCTTGCTCACAGTAGACTCCTTTAGGTAAGGGTCGACAAAAGAGATTAATGTCACCCATAAATGGACAAATACACTCTCTGCATCTGTTTTTGCAAAATAATAATGAATGAATGAAACACTTTATTGTCCACCAAAATTAAAACTACATTCTTAAAAACTAGATACAATCAAAGTGGAATAAAGGGCGGCGTTATCGCTTACAGCGATCTCTTCGAGGCAACCCCCTCTAAGGAAAATATTAAAACCTGACAGTGGCGGTGTAGACAACAAATAATATAAAATATTCAAAATATATGAAATGAGTAAATTTTATTTGATTATATACTATATAAACATATCATAATACATACAGAATAAGCACCACTATTATACCCGAGAGGACCAAAACTAATTAAAACCATGACTTTAAAAAAGGATACTAACTTAGCTTGTCTGATGTTGAGTAGCAGTGAGTTTCATAAACGGACAGCCTTGTACTGTGAAGGAGTTATCAACGAAAGAAGAAGTGTGAACAGATGTCATTAAGGAGATATTATTACTAGAGCGTAAATAGCGGGAATGAGACAGATGTAGGAAATCAAAACGTTCCTTTTAATAAAGACGAGCACGAGGATCAAAAAGGATGTTGTATAGAAGAGAGAGCAAGTTAAAATTCCAGCGAAGGCGAATAGGTAATCATTTAAGCTTCTTACGATATTTGGAAACGTGGTCATATTTGCGCAACCTAAATATGAACCGAATACAGCCATTTGGAAGTCGATCGAGCTTGTTCTAACTTTATGTTAAGTTCCTAAAAGATTTTCAGTGTCGTGTCTTCGTCGCTCCCGACGCAGTTGTGACAAAGTTTGTATTTACTATCTCACTTGGTGTTAAAGAAAAATGCGACATTAAAGATGATGCACAAATTTCAACAGATTGTATGGAATCGGAGAACACGAATTACCAAAGATTCTGGAAACTGCAACCCGCATGAGGAATGTGATAACAAAAGTTTTCGTCTGAACTATTGATTCATATCTACTACTCCATCTACTCTACCCTTTACTAGATATGGCAGGAAACTCAGTGGCGGGTTTATCAATAGGCTGATTAGGCTGGAGCCTAGGGCGGCAGATTTTGGAGGGGTGGCTTTGAGGCCAGTGTTCTTTTATGTCTTACTTAAATTCTAAGACTAAATAAGATTCAACATGTAAACTGTTTAACCAATTACTTTAAAAAAAATCTATAATTTGAGTAGCGCTTCTGGCTACAGCAGAAACAAACCTATCGATCTCCTGCTTCACTATTTACTTCTCTCTACTAATTATGGGAACAAAGGTTGTATAATTAAGACGATAGTGCACAAATAATAACATTTCATTGAAAAAAATGTAATTAAAATGATTGTGAACGATACGTATCGATTTGTAGAGGTCGGTAGGTGCGGCAAAATTTGAATAGCCTACGGGCGGCTAATATTCAAATCCGACCCTGAGGAAACTGCAGATTCAGCTTGATATGTTATTCGTATTTTAAAAGAACCTACCTGATGATATAAACAGATCCAGGAGTACACTCTTTCTTCGTTGAATCGGTTAAATTTATTTTCATGCAGTATTCACCCTCTCTAGAGCATCTTCGATATTCGTCTGTCTTTAAGTCATCCAACTCGATGTCACTTGTTGGTGCTTCTTGCTTAAATATCAAAACCTTAACTATATTTACTACAAGTTGACAGTAAAGGGAAAGAACCTTATTATTGTAAGAAAACCTGCACATATAGAATACTGATGTGCGGAAGTTGTCAATATAACAACCATCGATAGCGGATGGAGTATCAGTTGCCTTGAAACATAGAAGAAACACTCGAGAAAAATACAAATGTTTTGGACGGTTACCATTCTTTCTGTTTCACACAGTTTACAAAAGACTTTTTCAGTCTTAATGACATATTTAAAGCCATATACAGACAGACATGTATACAAATATGTGTCATATTTATGTCATATTTATAATTTCATTAGGGAGACAGATGGGCATAATGAAATTCTAAATGACGAATTCTAAAAATATTATATAGCGTGAATGGTATACAGGAAATTATTAAATAGCGTTTAGCCGTTATGTTCTTATATATATTGACTTATAGTAAGTTTATAGGCTTCTTTAAGAACCTTAAAAAAGCCTACAAACTACTAAACTCAATGTGGTGAATAAAGCAGACATTGTACAACACAAAATAATTGCTACTTTATTATAGCAAGGGCAATATTGAGTATATAAGGAACACTTACAGTACTGTTACATGACAAAGGTGTGCAAGCTGCGAAAGCTCTTAATCCCATATCCGGACAAACGCAAACTTTACATCCATCAGTAAACTCTTCACCAGGAAAGCATAGGTCTATACTCCTCGTTGTCTGCTCTAAGTTGTTCGTATCCAAAACATCTTGGGTCAGTTTGAAAATTTTCTTCCAAGGAGTGTTTGCGGCGGAACAAGTGTGATTTGTACACACGCTGCCTTTTTTATCGCCGTTTGGAGGACAGACGCAAATATTGCAGTCATTTGCAAATAACTCGCCAGATTCACAAATATTCGATCTAAGAAAATTCTTTTCACAAACATTTTTTGTACATCTCTCAATATTTTTCAATCCGTTTTGCGGACAGTAACATACGTTACAATCTACTGTATAATATTCCAAAGGATCACAATACAATTTGTCATCAAATTCTTTGGATTGTTTATCTGGACGGCATTTGTTTTTGGTGCAAACTCTTTCTCGTATTAACCTACTGTCAGGACAGATGCAGAAATTGCAATCTCTTTTTGATATGGAACCTGGTGTACATTTATTTGGATCCGATATGACCTTTTCGGCTCTAATTTTTTGTTGCACATGTCTCTTAGCCTCACAATCATCATATGTACACCATCTGTTATCAATTTTACCACTTTTATTACAATAACATGAATTACATTCAAAATCTACGAGAGTATTTGGTGTGCAAGGAATATCGTGATTGATAGAATCCTTTTTCCTCTGTTCCACTTGAGGACTCGGAAATTTGTGATCTAGGATTAAAGTGCATAATTTTGATTTTGCATCACCATTATCAGGACAAATGCAATATTTACCGTTATCTATAAATACTGAATGAGGCTCGCAGTTATTTTCTTCATTATTTTTTCTTATGAATACACCAGGATATTTAAGGTTTTCCTTCAACATATTAGCTAATACATAAAGTTTATTTTTGATTGAACAAGATTTAGAGCATAATCTTTCATCTGTTAAACCATTATGTGGGCAAAAACATTCCATACAAAATGGTACGTATTCCCCGAGACTACAAGTATGTTGCTGCAAATCATATCTAGTATCAGAATCATTTAAGCAGTTCAATTCATAACAAGCTTGTTTATTAATTTTCCCCTTTTCCCCACATTCACAATAAAAGCATTTGGGTTCCGTAAATTTATGCGGTATACATAGTCGTGTCTCATTCTTTAATATTGCCAAAGATTTCTTCCTTTCATATTTACATTCTATGTTAGTGCATAATTTGCCATCAGGTACACTGTTATTTGGACATTTGCATACATTGCATCCTGATTTGTATAAAGTTCCGGGTATACATGCTAAATGATTGTGTTTGTTTCTATTACAGGTGTCGACACATGTTCTTATGATAAAATATCCGTTTTCAGAGCACATACAACTCATACAATGAAAGAGATACATGACATTGGGTATGCAGGCACTTCTTAAAGAAACTCTAAAGTCTGATGACATTGGGCCTTGGGTTAAACATGAACTATCTGGTACACAACGAGCTTCATTTGTTAATCCAGACGCAGGACACGAACATAAATGACAATCTATGTAATATGACCTAAATGGTGTACATTCATGACCACTTTTTCTTAATTGGTTCGTGTGATGAGATCTAGATGAGAATTCATCAACGCAGGTAGTATTGGTGCATAGTAGCCCTCCGTTCTCTTGACAGATGCATTGGCTGCAGTCTTCCCATATTATTTGCCCAGGCAGGCAAGTGTCGCGGCGTATTATTGTGTTGCAGTTAGCTTCAGTCCATCGGCCAGTATAGTCGCAGAAACAGACTCGACCGTTTAGTTGGAATTGTGTGTTTGGGACGCATGTACCTATCGAAGTATCAGTGCACAATTTACTCGTTGTATAAAACAGTAGGCTTTATGGCATGAAATTTAATTTCGAAAATTTTGTGATTTGATGCAACATTAATTTGAAACAATGAAGTTTGGATATGCGAAAATCTATAGAAACGCTCGTCCGTAATGTAATAGATAGACTTCAAAATATAATTCTTATAGTGTCAGACGACATAAAAGTATAGACGGAGCCCACGTAAACAAAGGGGTCAAATCTGGTCAAATGAAGTGAAGATTTTTTTTTGTGTGCGTAAACTTATGTGGTATTTACATCTATGTTGGTTATAGAAATGTATATGCTGGAAACTATTTCACTTTTGTACGTATTAATTCGATTATTCAGTATTGAATTCTCGTAACGCAATGGGGCGCTATCGGCATCCTATAGCCGGCTTTACTTTGAGAGTTCGATACTCCGTCTTTCTTAATTTTAATCTTAGAGTATAAATATTTTTACAGCTATGTGTTATAACAGGAAGTCTGCTCCAGAATTACCGTTATGTTTGATAAGTACTTACGAAATAGACTTAATGCGTACGGAGTCATCGACAGCCATATTGAAAATGTAGCTACGGTCATCATCTTGGGAATTGTATAAAATATAGGTAATACTTATCTATTAAGGTATATAATGAAATCTTAAAAATCTAGTTTCACGGTCAATATGCGTGTGCATCAATAAAAAATAAAAGTTCTCAACTGTGTTTTTATTGTTTTCTGCAATATGTGATCGTAAATGTTTGGATTTATTCATTTCATGGTATGGTGTTTGAATGATTAACTTTACAAATTTATACAAGCAGTGGCGTAAATAGCCTTTTATGTGCCCTATGCGAGCTTCTATAACTGCGCCCTTGTTTTTTTAGATATTATAGGTACCCTAGCTAGAGCAATGCTATGGCGGGTCCTACTTTATTTCATTCAGGGTGATTAAATACCATACAAGGACCTTGGGTTTGATGGATCTATTATCTAATATTTTAGAAGAAAAATATTTTTTTTAAACCCAAAAAATTGAGCGCGATGTTTTATCAAATTTAACAGACGTTTTGATGAGACTGGCATATAGGTATATAGTTTTTGGAATCGAGCGCTAGGGGCGCAGAAGGAACTTATCAGGACCAACAGATGAAGTAATAGTCTGGCCTGACCTGGCCATTCTTGCTTCAGTCTACGCCCTGTGCCTGGGCACCGGTGGCACTGCACTATTTACGGCACTGTATATACAAGTTTAATTATACATTATCTACCTCTATATATTAATATAAATAAAGAATTATAGTTTAGTATTTTCTCTAATTTTCGCGACTATCTTTGATAGATAGATAGATAAAACACTTTATTGCACACCAAAATATACAATTACAAATACTATCTTACATAATTAAATCTACGTTTTACATTTGACATCTTTGTCATCCGCGATCATGGCTACTGAAAAGGTCCGTAATAAATAAGTATAAAAATTAAACATATCTCTCTTAGAAACGTTGAGCACCCTAAGCTTTTTAGAACCAATCTTCACATTGACCCCGAAATGCACCTCGCTAGAAATGTTGATGTACAGGATTCCGATAAAGTCGGAGATTTGGAGGTAAGTGCCTCGAAACAGTGGAGCTAACAAAAATAAGGCTTTCCTAACGCTAACGCTGAGCGCGCAGTATTGTCTTTTTAGATACAAACCGGATTCTGCTTTCACCAACGTTAGCTTTAATGTATAGAGGATTTTTTAATTTTATTGCAGGAGTTAAGAAGACAGGCAGACGGCCCACTTGACTGAAAGCGGTTACCATCGCCTATGGACATTTGCAACACCAAAAGTGCTACTAGGATTTTTGTGTAAGTAGTGTATGATTACATTGAGATGAAACACCCCTCAAATATGGTCTGTATTTATTACAAACGCTTACAACAAGAGGTATAATTAGCACTGCTGTACTAAACGGCACGTTCAAGACATCAACACATGCTTGTTAGCATTATTAGAACCCAGATGTTCCTTTGAACACTGGTAGCACTAATGTATCGATTTCACCGATCAATACTAGTTGCACTAATCAAACACAAGGGTATTCACAAGATCCACGAAAGTCACGCTGGGAGTCAAAATGGCTATAGTCTTCTTATGCTTCCTGGTATTCCTGATCTTCCTTTTCTTTTCTTGCGTATAACTTGATTCGGAAGCTGGTTGTACACTTGACTAACTGACCATTAACCATGCCGGTGGCTCGCAGGGCACTCGCTAAGATACTACTTTGAAGCAGACGCTTAGCTGCTAATCGAGCGAGCTACATATTCGTGGTAAGCGGGGCGTGGGAGTATGGGAGTTTTGGGGGAAAGGTCAGGGATGTGGTTCTGTCCGCAACAATTTTATACAATTGAAGTAAATAAATCTGCACATCACCCATCAGCTTCCGGCGAAAACTGTCGGGCGCAATCTGTTTTGATAAACTCATTTATTCGATATCATTATTTATTTATATTTGATATACTCAAAAATTATATTATGGTAAATAATCAGACTGTAGGTGTTGTAACAGTTTTAGCATTTCAAAGGCCATGCTTCAGTAAGTATAAGCGCTGTTTCTCCAATCCACGGAATAATGAGTAATTGAGGCATGTCTTCTGGGTACACCTCAATGTTACGTCCGGCTGACACACGCAGTTGTTGCAGTTTTGCCTGAAAATAGTACACATTTTGAGCTGTAATTATGAAATAGACAGCAGTCAAATAAACTATATCGTTCGTGAAATTAATAAAAGTATAATTGTAATTTGTTTTGTAATTAACAAAGTTAAATTATATTATATTTACAGAACAATTATAAAATTACATATAATCAAAAACAATGCAAGAAAACTTAACTTATTTGTATTGTACTCTATCCATAGTCCCTCAAGACTATAAGTAGAATACTGAGCCCAAATCACCATCTTCTATAGGTAAAGTGCCCAGAAGGTAGGCTACGTTCCCTCGCTGGATCGCCATACTGATCCGTTGCCCGAGGTAAGCACTAGCCTTCTGATCACCTGAAGAGTCAGTGAGTCGTTTTGATAAATTTTGGAAGAGGCTCATGGCCTCAGGACCCCACTCTCATTGAGGGTTGCATTTTCGCCCCGCTTGAGTGATTCAGCTGTTTCCGCCGCCGAACTGGCTGATCTAGATGTGTTTGGTAAATGGGATGCGACCAACGCGTCTACGCAAGTCGCATCCCACACCTAAGGCTTGCCAAGCTGCCAGGGAATTAGAGTCATTCCGTCAGGACGCCTACCATTGTCACGTGCAATACCGTTCGGCTCCAATAAATCCGGCACGTTAGCGGTGGCAAGCGCCCTCCGTAAGACATCAATAAGGACAATAAAAGTTACTTGTAAACCATTCCTGGGACGCAATTCTCTTTTTCATGATCAAACGGCACTACGACTGCACCGTTCTCCATAGGAACTCTCTTCCTGTCATATTCAGAAATACAGCCGGTTATTTCTTGGCACTGCTGCTTGTCCTCCACGCATGTACATTTTACGCAATTCTGCGATTCGTGGCCTGTTTTTGGAGTGCATGGCTTTCCTGAAACCGATATTAGAAGAATTATGGGAGAATCTGTTTCCTAGTTTTCTCTTCACGGATTTAGACGTAAATCGATTTTTACGATAAGTGAGATCGATTAGGGAATATGCATGTAATTCAAACACGAGTAATATTTTTATATAATGCAGATTGATGACTGCAAGTGACATGTCTAACGTTATTTTGTTATGTAGTTCCTTTAATTTACAGATTTTAACAAAATGTTAATAATCCGCAAAATATCTTTACTGCAACGCTGGCATGGCAGCACCAAAAGCCTTCTGATAACTATTGCGGCAAGGTTCGACTGCTCCTTCCAACAACATTGGAAAGGATTATTTGTATAAAATAAGTTGAAATAAGTTATAATTAGTATTACCTGTATGTAATTAATAACTACAAATATCTATTGATAATAAATATTAATACGTAAAGGAAAAACTTTGTACCCATTTTTACGAAAATGACTCGGACGGAGGTGTATGAAACTTCGCACACTTATGTTTAACAGAGAAAAAGCGACGAATGCTAATATTTTTAACCTTATGCATAAAAAATAAATTAAAAAACATTACACACATTACCATATATTTGACACACACGCATATATACTCTTTTGTCTATTGTTCAAATCAAATTAACAGTGTCGCCTTGGCGAATCTGTGAATACAGATATTATAGTCTTTGACACTAATTGTTATGGTCGAATTTCGACAACGGGCGGCCACAAGTTAACTTTAATTTTTAAGACTTTTGTAACTAACACACGAATAAGACATGGACTCTGCTTAGAATTACAATCTTTCTATTCTATTCCATTATGATTAAAAAAATAAGTCCTTAAGCACCTGATAGCTCCATTGCATTTATTCGGTGTGTCTCATCCAGACTAAGACACATTAGCTGATCACACGCAAGATTAAATGTCTTCAAACACACGCAACTGTTGCAGCTTACTCTGTAAGCTTTCCCTGGCTTGCATTTTTGGGTTCTATTCTTTAGCATTGGCAATGCTGCGACTTCTGATGGGCTAAACCGCGGACGAATATCTTCTAAATGGTGTACATGCGTGTCCACTGTGAACATAGGTATATACCAATATATTAGGAGTTTTGGCGGGAACTAAAACTAAAAGTTGTGCTGCGCAATTTTATTTTTAAAAATGTGTAAAATTACTCGAAAATGGACAATAGTTGTAGGATATTGATAGTTTTTGAGTAGCAATTATGTGTTTTGTGAGAAATGTGAACTATATAGTCATATGTGGCCTTTTGAGTTGTTACAAGAACTCCGTTGAATAGCACTAGCTGATTACCTACAGTTCAGCTGTGCTACACATAGGCTTAAGAAAATGAAGAAACTATATTATAAAGTAAGATCTGGCTTAAAGGCTAGCTGCCAAGCCATAAACCTAAATAAATAAAATAACCAATATATTAAAACTGAAGGCGGATGACAGTTGATTCTAAATTCAAATATTGACAGTAGTCAAATCAACCTACATCGCCAGTTTAGTTAAGACATTCATCTATAGTAAGATGCCTGGATGAGATCGCTCTAAGCGATAAGGTCGGTTCTTATATCGTCAAGAAGTATTGTAATTGTGCATCTTTTTTTTAAAAAAAGTGTTATCTATCTATCTTATGTATATTTCATCATGTACTTTTTTTTTTAGCAGGTGAATGGCCCATTTGATGGAAGGTAACCACCTTCCATCAAATGGGTTGCCTATGGACGTTTTTTTTTTTTTTTTTATAATGAATAGGTTCGCGTTTGACTGTCATTGGGCTTGATGCAAACGGAAATGCAGTCTAAAGTGGAGCATGCTTACCTAGAAGATACCTGTTCAGGCGAGACTTAAAGACACCTAGATTATATTCTTCAGGAAAAACAAACGACGGTAAAGAGTTCCATTCTTCAGCGGTGCTTATGATAAAAGTGAAAGCATAGCGTTTCGTCCGCTTTGTTGGTATTTCCACCAACCAATTCATGTAATTCCGTGGCACACTTCCCGAAGTGTATTCCATAGAATACCGACAAACTAGCGACTTTACGTCGATGATTTAGGCTCTAAAGCCTCTCGTTCTATCCAGATCATTGTTGTACACGGAATAAACGTTCTAGAGAACCGTTGAGTAGTTGAGCATGGGATCTCCAAGAAATTGGGGTAAACATCCCATCGATGGTGGGCGGTGCGGTTGTAAAAATGAGACTTTGGTACCAGATCAAACAGTTCCTCGGAACACTCTCCGGAAGCTCTCATACAAACTTTAATGGACGAGTTAAAACCGCTTCCTATCAGACGGAATGTAGTTTATTATTTACTCTCATGATATATATTATTTAATTCAATACCTGTGCTGCAAGAGTTTTTGAGGTCGGTACAAGTGGCCTTTTTATTAATGTCGCAAAAACATTTTTGACAACTATCTCTGTAAATCGAGCCTGGTTGACAGTCTCCTTTAGGTAATTTTCTGAACGGTCCTGGAACTGAGAATATATTGTTACGAGTTGCAGGACTCGAATTAAAAAGCCGTTGGAATCACAATAGCATTTATTAGAACTATACAAACTCGTATAACGCAGGTACAAATATAACTGAACACAACCAGTCCAAAAGTAAAGCACGATTCAATAACACGCGCATATTCCGTCACTAAATGTACACAAGTTATGCTGCGCTTGTGGTTATCGCTCGACTGCCTCGTCCATCAATCGATGCGTTGCTTTATACTGCACGGATGCAATATATCTGCTCGGCCGCGGCACCGAATTTCCTAGAATCACACCTGGCTAATGACTACCATAAAAGATTACAATACACAGTGGACTGTTTTTCTAATCACAACTTTACACACAAAGTAAACAAAAGAAGTCCAAATGAAAAGGTAATATTATGTGTACAGGTATGCAGGTGTGAATTTGTCTTTTGTCGGCACCTAAGTCGGAACAATATATTTTTGCTGTATAGCAGCCAGCATACCTAAGCGCCATAATCGAACAAGAGATGGTGGTACCATGACCTAAAAATAATTGTTTCATATTAAATAATAAACAGGAGATGTTAACGTAAATTCAAAAGAAATAAATTAATGTACTTTGAGCTTTTATTTCTTTCTTCTCCTTGCCTTGTCTTAGATGCGTTTTCTTTGTTTTGTTCTGAGTTCTTTTTATCATTTTATGGTTCAAGCAGAGCATCTTGGTACAAATTAAACCTTGTGGAAGACATTGGCATAGATTGCAGTCAATTCTATAGACATTTCCGGGTACACAGCCATCTGGGTTTTTGAGTTCTGGCACATCATCGCGTTTTAGGTGGGTTATGTTTGCTGTAATTAAAATTGGTTACAAACAAATACGTTAAAATAATTGTTTAATTTTATTCATTATTTTCAGACCACAACACTATCGGAGAAACCGTGCCGAGAATCAAGGTTGCATTTCAACGTTGAATGATAATGATAATTTGCCGTGCGAATTACAAACTAGTCTTCTGGTCGTGGATGGTGTAGTATATAGGGCGACAGAAGAAAATCTTATTTCCTATATAAGGTAACATCGAAAATGGGAACAGGGATTAGGTCAATACACTACCGCCTACGCTGGCGTGACGTCATAGATATAGATATGGATAGAGTAGTATACAGTACAGATGGCATTAAAGAGTCATGCAAATTTCTCTGTAGAAACTTTTTGTGGATGGACCCCATAGACGTAGTTGTGTCTCAATTCCAAACGGCACTAATATGTGACCCCTTTCTAAGGTTCCACATTTAAGCCGTGTGAAGGCTTCAGCTAATAAAACAGCATTAGCAGCTCCTGACTCACTACTAGAAAATTGTTTTTTTTTATTGTAAGAATTCAGCAGGCAGGCAGACGACCCACTTGATGGAAAGCGGTTACCATCGTCTATGGACATTTGCAACACCAAAGGTGCTACAAATGCGCTGCTGCTCGTCTCTTAAGGGAGACTGGAACCTGGTCACCAATGCCGGAATACAACTAAAGGTTGTTATGGCGACATATCTTTGACCAGAGGTGGTAGCCATCCAGTCAGGCAAATGCCCTACCACCTGGCTGTGGGTTGTTTTGCCGCCTCTTACGACAGGCCGCCTGGCCGCAGGAAATTGTATTCTTTCTCCGTTCTTGCACGGATAAAATCTTGAAAAAAAAATCGGAAAGAATCTTGGCTGCATTTCAACGTTGAACGACAATGCTAATCTGTGCGAATTATAAACTAGTCTTTCTGTCTAGTTTAGTCTGTTCTGGTCGTGGATGGTGTAGTACATATGGCGACAGAAGCAAATCTTATTTCCTGGATAAGGTAAACTCTAAATTAGGGTGAGGGACCAGGTCAATATACCCGCCAGGGTTGTGGTAAACAATGGCGCACTCTTTGTAGAAACTTTTTGCTGATGGACCTCACGGACCTAGTGTCTCAAACGGCACAAATATGTAACCCCTTTCTAAGGTTTCACAGTTTTCGAATAAATATTGAATTGTTAGGCAACGCATAAGCGTTGCCATACAACGTGGTAATGCGGCAAGCGTTTTAAAAACGTTCCCAACTGACAGTGATTTGGGACCTATTTACTGTTTGTAATTTTTATCTTTTATAAATTAAGCTGTAAGTTACACATTTGCAAAAAAGAACCACATTAAATTATAGATGTATTAATCTATATTCCAATCCACTAAAACTTCTTTACTATTGTATCTTTCTCTTCAAATTTCTATATTGAAATTTATATATACAAGTTCTGCAATTCTGTCCTCAAAGATTTCAAATCCAACAAGTGATTGTGCAGACAAATCATGGTTGTGCATAAAGTTGTTCCAATCACGGAACAGATACAAGTATTGCATTGATATCTATATTTCTGATGCGGTATACATTTATCATCTGGACTGTTCAAAACTGGTAAAATAGAGAAAGTGTCTGTAAGCGATTTCCCTCTCAATACAGTTTTAACATCAAAATCAGTTTCACATTTATTGTCAGTACAAACCAACTGTCCATATTTATCACACGTGCATATATTACAGTCAACTGTGTAAGTCATTTCTGGTAAACATTTTTCATCAACCATCTGCCAAGAGTTGTCTAGAAACATCATTTTGTTAACATCGTTTGCTTTTACTTCTTGTATAACAGTATCGTCAATTTCCATGCATAGACGATCTATATAGTAATTTATGTCACTACATGAACATATTTCGTGGTTCATTCTTAAGAAATCTCCAGGTTTGCATGTATCTGCCTTGTGTCCTCTAACGCATCTTCTGTTAGTGCATGAAGTGATTTCTAAGAAGCCAGTAGGTTCACATTGACATACATTGCAGTCGATTAAATATAAGGACTTGGGAATGCAAGTGATCTCAGATTTTAATGCTTCACGTCTAATATAGTTATTTGAGTACACGTATTGAAATGTGTTGCGGCAAATATCCGATCGCCAAGAGCCACTCCTACTGCAAATGCAAAGAAGTGTCTCATTTCTATAACTTCTACCAGGTTCACATTCATCTAGAATTTCGTCTTTATCTGCAAAGATAATTTCTTAATTAATACTTTTAAAATTATTTTGCATTTATTGATTTGAGTTAATTTTAATTTGATAATTAACTGTTTCCGCTGATTCATCCTAATATAAACAATTAGCATTATTAATAAAACGTCTAGATTTTGACCGATGACGTCATTATACAGCGATTGTGTTCGCTTCTCTTCTCTTATTGTAATTTCAAGTGTCAGTCCGAGTCTAGCGACACACCTGCTGGAAGTACGGCGTTGAAAGTTGGGCTAAATACACTCCCCGCATATTTAAGTAACCTATGATACATAAGCTGTAATCGCCTAGCGTTTGGCGTAATGACGAACCTTTCGTGTAATTGCTGTTTTGGTGAGAACGCAAATTTAATTTGAATGGCAGTCAAGACAACATCTGTTGCGTTACGCGACTCTCCGGCGACGAAAGTCCGGCGATCGTAGTTAATCCATTTTGTGTACATGCTTTGATACCTTTATCTCAAACCACATTTTTTACTTCTTCATATTGTTGTCACTGATATAGACAATACCTTAAGGGAATACGTAGGTTTAAATAACACAATAAGATGTTTGGTGAAAAGTTTCATACAGTTTAGCGCGTTTGGTTTGTCATGCCAACTGCATTCTATGATGGATTAACCAGTCGCCAAAGTGTCTGTAGCTATCATACCTTCGGCAGGTGTGTCGTTATAAGCATGAAGACACTGTCAAATACAGACTGGTAAGACAAACAGGTTACGAGATGTTCCTGTGATAAATGTATGTTTTCGAGCTTACGCTTATAGAACTTAAGATATAGTAAGGAGCAAAACTAAAATGTATCTTTGAAGTTCATATAGTTCAGAAAGGAAAATATTGCTGTCTCACTCGGCTGCTATCCAGTCTCGCATAGCATCTCTTTCGCACTACATATCAAAGTCTCTGAGCTAATTTCTCAGAAAACGCATATAAGTTTTGGACGTGCTTAATGTGCGGGCGTGCTTTCTTAACAAAATATATAATAAATACTCACCGATGTCCTCTTGACATGGTTTGGAGCGGCAGTGATAAATGCCTTCAGTGGTACACGCGCATATATGACAGGGTCCATGGACAACTGATGTGGGTACGCATCTGCGTTCTGGAGTGACTGGCGCATAATCAGGAGCACGTAATTGGAACATATATTTTAAGTATGATTTTATTATCTATGCAATATAACGTCGTGACTGTCTGACTGGCAACTTTGCCCCGTTGGACATTTTTTTTATAAAACTAGACAGATGGCAAAAGTGGCTGTAGTATTATACTGCCTGTGTTAAAAACCATATTACTTACTTATTTACTGACAAGTTATCTGAGCTAAGCTTATAAAAACGCAAATGGCCATATCCGAATGGCGTTTGGCGGGTTGTGGAAGAAAAAGCTATTAATATAAAAAACATATTTTCTTAAATTTTCGCGACTTTTATACATAATTAAACTACGTTTTAACGGTTTTAAGCGCGGTAATTTATTTAATTTTGGTTATTCCGACGTTTCGGCCACTTTTCAGTGGCCGCGATCACGAAAGACGAAGGTGTCAAGTGTCAACGCGTATTGTTGATGTTTCATTTAACCTACCGCCAACTTGTTCATTTTAATTATTTAGTTTTAATTTTTGTTTATGGTTATTATTTAGTTAAGGCTCCCATAGAGTACAAGAGTACAGTTGCAAACAAGGGTAATAATGACTCTGCAATCATACAAGCAGTTATTCAAATACACAGGAATTACTTACATAAAGAATTATTAGAAGTAACAAGTTTTAACATAGTTGAAAGAATAATAAATATGAACACCGACATATTGAAACTACACTTCCGAATGATTAATCCAAAATTCAAGTAAGCCATATTTAATAGTAAAATTTATGATCTGAGACTATATTACTCGCTGCAATTCTTTGATTAGTACTTAATTGGATTGGTTTGCGATAACTTATGTACTTCTATGTAATGCTAGTGGTGGATTATAAGTAAAACCCATAGACCTTGGAGAGCTGTTTAATTCGACTTCCGAACGAAGAATGCCGATCTAAAGTACAATTAATTAGGGCTTGCATAACGATCCCCTTGAAATAAAATTAGTTAATCATATTAAACTGCCTTAACACGTTTTACACAAAACGCATTGACAGTTATTTAAACATATTTAGTGGCAAATTTTGCGTCATGCAAGACGCTAATTGTATTTAAGGGTGTTAAATAATTATTAGACATTATTTTGCATATATTATATAAATATATGCAATATAATGTCTAATAATTATATAGTTAATTATTTATTATGTTTAAATAGTTGCATATTATCACCATATCTTGTATATGTATATAACTTATGTGTATATTTGTATATATAGTATAGTTATATATTTATTATTAAAATGTACAATAATTATATGTAAGTACTCGCACAATAATTATATATACCACCATCGCCACTCCTAACCAAAATATTCTTGCCACGGGTTGTCTGGAAGAGATTGCTTTTTAGCGATAAGACCGCCCTTTGGACCCAATTAAATTCAATACTAGTATTTAAGTTTTCTGTAACGGTGTACTACAATAAAGTGTTATCTATCTATCTAAATACGTTTTGTGTTTCTTAAATAAACTTAAGCAACCTTATGCAAATGGCCCTTAATTATAATTTATGACGCAACTACTCGCAAATATTACAGTAGACAGTAGAACTATAATAGATGGCAGGCACTACTCGGAACAAACGTTATTGCTATTACATTCCCTGAGGAGATGCCACCTGTTCGCTAGTCGCTTCCTTCTGTGACTACGTTGTTCCTTCTGTGTGTATTTTTAATAAATAATATTTGTGTGTCTATGTCTTTTTATAGAACTTTTCGCAATAAAATACATGTGTTGGATATGTAAGTTTACTTTATCTTATAAATATTATAAACGCGAAAGTTTATAAGAATGTATGAATAGATGTATCAATGTATGTTTGTTACTCTTTCACGCAAAAACTACTGAATGGATTTTAATGAAACTTTACAGTAATATAGGCTACACATCAGAATAACACATAGGCTATAATTTATAAACATATTGTGTGAATTAATAAAACTGTAATAGTAGGAGTAAGATAGTTAAATTGGAAAAAATAATATAATATACTTGTGTCGCTTGCTTGCTCTCAAAATAGGGTCTACCAGGGTTACTTGTCTTATTTTTTACTATTTTTCGGAAAGCATAAGTGTATTATAAGATATCTTGCTATAAAACTTCTTAAATATACACCATAGGTCCCCAAAGTGAAACATCAGCGAAAATAATCTTTTTTTATCCATGCAGGAACGGAGAAAGAATACAATTTCCTGCGGCCGGGCGGCCTGTCGTAAGAAGCGGCAAAACAACCCACAGCCAGGTGGTACGGCATTTGCCCGACTGGATGGCTACCACCCCTGGTCTAAAGTATGTCGCCATAACAACCTTGAGTTGTGTTTCGGCATTAGTGAACAGGTTACAGTCTCCCTTAAGAGAGCAGCAGCGCATTTGTAGCACCTTTGGTGTTGCAAATGTCCATGGGTGATGGTAATCGCTTTCCTTCAAGTGGGCCGTCTGCCTGTCTGCTGAACTCCTGCAATAAATAAAGGAAAAAAAAATCGGGCTCCGCAAGCTACAACTAGGGGTCCATAACAGTAAATTCCATTTAAGCAAGTTGTGACAAAATTTTTATCTTCGGTATTTAAAATAATAGAATATAATAGTGCTCGCATGTACTTACAAGCTATGAAATTTATATGGCACCAACTAGAAACTATACTCAATCCAAAAGAATTGTCAAAATCTGTTCCGAATGTTTAAAAGATATGGCTCAACATATTTAAAAAATATGTCTCATTTACACAACAAATTGGGAAACTCCTTCTTTTTAAGTCGGTTAAAAAGATAGAGAATCCACCGAATGCAGTAGAAATTAGTAAGCGATTTGTTAGATAAAATAGTTTGGGTACCATTAATTCAGACCAAATAGATTTTGAGGAAAGTGATTCGTAATGGTTAAATTTTACCCCAAAATGAAAAGTAAACAAAAATATTGAATTCGAACTTATTTATTTCATTTCGTTATTCATCACAACTTAGTAATAATTACGTATCTAATACATGAGTGTAAGTTAACTAAGTTAAGCAGTTTAAACAAAATAATTCACTAACTAAATCATCGATTCAATTTAAGCACACATAATTATAAAGTATTGAAACTATAACATATAATCGGACTTAGTTTCATCTCAAATATGTCACTTGATAATTGCTTCAATCTTGTATAATTCCCGCACGATTCTTGAGCCTTTGCTTACACAAATGAATTTTCGGACCAAAACCTAATATTATCGATATGACGATAAATCGCATCATATTCGCTTCGCTTAATGTCCAAAGTATAATACGGCCGGCGTAACTTGGCGAATGTGAACATAGGCTCTGCGAACTTTAGCGCATGTAAACTCCTGAAGTTAATACAGTGACCACCCAGTACAAAGCAATGAAAAAATACAGGGATGAAGGGCGACCAATTGTATTCACTGACGAGTCGTATGCCCACTCATCACACTAATCTACATGCTCTAAAGTTCGCAGAGCCTATGTTCACATTCGCCAAGTTACGCCGGCCGTATTATAATTCCTGCTATTTCGACGAGCGTTCAAGACGAACCGGGAATCATACAATACTGTCCTTTCACATTGTTAAAAATAAATTAATTTTATGAGTTTAGTATCATTTAATATAGAAAGTGGAGAGATTCTAGTAACATAATCAAATCAGTTGCTAAGATATTAACTTCTTAACTAAACTTCTCAAGACGATAAATGTCAAATTATAGTAATTATAGTAACATTTCATGACAAATGACTGTCAAATCTAAAGCCCGCTATACACATTGGGCCAAGGTGCTGTGCCAATATGTTGGGCCAAAGAATCGGACCCATCGTTGTTCAAACATTGGTGTATTGCTCATTCTGTATTGGAGCTTTGATAAGAATAGATGTCGAATCTCTTGCAACCGCAGCATTGAAGATTATTATTGGTCTTAGTGTAATATTTCATATTACTGATTCTTTTCAGTAATATGGAAGTAGTCTAAATTTAAAACTTTATGAATTTTCAACGCCACCGTCATTGCTATTTGAACTTGGGAATATAAATTTCACTCACGCGCAACACTAATGTCTTTACTGACGAATTACAACGAACTGAACATGTGAACACTATTTGCCAAGTCTGCAAAGATCCTTTGATGTATGCACAGAAAACCGATACTATTCGATTGATGGGCCAGCGTTATCGCCAAATACCACCACACCGCCAACTAAGTCTCTACATGTTGGCACCACACCTTGGCCCAATATATACAGCTAGCAAAAAATCTAGCCAACAAAACGCATAATTTACAATAAGTAATAATTTCAATTATGCGCCTGTGAAATTAAACATTGTTAATCTCTAAAACCACATTTTATAAAACAATTTTACCGTCAAGACTTATTTTTATTATGACAATGTTGTTGGGTATTAAATAAATGCTGCGTATTATTAAATACCACCGAAGTTAGGTTGATTTTTTTCTTTCAAAAAACTGAGCCAACTTTTTTTCTAGTATAGTTACAAACAATATTAAAAATTGGATATCGATCATTAAAATACTTTAAGGGTTAAAGTACTGAGTATTATACAATTGTTTGGATCTACTTTCAAATAATAAAAGCTAAGTAAAATTAGTCACAAATGCTTAAAAATAAACACTGAAATGCTTAAAAATAAACAGTGAAATACTTAAAAATAAACACTCAGATACACATCGTTGATTTAATTTTGTTCTATAATTTAGAGAAATGATTAAATATTTAATTTCCATACAATACTACAATGTGCAGCTGCTATGAGTATAATGCATTTTAGAAATACCTGTCTTGGTGGCATTTTATTAGTTTTACACCAATCTATATATCCAACTAACTAACTATAAAGACAATGCCTGGTCTGGTCAAAATTGGGACACAGTAGAGTCATTCTGCATCTTGGTAGTTCTCAGGGCCGACTCAATCAGTGTGTTCCTACGCTGTCACAGAATATCGACAGGAATCTGTTAGCTTTCAGCTAATCGTTTTATGTACGATATGTGAGAGATCCGATACTGCAATTCCCATTTCCCTTTTTTCTGTTATCGCTGAAGCACAGTGCATAGGCTGACGGCCCAACTGTGATGGAAAGTGGTGACCGTCGCCTATGGACATAAGCAATACCGGAGGTGCTGCCAATCTCTCTAACCTATTTTTATTTCATCCCATCCACTCCTATAGGCTGACGACGCTTTGGTTTTGCAAATGTCTACAGGCGACGGTAACCACTATCCATTCGATGGCCTGTCTGCCTATTTGCGAACTTGGCGTTAAAAAATATTATTACAATATTTCTAAAGTATTGACTCATTTTGAATGAATTCAAAATTGAAGAGGATAAACTAACGCCACGTGAGTTAGAATTGAATAGAATATACTTTGTTGCATAACATTATGAAACAGTTCAAGAGACATAAGTACAGAAAACAATAGGCGGTCTTATCACTAAAAGCAATTTCTACCTGACAATCTCAAGATGGATAAGAAAAATTTGTGCAACATGTGAGTTTTGCAATATTACTAAGGGTCGATTTTTCAATCGCCAGCTAAGAGTTATTCTATAGAATAAATCACAACACAGGAAAATTAAAAATAAAAGTTGCACGAAGAAAATAGTTGAATTGTTTCAATTTTGAATTTGGTCAGGTTATAATTTATTCGACTGAAAGCTTTCTGATTGAAAATCGCCCATAAGCGAATATCGTCAATAGAAGTGAAACAGAATTTGAAGTTAATAATCATACAAACTTTTTGTATGCTCCAATACATTTTGAATCGTTAGATAACTATCCGTCTGTTGGTTTATACATTATACAACCTACTTGGGCCTAGACTGTGCTATCACAGTTTTATCAACAAGGCAAATCTATCGGAGAATCAATAGCCGATGCAGCAGATTAATTCTGAGGTGGAGACGGCGGCCAAATGGGAAAGTGTTCTGTACCAGTACAGAACACTTTCCAATTTGGTGAATAGGTGACCTGTATTGGATCACCGAATGAGGAAACAAAGCATCAGTATGTTTGGAGCAAACTTATGAAGCCCTAAATACAGCAGTGGACTGCAATTAATTGATAAATAAGGACACATGGGCGAGCTTTTATTCCTCCACTTCTGGTATCAAGATCCATTCCAACTAACTTCTTACTGCTCAATTATTACCTCACGAACTTTAGGGAGATTAGCTCTAATCTTCTGATAGTTATAACCATCAAGACAGGTAATATCTAAATCATTTTGCACTTAAATCGAAATGTCGGGAGTAAGGTCCATGTCACACAGGCGAAGCGTGCAAAATACACTTTTACCATCAGCTGAACATGTGCAGTCGTTGCAGTCCTGCTTGAACTGCTCACCAGCGTTGCACCGGAAGCTCGGGTCCAAGTCTGAAAATTAACTGCTTGGTTACAAGCCTTGTATCGTGTTTACAGTCTCTTACTTAGAGGTCGCAGAAACACCTTCTGGTATAGTAACGAATATTCTATTATTTACTCTAATTTGGACGTCACTGTCATCATTATTGTCCTCTCGACTTTTAGTCTTAACTTAGGAACATCTTTTATACATTCCAGTGCAGTGCTTAAAGACGAAATGCTTTGAGCAAAATTGCTCAAAGAATTTCGTTTTGCTCGGAAAATAACTATTCTATCGCGTAAAGACCGCTCGATTCTGATTGGAAGTGGCGTATTACATTACATATGCGTATGAAGCGTTAAAAACACAAAAACAAAAAATAATTAAGTATGTAAAGGTTAAAAATATTTTTTTAAATCTCTCACTTTTAACAACTCTTCTAATTCAGCATTGTGTTGCTATACCGGTGACTAATGGCCAGTTCCTATATCTTACTATTCATTCATTGCCTTACCGTCGATTGAATTTGGATATTACTTGTATGAAGCTTATGTAAAATTTTAACCCATAGCAAAGGTAAATGAATTGTCGGTAAAATATAAGAACCTCGCTTTTGCCTAAGAAGATTTGGACTTATTACTTCTTGCTGCTGGCGTGTTTGTTCCTCAGAACTAACGTTAAAGCCATTGAAGCTCCCAAGAGTGTTGTCAATTATATTTCAGCGATTCAGAGCAGTATATTAATAAGTCTTTCTTAAAGCTCGAAGATAGAATCCTAGAAACCTCGGTGTCATGAAGTCCCTTGAAATCGGCGCATCAACTTAAATCATAGTAAATCAATGTATATGCACATTAACGGGCAAAGGCAAATGGAATTCGTGAAAGAAAATATTTATAAAATGGCATTAGTATAGCAAAGCTTAAATCACGCTTACCTACCAGTCGCTTGCCGGTCTGCTTCACCGTCCTTATCACTTGGGCATTGTTTCAAAGTACATGCCGCTACTTGACCATTAGAAGAACAACGACACATATTGCAACCACGCGCAAATAGCTCGCCTGGATTACAGCCACCCGATACCTTTTCAGATACTTCTGTAACAATGGATGATTTTAACATAATATACTCTAGACTTGTTGTACGTATCACAATTCAGGTTGGTTGCATTTTTCATGAAGAAACCAAACGTTTACACAACGAACTAAGAACCGTAAGCGTGTTCCATTTTAGATCCTATTCAAACCTAAAGGTTCTAAAACCTATAGGTTCTACTATAAGAAACAAAGTGCCTTCGCTTATTCTTACTAGACCTTTTGGTCCCTAGAGGTCAACGTATTTCCTCCGGCTGTAACACAGTGGGCAACCCATTGATGACTGAATTCGAAACCATTGGAACCGTTTTCAACAACAACGACGGACAACTGGCAAGCGCAACGCAGGAACGCCCATATTAATAGTTGTTCTATCTCGCTCGCACATTATGCTATCTATTGCACTAGCTGTACGTCATGTTAATGTATAATATTATAACATTCTAAACATGCCGTGGCTGCCCATTGAACACCATGCATTTATTTTAGACTTCTTGTCTATTTGTCAGTTAGTTCGGGATTCACGCAAAAACTACTGGGCCAATTTCAATGCGATTTTCGCTGATCGAGGGCAAATTTTTAGACTTAAAATCTACACTAATTTTTATCCTGTGAGTCCCGCGAAATTTTCCCACAAATGGTTTGTCTTGTTTTATGTTATGTTTTAATTAAAATGATAGCTGCGGTACTTTGTGTCTCGGGAATCTTAGTATTTGTATATACCGTTTACAGTTTCCAAATAAAATAATTTTACTTCAGTTCTCATTAATACTCTACAGTAAATACTAATTACTCTATACAGTATTATAAACTAACCATCACCTCTTGCTGCTACAGCTAAATGAACTCCGATATTTTTCCGATCTATGTTTTTCAGAGAGTTTCGACAATGTGGCAACGTATCAGGTCTCTTAGTGATGTAGTTGGCAAAGGACGACGTTAACCTCTTGGTATTAGGTGGACTGTTTGCATACAAGCAAAGATGAAAACGAACCTCGCTTTTATCTGTGAGGATTTGCACTCGTTTCTTTTTGTTGATGGCGTGCATATTCCTCGGGCAGATTAAAAGCCATTGGACTCCCCGGGCGAGCTGTCAATCATATATCAACGATTCAGAGCGGTATGTTAATGTGTAATCTCTTAAAGCTCGAAGATAGCGCCTCCAGTGGAGGAAGTCCCTTAAAATGGATGAATGAATTTACTGTTATCATCATTTAGCTACAAAATCCTAAAACCGCCATTTATTCGAATAGGTATATCCCATATCGGTAAAACTACGAAATAAATCTTGTTCAAATTTTGCTGAAAATACATTTACCACTATTAAGTATTTTCATATGGTGATGCACCGGGCATCCACCATTTTATCAATTTAATCATGATCATATCAATAGGAAGGCCCAAATGGCTCCAAACCCCACCACCGACGGATAGTTGTCCGTCGAGTAGCCGGGGCAAAGAGGTTTTCCTCGAGGCCCCAACCTCCTCGCCGCCTCAAATGGTTAAGAGGAAGAAGATCACCACGGACGGATCATATCAAATCATTCCCCATAAAAACAAACTGAAGACGGCCCTGCTTCGAGTACGGTCCTGTGGTGCGATGACACAACTGCATAGATCACCTGCATCGTCAACAACAAGCGACCGAGCGATATATAAGAGCGTCCTCGGCATGCAAGAGACACAGAGCAAGATCACCATCGAGTCCACACGAATGGCGGCACTCTGCCTGCTGAGGTTCAGTAAAAACATAATGAAAAAGTCTGATTCCGATTTCATTGTTGTATGTGATCCAGTAATTTCCGAAAAAATTTTTGATCATAAACAGACAAGAATGACGATTTTACAAGGGTTCCATTATTATCAAAATACGAAACCCTGAAAAGTTAGAGTTGACTGGTGAATAATTGATTAACAGTTTCTCCTGATCGTTCCGTTGAACCTCTCGTTTGCTTTGATCCAATAAAGTATTGCGGTATATGGTTGCCGGTTTGTGTAATGAAACCGGTGCCGTAAATAGCCTTTTATACGCCCTATGCGAGCTTCTATAACTTCGCCCTTGTTTTTTTAGATATTATAGGTACCCTAGCTAGAGCAATGTTATGTATAAGCCTACTTTCACTTGGGGTGATAAAATAACGCACAAGGACCTTGGTGTTTGTGGACCATTTATCTAATATTTTGGAAGAAACATATTTTTTTATATATTAGAACACAAATACGCTCATGCACTGCCAGAAGAATGAGCGCGATGTTTTGTCTAATTTAACAGACGTTTTTGATGATACTGGCAGGTAGGTACGTATGTGTTGGATTCAAGCACTAGGGGCGCAACGGGAACTTATCAGGAACAAACCGAAAAAAAGTATAGTCCTGCCTAGACTGGCCATTCTTGCGCCCCCCAGAATCAACGCCCTGTGCCCGGGCAAGGGTGTCACCGCCCGCCCTATTTACGCTACTGAATGAAACTACTATTTGCGGCACATTTTATATTGAAAAAGTTTACATCATAAAGCACTGCGAGTAAACCTTTTCTAGCGTTGCATGATAACCGCGGCAGGACTGTAACCACGCGCTAACTAAAACATACTGTTGGCAGCGTAACAGCGTTTAGCTGTTTAAGGAAGAGGGGCGCCGTAAGGCGGCTTGCTACGATTACATCGCTTAGGCAGCCTACTAGCCGTTACAGAATTGAAGACGTGAGTGGTTGAAAGTGATATGTCGCATATTCGGTTTTTTTCTTTTTTTGCGTAGATGAAGGTTATAAGTATAAGACGATACCAAATGACTACAGACCTTAGACCATAGATATAATATATATTTAAAAATAAAGAGTTGAAAAAGGTGTTAAGTTCAGTTCAGTTTAAAATAAAAGTAAAACTTTTATCTCGATTTACTCAGAATTGGAATTAGCGACTTATCACCTTCATCCACTCATTTCTTCAATTCTATTTTCTAAAAGATCTCACGATGGTAAAAGTGACAGTTTTTAACTTCATACCTCTTTTACTCCTAGTTTGAGTAAAAGCAGAAGCTTGATGGTTGTTGTTGACAGCGTTGCAATCAATACGTGTGCAGGAGAAGTCCTGTCCCTCGTTGTCACAGAGGCATTTGTTGCAGTCCATCCTGAATTCTTGACCAGGCTGACAGGCCTTGGGGGGGTCCGACTGAATACAATGAATGTTTTAAAATTTTGTTACAGTGACAAATAGTGTGGGCATCTTCACAATACCTTATAACACATTAACAGACATACAGACTGAGTTAACTTTTCTGTAGTGAAAATGAAAATACTACAAACTTAATATAACAAACTCCTCAGCAATATATCATTACTTCATAATGGTTATTATTCGTCTTTTTTATGTAGTTTATACTAATACAAGGTTTAACAAAGTCACTTATATGAGTGATTACTGAAAGAGCTTGGGCGTCTAAAAAATCTTTCGTCGTATGCCTTCTACCACAAACATCATTACGTTACTAATAGTCCATTGAAATTTTACATGAGCTTTGCATTTCTTAGAGGACGCAATTTTATTTTTGGGACATGTGTGGGGGATATACGGACGCGCCTACGGACTCTACCTCATAGGTGGCGGGGAAAACGGGGTACCTTTTCTACCTGCTTAACATTCGATAAGTTAAATTTGGTAAGTTCTATGGTAAAGAAAAGAGTTAGGAATGAATAAAAAAATCTCACTTATTTTTTTTTAATTTTTTTATTGCCTTAAGTAGGCAAACAGGCAGACGGCCCACCTGATGAAAAGTGGTTACCGTCGCCTATGGACGTTTGCAACACCAGGGGTGTCGCCAACGCGTTGCCGACCTCTAAGAAATTTTATAACGCCCTTCTTAAAGAACCCCATGTCATAGCGCAAAGGGAAAACCGCGGCGGGAAGTTCCCTCCAGATCATTGTTGTACGCGGAATAAATGTTCTAGAGAACCGTTGCGTAGTTGAGCGTGGGAGAGCTCAAGGAAATGACGGTGAACATCCCGTCGCTGGCGAGCGGTGCGGTGGTAAAAATGGTTATTTGGTTATAACTTCTTTAATTTTTAATTTAGGGCAAAACATATTTGTAGACAAAACAATTTGCTACAAATTATGACTTTACAAATTTTTTGTAAGACGCCTAGTTTTCGAGATATCGCGAAAAAGGTGTTTTCCCCACTTTTTCCAAGATGGCGGCCGGGGGACAAGGGTGGCGATCTCACAAACTTGAAGTTAAGCTTCTATTGACCCCCCATACATGTCCCAAAAATTAAAATTGCGTCCTCTAAAAAATGCAATATTCGGTCCTTAAATTGTAAGATTTCAATTAATTATAATAGTGATTATGGGCCTCAAGACTACTGCTGCATAGTGATATAATGGTACCTTTCGTATGCAATAACAGTCATTATCGTGCGATAATGAAGCCAGAGAACGACCTTCTGATACTATTATTTAATTATCCGTGCAGAAATGGAGAAAGAATACAATTTCCTGCGGCCGGGCGGCCGGTTCTAAGAGGCGACAAAGCAACCCACAGCCAGGTGGTAGGGCACTTTCCCGACTATATGGATACCACCCCTGGTCTAGAGTATGCCGCCATAGCAACCTTAAATTGTGTACCGGCATTAGTGACCAAATTCCAGTCTCCCTTAAGAGAGCAGCAGCGTCTTTGGTGTTGCAAATGTCCATAGGCAATGGTAACCGCTTTCCATCAATAAAAAAATACTAATGTAATAACCGACGAAGTCCAAGGACCTAATTCTTCTTTTACAACAGTGTCAGAATGTTTGTTCATTGGTTTTATAATAGCAGCATAATGGTTTTGCATACGAGTTTAACCATTATTGTACCAATGTGACACTATTGTAATTACAGACTTGGGCGAAAGATGACACCAGAGACGATCTGTACGGCGTAATAATCATTCTCACGCTTCAGCTACTGTGATCGAAGTTGTCTTCGATCTTGTTGGCTTTAGTAGTAAATGAAAACAAACCTCTTGGGAAGCTCTTCTAGTTTTTCTTGAAAGTGTAAGATTCTGTAAAGAAAATAAAATACATTATACTTTAAATTACTTAAATAATAATTTAAATACTCAAAAATATAACCAACACCATAGTACAATAACTGCGTAATTTGGACCTCTTTTTGGATAAAAAAAGCCTCAAAAGGATTTATATATCTACTAGCTGACCCGGCGAACTTCGTACCGCCATATTTTTTGAATTCCTAAAAGACTGTTTCATGACACAAAAACATAATCACCAAAATCGCTCCCAGTGATTAGGAGGATTCTGGAACCCGATCTCAGCGCCACCTACCGGTTCTAATTGCGAATCTAAACCATCCAGGAACCCACTCAAACACACAAAAACAAAATCGCTCCCGGTGATTAGGAGGATTCTAGAACCCGATCTCAGCGCCACCTACCGCTTCCAACGGGATAAAAAGTATCCTATCTTTTAAGTTCGATCAAACTGCACGGTGTGCAAATTTGATTAAAATCGGTTCAGTAGTTTTGGAGTTTATTGGCAACATCATCGTGACACAAGATTTTTATATATATAAGATAAAGGTTTTTAGAAGACTAAAAAATCTTAGGCTACGCGTACACATTAAGAAATAGAAAATAGAAAAAGTCGTGCTAAGAATATAATACAGATTCTTTTCTGTAAATGCAAAATTGCTTTTCTCATAAAAAGTTTTTATTTAGAAATTGTACATAATTGAAACTAATTATGTACAATTTCTAAATAAAAAAGTTTCAAACCCTATATATCAAAAAAGAATCGTAGACATGATGATTTTGATTAAAGTTTTTGTGTGTGTTTGGGTGGGTCCCCGGATGGTTTCGATTTACAGCTGGAACCGGTAGGTGGCGCTGGGATCGGGTTCTAAGATCCTTCTAATCTCCTGAGCCAATTTTGATGATTTTGTTTTAATGTGTTTAAGTAGGTCCCTGGATGGTTTAGATTCACAATAGGAATCGGTAGGTGGCACTAGAATCGGGGCCTAGGTTTTTATTTTTTCAGGGCAGGACAACGTCTGCCGGGGACAGCTAGTAGTATAAATAAGTCCCAAACCACTGTCGTTTGGGCAAAATGCCCAAAACGCTGGCCACATTTCTGCGCTGAATGGCAACGTCTATGCGTTGCCCCAAATACAAGCCTGCCTTTTGGTAACGTGAGACTTCTATCAAACGCGATGATAGATCTTGATAAAACCTATAGACTTCGGGATTCTATGGTCCTAGAGTTTCGACACCGAACTCCACAAATATGTATCCATTGCCAATAGATGCATATTTGCGGCGTTTATGTCCTCCTGACGTGCCCCAGCTAACATGGCCGTGTAAGGAAGATTACTTAAATATTTCTCTAAATTACAATTTAAAAAAAATGAAATTGGAAACGGGAAAATATACATGTAATCAAGTGCGTGGCTTAAAGGCCCAGCTGCCAAGCCATAAACCTAAATAAATAATCAAGTGGGTTTTTAAATAATTAATAGAACGTTAAATATATTATTGCCGATTATAATTTACTTATGTATTTATTTTATTTTGTGTGCATATGTGTTTGTGTGTGTGCGCGCAAAAATGTAGGATAGTAAATAAATAATTTGCCAATCCTCAAACACGTATATTAATAATTATATCACAATCAAAATCAAAATCAATAAATCAAATTCTCGTCTGACAATCTATATATAAACAGCCCGTTGCTACGCAACCACCATCCTACATGTCGAGGGCTTCATAACATATAGGCGTATACGCAAAATGCCGTTTTTTTATTGTTTACCAAAAACTATGCATGTTACAATTTAAAGTCTTACCAGTGTGCAAGTTGTACCTGAGAAGGATATTCCAAATAGCCTTATACAAACAAGTAATTGTGTTTTATTCACAATTTTATCCCTTATGTAAAACTGCACGTTTGTCTGTGCGCCCATTTGTTATGAAGCCCTCGATATATGTATGTAACTTATGCTAGAATAAGGTTAATGAACCAAATAAAAACACCAACCACCAATAAAGTTTTATTATTCATTAAAGCAATAACCACCACCGCATCAGTTCAAACCTTAAAATCATCAGGCAATTCGACGCAAGCTCTCCTGGTGCAAGAATATGACTGTCCATCAGGATTGCATCTACACATATTGCAGTCCATCTCGAATACTTCGTCAGGCTTACATTGCTTCTTGATTATACGTAGTTTCTCCTTTAAAAATTGCTTATATGGTTAATGTAATAATTTATAAAAACAAGCATTTATTGCAGCAATTTGTCTGGTATATTTCAATAATACTTATGTTACATCACTACTAACAAAGCTCTTAACACTTTTAGGGCCGCTTGCATAAGGTTGTTTAAATTTATTAAAGAAACACAAAACGTTTTTAACACCTTTATATACAATTAGCGTCTTGCACAACGAAAAATGTACCGTTAAATATGTTTATATGTTTTTTTTTGTTTCTTAAATAAATTTGAGCAACTTTGTGCTTTCTTGAGAAATAAATAGTGTATAATACGGCCGGCGTAACTTGGCGATTGTGAACATAGGCTCTGCGAACTTTAGCGCATGTAAACTCGTGAAGAAAATACAGTGACCAACTAGTACAAAGCAATGAAAAAATACAGGGATGAAGGGCGACCAATTGTATTCACTGACGAGTCGTATGCCCCACTCATCACACGAGTGTACATGCTCTAAAGTTCGCAGAGCCTATGTTCACATTTGCCAAGTTACGCGCCGTACTATACGAAATCTAAAATAAAAAACTCTCAATGA